>JANZLC010000001.1:5041157-5063269 GCA_026413385.1 Erythroxylum gracilipes
ATTTAATAATAATATTTAACAGTAATTATAATAATAGAAATAATATTAATTAGTAAATTTACGAATAATAATAATAAGAAATTTAATAATAATAAAAATAATAAATTTTATAAATAATTAGCAATAAATTTAATAATAATATTTAACAGTAATTATAATAATAGAAATAAATTAATTAGTAAATTTACGAATAATTTTATGTTTATGCGATTCGAGTGTCCCGCAAATAAGAGACTTGGCTTGTAATTGCAAATACGACAACGTTTTAGTAAAAAGGGTAAAAGCATCCACAACAGAGGATCGCGTCTTCCTTATTTAACCAATTAGGGTTGGGCGTTGAGAGAGTTTCCAACCCGATCGTCCCCTCCACGCAAGATCAGACGCCGAAGGTAATGAATTTATATTCTGGATGCATGCGCATACTTCATCTTGCTTCCTTTAAGCAATGTTGTACTTTCTCTGGTTAAAACTAGTTGCCTCCCTCATCCTTCCTCACTTGGAAGTAGCTTCTTCTCAATTTTTGGTTCAAATCCCTAATCCGTAACCCCGACACTTCTTATAGGTTTTCTCTTCACTAGCTAGAAAAGATAGTTAGCGCTAAGAGAGAATGATTATTCCAGTTCGCTGCTTCACATGTGGCAAGGTACCAATTTCTACGGATCGTGTTGGGGAGTTTTCTAGTTCTAGTATTTTTAAGGTTAAATTCTAAGCTGTGGTTTTGTTGCTTGGTCTGGCTAGGTGATCGGAAACAAATGGGACATGTATCTCGACCTTCTTCAGGCGGATTACAGTGAAGGGTGAGACTCGAAATTGTTATTATTTTTCTTTATTTCCTTTTCTTCAATATCTTTTTGTGAGCAAATAAGGGTTTTCTTATATATCTATATATATAGTTTCTCCGCTGCAGTGGTGAATTCGTAGATGGGATTTTTTGGGTTTTGATTTTTCTACGTGAATCTACAGCATCAAATGTGGAAGAGTTTCCATTTATCTGCTGTGATTTGGTGGCATACCATTGTTGGGGTTGTTATACTTGTTTGTTCCCCTTTGAACTTGCTTCGTACTCACCGGGAAATGGTGTGGTGTTCTTTAGTTATATGTTTATCCCATTTTCAATTTTCTTGTTTATTTTGGTTATGAAGTCTCTACTTGATAAGTAAAGGTATCAGCTTTGAGTTTCCATGATTCTTTTCCATTATCGACTTTTAAGTCTTACATTTCATATTTTGGTTAGTTTAGTCTACAATTCATGCAATAGATCGAGTTCATAAGAGAAATCTTTTTACAACCCTTTGTATGTTAACAGTTTATGTTTGCTATTAATTTTATGCTTCAGTCTTTATGAACGTTTGACTTTTCCATTTCAAACCATTTATTTTCAGCGACTTTTGTCTCTGATTCTAGATTGTGTCGAGTGTGATGAAGTAGGGCAGTGTGATTCAACTAATCCAGAAAGATTTTGATGGAAGATAATCAAACTGGATAGCTTCAGTGTGGTTCTTAAGTTCCAGCTTTGTGTTAAAGATGCATCACTTGCTTTATTAATTGATCAACACTATCAAATGATGATGCCTCATTTTATTATATGAATTATTACTTGTGCAGGATGGTAGATCCTATCGTTCCAAAATATGTTCGTGAACTTTGTTGGAAATAATTATGAATTTGTGATAATTGAGTGTTTTGTATGCAGAGATGCTCTTGATGCACTTGGCTTGGTCCGGTATTGCTGTAGACGAATGCTAATGACTCATGTTGACCTAATTGAGAAGCTTTTGAACTATAACAGTAATCTCTCTCTCTCCCTACATGTACATGTGTCCTTACAGCGACATTTTGTTTTAATATCGAGTTTCTTCTCCAGCTTTGGACAAATCTGAAACCAGTTAAGTAAACTTCTACATTAACAAGGGCTCGGAAGTTGATTATCATGGATGTCTTGAAGAAACCTGGGATATGTGCAGAGTCTCTCCGTCTTCTGTTTCCATGTTGCTTCTGCAACTAGTTTTTATTTCACCTTGCTTGTGGAATGAAGAAACCTAAGACTGCGGCTAAGTTTTGGGAATATGTACCATTGCCTTACATTTTGTGATATTTCCATCGCCTTACATTTTGGAAAACCTGAGATATGTGATATTTCTTTTTCAAATTATAAATGCTACTAAAATATAGTCACCTTTTTTTTCTACGATGAGAAACTCGTAGTCACTATTTTTTAGGTATATATTAGATAAAATTTTGAGTACACATGATAATCCATCAACTATAAAATTTAGATAAACTACTTGAAGAGTCAATGAATTAAAGCCAAGTGATAAGTTGTCAAATGATTTGTAACAGGTGAGAAAATATGCCCCCAATATAAAATATTTATAAATATATGAAAATTGAATTCAATACAAATAAATCCAATCGTTGTTCTCTTTCGATGAAGCCAAACTTAAAAATTAAAATAGTGCTAGACGAAAACGTTTGGAAAAATACCCAAATGTTACAATGTGGTCCCTAAAAGTTGTCGTCTGGTTTGGACTTAATAATGAAACAACTCAACACCGTTTTGAGTCCCAAAATGATGTTGTCTGTGTCTCTGTCTGGTTGAAACCTGATGCTTTCCTCATCCTTCCTCATTTAGCGGTACCTTCTTCTCAAGTTTTGGTTCAAATCCCTACACCATAATCCCATCAATCGTGGACATTGCTTCTAGGTTATATCTTCTCTGTTTCATCATCATCTCTTCGCTAGCAAAGGTATACTCCACACTATTGAACTATTTAATTTGGCTTTATTTATGTGTGTATCCTTTTTAATTTGTTGATGATTAAACGAATGAAGTAGGCAAATTCGTAACTTCATTAGTTATTAAAGGAATTGTGTGAATTGACTATTGTAACTTCATTAGTTATTAAATGAATGAAGTAGGCAGATTCACAAATTCTTGAGCCCAACGGGAGTAATAGGAGGAAAAAGGTATGAAGGTTCTAACGTGGGGCAATTAAGGTTCAGATTTAGACAGAGGAGCTTATAATGTGATTAAAGCTCAAATCTAGATAGAAGAGCTTCTAATGTGGTTATTCAAACTAGAATAGAACAAAATTGGGAGCATTTTGATAATAGTTTTTTTTTTTTTTTTTTTTGCATAGGCTAGCCTCAGTCTTCCTATCAACTAAGGCTAAAGTGATAGATGAGGAAATATAATGGTAGATGTACTTGTATTTAAAATGATAATATATCCTTAGAAATCATAGATAAATTAGGAAAAGTTGCTTATAAAATGGAATTGAATGTAAAATTTTTGGTGCATGTTGATGTACACCATATGTCACAACTCAAGAGCATATTAGTCCCACCATACTTGTCATCACTACATGCCACCAACTTGGAGTGAAGTTGATTATCAAATGCTTATACAATGATCTAATCTTCTAATTAAGAGAGCAACCTAAAAACTAAGGTTCTTTAGATGAGCAAATAGAACTCATATATATCAAACACTTAAAGGAATTTTCGAGTAGCTTGAAACACTATATTTAGTTAGATTTTTTTAATAAATGTAATAAACATCATTTAATAAGGAACAACTATTATTTATTGATATAGTGTTGATGTAGCCATTTTTGAGTTATGTTTAATGAAATCAATATTTTTCCCCCTCTTCTTTTTTATGTGAATCATTTTCTTCTCTTATTCTACTATCATCTCAAGTTGTCCTATGTTAAACAAAATGGAACCTTTATGCATGTTCTGATTTTTTTTTAAAAAAGGATGGACCTTTGTGAATGTTCTTGAAAGCGTCATTTTCTTTGTTATCTTTAAAATAATCATGTAATGGATTGAACATAATGTCTATGAAACTCTTATTACAATTTTGCATATAGAATTCTTAGCATCTAGCAACTCTAATTATAATAATGTTAACAAAGTGGTTTGCTTTTATGGACTGGATGTTTCTTTAAGGACATTGTGGACAGATAGTAATCTAGGTAGAAGATTTTTGCAATGTCCTAATTAATTACCTTATTTGTAATTGTGGATTTTTTCAATGGTTTAATAAGTAATTTCCTAAGATAACTATTTATATAATTAAAAAATTTAGAAAATATATATTTTCACTGAAGAAGGAGGCTGAAAGAAGGATAAGTATATATGAACTAAAGGAAGATGATGTGCAATTGAAAATTATGAAACAAGACATTGGAATGTTAACTAGAAAGAAAAAAACAGTTAAAGTTGATATCATTCAATATAATTGTAAGGTTTATTACAATTGTTTTTTCATTATTCATCTTCTATATTGTTTTAAAATTAAAATTTTAGTATGACCAGTATGAATGTACTTTTTCTTTTTATTATTAAATGGGAATATAAAACCATATGCTAAATTATATTCAAGTATAGTCGAATTCAACAAGATCAATCATATATAAATACTTATCATGTAATATCAAATCTCCCTACTTCATCCAAATAATATCAAATCTCCCTATATTCAAGATCTATCATATATAACTGAAAACACACATTAACTAGATAACTTATACACTACTTGATCCAATTAGTATCACATCTCCCTATATACAAGATCTATCATATATAAATTGTTGGGTCCCCGACTCACACACAAATCGGTATTGTCCGCTTTGGTATTTTCTAGGAATCGATCCCTCAACCTCACGGTTTTGTAGCGTTCAAACGTTCGCCTCTTACCATTCAACCTCACGGTTTTGTATGTATTATCACGTATTTATAATACATACAATCAACCTCTAAGAAAATTGTCAATGCTCATTTAGTTTAAGTAGTAAATATATGATTTAGTTATAAAATACACCAAATTAATTGTCGTAGATTTAACTACATCGATTCACCAAATCAATTGTTTAGTTTATTAACTTGTTGGCTGCTAGTTTTGATTGTCGCTCTCCTCTTACTTGTAGTAGCTTGTAATTGTTTTAAAGTGATGCTAGACTTACCCTTAAATCTAAGACCTCTTGGTTCAAATAAAAATTTAAAACATATTGGATCGACAATTCTAATATTTTTTAAATTTTATATGACAAGAAGATATCACTCAAGTTAAAAGGTAAATTCTTCCGTTTAGCAATTAAGCTGGTTATGCTCTATGGGACAAATAAAAATTTAAAAAGGTGAAGGTGGCAGAGTTAAGGATGCTCTATTGGATGTGTAACGTTACAAGAAGAGATAAGGTCAGGAATGTAGTGATAAGAGATGCCATTGATCGTAAATTGAAGGAGACAAGACTTAAGTAGTTCAGATATGTTACGAAGAGACATCTTCATGTCCCGACAAGAAGATACGAGAAAATTATACTTTGGTACTGTAACAAAAAAAGAGGAAGATCAAAGAAGAGTTGGGGGAGGTGATCGAGAATGATATGACTCTACTAGAGCTTACCAAGGACTTGAACTTCAATGGAAAACTTTGGTGAACTAAGATACAAGGAAATGATCTTACTTAGAAAGGTTCTATTCCTTTTCATAGGTCTTTTGAACATTTTTCTTTGCTTTTTGTGTCTTGTATTTAATCTAAACACTTCTATCTATAGTACTTCTCCCTTAGTCATTTTAATTTAATATTTTTCTTTTTTTTTCTTCAATTGCTTATGTGTTTTATTTATTTATTTGTCTTCTTTCTTGTTTGTTTATTTATTTATTTTATCTTTTATTTTTATTCTTTACCTTTTTATCTTTCTCTTTATCTTATTATTTTATTATCTTTTATATTTTAATTAATTAATTGTTTCTTTATCTTTTTATTTAAAATTTGAATTTCTTTTTTCTAATTTTATTTTATTGTTATTTTTACACAATTTTTTTAAATTTTTTTGGCTTTTGTTTCTTCAAACAGTTCTCGAAAACTTTTTGTTTTCTTTTTGTTTTCTCCTTTTCCTGTGTTTCTTTAAAAAGAATAAACCTATTGGTGAGTTAGGATAAGGCTCTGTACTCTAAACATCCCCATACCTCGCATCTCAAAGAGATTTTTACTGAGATGTTATTGTTATTGTATTAGATCGACATGTGCATATTTCCTCTAAGAAGTGTTTGTAGAACTAGCAACTTATGAACCAACCTACTAACGAACATACATATGAGTTTTAAATTGATCAATCTATTAATGAACATGCATATGAGTTTAGTATAACTATTATTGATGTTTTGTTGACTAAGATGACGTTCATCTGTAGCTAATATGTAACTTTGAATTTGAGTTTGCTAAACATAATTGGGTATAATGAGCAGTATTGTAATTTTAAGATACAAGAACCGATAGGTTAGCTTTATATAGTTACCTGTGATAATTCTCTAACATGTATTTACCAAAAAAAATAATTCTCTAACATAAGGCCCTTCAGTTAAAGTTGTTTCAACCTACAAAATAATATATATAATGTTAACATTGATAATTATATTAAAATTGGAAAAGATAAAATATATTAATCACTTATGTTGACATATGTTCATTAGGTCTTATTGCGTTAGATGTTCTACTGTTGTGTCCACAAGCACCATATATCTTACTTTTTACACGTGACCCTTTTGTGACAACTTATGTGCACTTGGTACTTTCTTTGATTCATTTTTACCTCTCCTCCTTTTCTTTTCTTGCCTTATGGGCATCACCCAATAGCAAAAATATCACTCCTTAAGTTGCAACACTTGATCATACACTCCTAAAAAGGTATTCTTTTTGTAGTAGTCAACTGAAAATGCCTCTAATTTTTATTTATAGTGATTGATAGCAGTAATAGTGTAACTATATAGGTCCCACGCTCTTCAGCTACAATAATTGTCCCTTCCTAGTCTTACTGTTAGTCCCTAATGGCACCCAAGAGGGAGGTGAATTATGTTTTTAACCAATATACTCAATTAAAAATAGTTAATGTAAATAAGTAAGGAAATTGCTTATTATAAATTTATCAAATAATTAAATAATAAATTTAGAAAGATAGGGGATAGAGAATGTAAGTCGATTTATAGTGGTTTGGCAAACAACCCTTGGCTACGTTCACTCTTAAGATTCTTTTTAGAATTCCCATATCGTTCTTCTTTCAAGGAGAAGAACAACCTTTGTACAATCTCTCTTTCTTAGTAAAGTGGAAATCTTCTCGCAATCTTCTTCCAAGGTGAAAACGAACCTTAATCCCATTTGGAAAATTCCCAATTACAATATGCAACACCCCAAAAAAGGATTACAACTTAATGTTCCTCACTTTATCACTTAATAACTCTAAAATGACTTACTCACATAAATATGAAACTATGATGCTCAAATAATTGAAAAAAACTTTGAATTGTGTGTATGTAACACCAAAACCTTCTTGATGCTAAATCTAAAAAGAAAATACCTATTTGTAGTTTTTTGGGATTCATACTAGTTGTTGGACCCAATAAATGAGCATTACAATGGTTATTTCTGGATCAATAGTCATCTAATATTCATTAAAGGCATCAGATTCACTAGCTATTATAATACTAGTCGACCAGTAGGTCTAATGGCTGACCAATATAACACATTGGTCAACCAATAGATCAATAAATGTTGCTACAATCTCTCAATATATTAATCTTAACATTTTAACCTATATTTGTTGACCACTAACATAGGTTGACCAATCAACGCCAAAATATGACTTTAACGACTTCAAATGATCAAACTTTATTTTTAAATACAATTATAATTAAAAAACTTCCTAAAATGTTTCTTAAAATTTACTTTAAAGATCAAAAGGATTTTATATAAAACCAAAAGCTTCAATGATTCTTAATAAATGAAAAGACACATGTAATTAAATAAAATGAAATATTTTTACATGATGAGCCTTTTGGAAATAAAATTAATATTATAAACTAAATAATGACCTTGATGTTCCTTGTTCTTTGTTTTTTCCCCTTGGTTTGATCTTTATTTCATCAGTTGTAAGCTTCAACTTCTCTTTATCAACTTCATAAGTTGTCTTATAGAGCTTATGTCTTTATTTTCCTTTTATATTGCTTTTCATCAAAATAATAAATAAATTAGTAGTAATTATATTTTATTGTCATCAAAATATTAATTAAAACTTCTTTTAGTTCAACAATCTCCTCTTTTTTAAGGATGACAAAATATTTGTGATATTAGAGAACAATAATAAAATTAGGCATACAAATAATTGTTGAAATAATGACTAGCTCCTCCTTAATTCATGCATAGAACGTAATTCAATATAAAGAATATAAATCAATATCAAGAACAAAAGAAATATCAATACATGTAGATAATATAAATTTACTTAATCACATTATATAAAGTGCAAGAAGTATAAAAACGATAAAACACTTACTCCCTTACATGTCATTACTCTCCTGAATGTCATTACTCCCTCTGAATGTCATTACTGCCCTGAATGATATTACTCCCTCTGAATGTCATTATTGCCTTAAATCTAATATCACTATTCTTTTTCCCAATTTTTATGATCATCAAAAAAATTTTTTTTATCTAAAAATGCAAAATATAAAGTGTCATGCATCGAACTAACTTGATATAAAAATCGCTATATATTTGATTAATATTGATAAATTTTCTTGCAAAAGAGTGCTATTGAATATTTAAAGAGTTAAAACAAAAGTTAATTTTGATGGAAGCATTCCTCATTATGTCTAATTTAAAAAATCTCCAATTTTGGCATTATGTCTAAGTTAAAAGATTCCAATAAAGCTACAAGGTCAAGTTTTGAAAAAATTATAGGATTGAATTATAATTAATAAGAGCATAATTTCAATATCCAACAATCAATTTAAAAATATATAATTTCAAATGTCCCAAAAATTTTTAAAATTGAAATATTAAATGGTTCTCAAAATACCAAAATAGAAGAAAGTTAAAAAGTAAGACTATTGTTGAAAGGGAGATAACCTTGAATCCTTTTCTAATTTAACTATGGAAGCATTAGTTTGGAAAGATAACTCTTTAATTAAGAAAAATCTTGAAAATCCCTTGATTGAAGCTCAATAATGGAAAACATTTCAATTTGATGCAGTCTAACAAGTTTTTAATGAAATGAGGGATGGTTTTCTTCAAAGAAAAGAGTGAGTTGTCTAGAGTTTTGAAATATATAAACACAAAAAATAGAAAAAAGAAGCAAAAATCTCTTAGGCCATGAAGACTGGTCAACCACGTAACTACACCGGTTGACTAGTGTTTGTGTCAAATAGTGCAGTTAAAGTAGTTTTGAATCATTTGTGTTGAACTTGCTATATTGGTGGACCATAGATCCGTATTAGCCAACCAAAGACTAGTGTGGTTGACCAATATATACAACCAATCTCTTACAAACTCATTGGAAAGAAAAATCTATTAGATAATGGGATATTGATTAGCCACTTAAAGACATTGGTCGACTAGTGTGCATAAACCAGAGGAGCAACCAAACTCCTTACAAACTTACTAAAATGATAAAATTTTCTTAGAAATGGAGACATTGGTCAACCATTTTAAGATATTGGTCTAGTGTGTTTTAAAAAGATATAAAATAACATCAAAACTTGGAAAAAATCTATTAAAATATATTAGTCCCTAATGACACCCAAGAGGGGGTTAATTAGGTGTTTATACAATTCAACAATTTTTTTAACCAAAGTACTCAGTTAATAACAATCAATATAAATAAGGATGAGGAAATTGTTTAACATAACAATTGAGTAATAATTTAAAGAGGATATAGAAGAGTTAATGCAAATCGATTTATAATGGTTCGATAAACAACTCTTGCTTATGTACACTCCTAAGATTCTTTTTAAAATTCCACTATAATTCTTCTTTTAAGGCACATAAAATAAGTTGAGTCTGGCATATATAGGGGAAAAATGCATGAATTATAAATTTAGTTCAGTAATCTGAATTTTCTTTGTGGTGTCTTGCTAGAGGAGCTTTATGATGGAGATTGATAGCTTACTGAACTGGTTGTGTTACTACTATTGCCTGGGGATGAAGTGATTAAGCTTAAAATGCTACTATCACCTAGGGTTGCTAGTGATTAATCTTTAAAGTCTGTAGCAACTTGATCAAACTTGCCTTCCTTTTAAACATTCCAATCCTAAATGGCTTTGCCATTAAACTTAACATTCTTGCTAATTTTCACCTTGCCACTCATAGGATTATATAGACGATACGCTTTATAATGAGGACTAAAGCCAATGAAAAATGAAATTTTTAGAATTTTTTATCAAGCTTTGGATGAGAATTAACCAAAGCATATGTTATATAACTGAAGACTTTTAAGTGGCTTTCTTGAGGCTTTTAACCTATTCATGCTTTATATGGTGTATGATTGAAAACAACCTTCGTTGGATAAATATTCAAAAGATACATGGATATTGCAATTGCTTCTCCCAAAAACTGATTTAGAAGCCCCTTTTCTTTTAGCATGCTTCTTACAATTTCTACCACTCTCCGGTTCTTCCTCTCTATAAAGCCATTCTGCTTTGGGGTGTTTTGTGTTGTAATCTCCGTGTAAGTACAATTCTCATCATAAAAAACAATGAAATATTTAGATAAAATTCACTATTTTAGTCAGTTTGAAGTTCCTTGATGCTTTTACTGCTTTTTTTATCTACCAAAGCCTTAAATTTATTGAAATTATCAAATGTCTCTAATTTGAATTTCAAGAAATAAATCTAACTTATGTGACTATAATCATCAGTTAAAAAAATATCTACTTTTGTCAAACGACTCAACTTTCATTGGACTATACAAATTGGCATGTATAACATCAAGATATTTTGAAGCTCTCTACGACTGCCAAATAAGAAAAGATCCCTTACTTTGCTTCCTATAAATACAAATCTCATAAATCCCAAACTCATCAATTTTTGGCAAGCTAACAACCATTTCTTTATGACTCAAGAGTCTAAAACCATTTACACTCAAATGCTTATATTTTAAGTGCCATAATTTAGCCTCATTATTGCCCTTAACAACTAAAGCACTACATGCATCCTTTGAAACTTCAAAGGGAAACATTATGTATTGTGTCATATAAACAACTATTAAGGTCTGAACAAATATTTTATCATAAATAGCACAAGGATCACCATCAAACACAATTGAATATCCACTAGTCATCTGTAACACCCCGTGTTAAGGGTTAGAATATTGACAAATTTCAGTGCACTTTATATTTTGCATAATTAAGTTTTCGCTCATATGTGCATATGTAATTTTGGACAGTAAGTGACATATGGGCTAATTAAATGGGTGACAAATGTAAGACATGCCAAAGGACATATGTCAATGAGGGATGGAGCTACCTAGTCACGTTTTTAGGTAAGAAAGTTTCTGCAGGTCCTTTGTTTTGTCTCCAATAAAAACACTATCTTCCTTCTTGCTCTTCCATTGTTGAAACACTTAATTTCTGCATTTTTGGTTTTATTAGCTTATCCACGTTACACCTTGCGAGCTTTCTGCCATTTGAGGGTCTTGATTATTACAAAATCTTTTTGTAATCCAACACCGAAATCTATTGGTTGCTCTCCCCATTTCTAGACATTTTTGCTAAAGTGAGAGAAACTTAAGACAAGTAAGTTTTATGCATGTTTTAATGTTTTAAAGGGATGCATGCGTTAATGGTGTATATTTTCATACTTGTGGATTGCTGCAAGTGTAAATGGTGTTGATGCATGTATGGGTGGTGAAAGAAGAAGCAAATTCGGTGATATGATTAACAAGATAAAGGGTTATAGTCATTGGAATACGATATATGCAGTATTTTACTGAACACACATTTGTATTTAAGGTATAACTTGATCTGTGATTGTCCAAATTGGATAAATTTAAATTAATATTAAACTAGAAAGACATATCTACAACTTTCATGAGGGAGTCGAATTTGATTTCTGTCACTAAGTGTGTCAAAATTTGGCTTGAAGTGGAGTTTCTGGATTATATCACTGGTTATGAATTGTATGTAGTACTTTGGGGATAAATTTCAAAATACTGAACCAAATTGTACAAAATTGGTGTCATTAGAAACTTGAGACATAAACGAACAATTTTTTAGAAGAAAGTTTGCTTAAATACTTCGTTTTCATTGTCAAAATGATCGTGTAAAAGTGGCCTAAAAGTCTATTTTGGGAAGAGCTAGAAAAAATAGGTAAGGTGAAGAAGAAGGCTTCGTAGGTCCACCAGGAATGTCGCGGTCGTGCATGTACATGATCGCGACTTCGCAGAAACACTCGAAGCATGCATGATCTTGACTTTGCAGGTCCACCTAGAGTGTCGCGGTCGTGCATGTGCACATCGTGACTTCCCTGTTTATCCGAAAGAGGTTATTTTCTGAACATACTTTGATCTTTTTGTTATAACTTCTTCACCCGACATCCAAATGACTTGACTCTTAAACCAATGGACTCATAAGACATTGATCTTCATCTCCACCAAAAAGTAGGACTTTCTGATGTGGATTGTTTGATGATTGTAAGATGGAAATGTGACTGTGATGAAGTATGATAACTGGAATGATTTTTACTAAACATACTTCGGTAATTGGACTATATCTTGATCTGTGGACCTCAGAGTGAGATGATTATTAATTATGATTAAATTATAGACATAAGGTTATAAATTTTCTGAAGAGATTAAATTCTAATTCTACCTCTAAGAATTTTAGAATCTGAGATAAGAATTCTGCTGAAGCTTAAGAACAATCTAAAACATTTTGAGTATAACTTTCAGTATACTAAACCAAATTGGATGAACTTAGTATCATTGGAAACCTAAGACAAAGAGGAAAAACTTTCTAGAAGGAAGTATTACCTAATTACCTCACCTTTCTGATGAGAATAATTGATCAAAGTGGACCCGAAAGTTGGTTGTGAAATAAACCTAGACTGAGGAATTGAGTATGGTTTCACATGATTAATTATGTGACAAGATTAAGGACATGAAACCCAAAATTTGTCATGAACATGCATCATACATATTTAGTATACATAAATGTGCGTTAGTAAATTCATATTATGCACAATTTTGATATGTGATTGTATTAAATGTTATAGAGGAACGCATAGACCGACCACTTCCAGATATTGCTGGGACTTCGAGGCAACAAGCAAATATAGAGCTTTTGTAAGTAATTTAGACAGTAATTTTTGTAAGTAATCCTTGAGTAATTGTAAGTAATTTAGATGGTCAATTTTGTAAGTAAGTAATTTTTGATAGTTTTGCTTTGACTGTTTTGTTTGCTATTGATTTGGAACATTGAATGATTTGCAAAGCTGTAAGAATGTGATATGCTTGAATATATGGTATGAAAACATTGATTGATATGTGAATTGAATTTCAGACATCCTTGTTTTTGAATCTGTTAAGTCCTAGTTGTAGGTAAATAGGCATGCCTAGAACTGCTTCTGTGACACTTCGGTGTCTTCTGCTATTGACACTTCATTGTTGATACTTTGGTCTCTTCTCTGATACTTCGGTGTCTTCTATTATTGACACTTCGGTGTCGAAACTTCGATCTCTTCTGTGACACTTCAGTATCGAGACTTCGGTCTTTTCTGTATAAGTCCCGTTACCCACTTCTATAAATAGATTTAGCAGTCATCTGAGTTTTGTATTCTGAATATTTTTGATTTTTGATCTACACAAAGATATTATATTCTGAAGGGTTTATACCCTCTTTTGATATTCAGTTCTATTTTCTGTACAACCTGTTCTAAGATACATTATGTTTGAATTGTTTGTTTCGATAAATTGTTAATGCATGCTTCTGTTATATCATGATTCTGTATAATTAGTTGTCAGTTTATGTATAGATTAGTTATTACTCACTAAGCTATATGCTTAGCACAGTGGATTTGCCCTGTGTAGGTTCAGAGAGAATGACTTAAGGACTGGGACAAGTCAACCGCAATGGGCAATGAAGTCTGAGTCTTGTTTTGTAAAAAATGTATTTTGAGTTTATTTTGGCTTGTATATATAAAGTGTATGATTATGAATTGTTGTAAGTTTTTGCTATAATGTATGTATGGTTTGAAACAAGTTTGTTTTAAGTTCAACGTATAATATGATGTATGTTTGTTCTGAATTGCTTCCAATGGAAAATTTTGAATGTTATGCTTCCGCAAAATATTTTGGTTTGTTTGTACTGTCTTGTGTGACATCCACATATCCTCCCAGGGGGTATTAAGGCGCTACATCATCAATTGTTCAACATTCAATTATAAGCTAAACTAGGCACAAATTATACATTATGAAGAAGTTTAATGTCACTTTGCACAGTTTTAATGGCAAATATACCTTTTCCTTCAAATTGAACGTACTTATGATCCCCAATCTAGACTTCTCTTTTCTACATCTCATTAAGATCCTAAAATAGAGACCTCAAGCTAAACATGTGACTTGAGCATCCGCTATCGATAAACCAAGCACCATTTAAAACATCAGTAGTTGAGGAATGAGCCAAGCAGTCAAGCTTGTTAATTTTGTTATAACTAGCTTAAAAATGAATAATTTGGGAAATCTTCTTGAGAGTATTTTGATCCAGATGATTTTTTATAAGTTTGGTTATGTTTATGATTTAATTCTTTAAGTAAAAAGTTATAAGTTTTGATGATTAAGTTGATTTCAATTTAGGTTATTAATTTTGAGAATGGACACTTGATTTGCATTATAATACTTAGGTATAAATTATACATACATTGAGATAAACGTGAATTATTTTTTAGCATTTTTACTTCCCTACATATGAAAAAAGAAAAAAAGTAGTATGTGAATACATGGGCTTAAATAATTTCACTCTGTTAGCTATGTACCAATAAAAGGTTAAAGTTAAAAAGTGGTGCTAGTGTTGATTTGAGATAGTAGTTGAGTAACCAACCGTATTAATGATAAGGCTCAAACAAGCTTCTAAATGCTTTTAAAATGTTTACATTTAGTGTTTTGTTTTTAATAAGGGGGTATTAAAGTGTTTAAAGGTTTTAGACATTTGTTTTATTTATGTGCACTTTATACATTAAGTGAAATGGTGTGAATTAAGTTGAATTTGAAGAATTATGAAGTGGATTGAATTATAATTTGATTTAAGTAACTAAATGCTGAAAAATTCAATAAACTTTATAATTGAATGAATAATGGAGAATCTTAATGGATATCTTTGATTTGTTTGATGCTTTTCTAGAGTTATTTCATATTAAGTTAAACGTAATAAAATTGATTTGCTTGAGAATAGGAAAATGCTTAAGTGTGGTGGAGTTTCATAATGCTAAATAGATTATATATCTAATCTCATACTTAGTGCATTTTTTTTGTTTATTTAAGAGTTTATTAATGTTTTTGTTACTTAATCCGTTCATATTATTTTTTAGGTCCTAATTGCCATCATGGGACAAAAAAGTAAAAATCAAATGGAATTGAGATAGAAAAGTGAAAGATTGAAGCTATCCTTCAAGGACACAACCATGTGGAGATAGACACAACTGTGTAGCTCTTTAGGACTGTGTTTCTATATGAATTTTGAAGAATTGAAGCAAGATTAAGGGGCACAGCCATGTGAGTGACCTATGACACAAAGGAGGCTTGGGAAAGCATATATTGAGGGCCTAGGATGATAGAGAGAATGAAGAACAAGCAAGGAAACACAATTTAAGTAGATTTCCATCAACATAAAGTGGATTTCATAAAGATTAAAGGGGATCTCATCATGGTTCTTTTAGTTTTTTGTTTTTCCTTTATTCTTGTTGTTAGTTTTT
This sequence comes from Erythroxylum gracilipes, assembly GCA_026413385.1. Taxonomy (NCBI): domain Eukaryota; kingdom Viridiplantae; phylum Streptophyta; class Magnoliopsida; order Malpighiales; family Erythroxylaceae; genus Erythroxylum; species Erythroxylum gracilipes. The sequence continues at coordinate 5,056,904 of JANZLC010000001.1, forward strand.
CCTTTATTCTTGTTGTTATGATATTGAACTAAAATTTTGTTGGTACTTAAATTAAATGAATTTCAGGATAGACCTTGTAGTGATTTTATTTTATCTTAATTCATTATTAAGTTTTATTGAGATTTAATTATGTATTCTTAATTATCCTTAAATTAATATTGCTAGTGTATTATTTCATGTATGATTTCATGCAATTGAGATTGAGAAATTTAATTGATTTATGGAACTCTAAACTCTCATTAGGGTTCCATTAAGGGGTGTTGATGTAGCTTTTTATTAAGTTATAGGATTGAATATGGTCTCATTAGGATTCCATTAAGAGGTTCTGATGTATGTTTCCATTTACATATAAAGTTTTTATTAATTCAAGATTGATATTGCATACGTTTTCTTAAACTTTTGAATGGTAATGTATACACTTATATAACTAAATATAATATTTTGTGTTGGTCGATCATGTTAGATGGTGAGGTTAAGGCTTTTAACCACTTGAAATCTATGTTCTTATATACTTAATTTCTCCAAGCCATACCCCTTTAATATCTTTTAGTTTTTCCTTTCTATTTTGATGTCTTGGATTTTGTTGATTTAGCCCTAAGGTTGAGATTTAACCTTCTTAAATGACAGTTTAATTTTAAGGCTTTGATAGTTTTAAATGTTAAACTCCTAGAAAGAATTTGGTATTGATAAGCACATTTCGTGTATAAAAAACCTATGATGGAAGTTTGGCTAACCTAAATGACATGTTTGTTTTGTGATGTTGTGCTATTTTAATTCATCAAAATATCTCAAGATTATTAAGAGAGAAGAATAATATTTGTGGGCTTAGCTTTATAGAACAATAGAAAATCAATTGATTTTTAAAAAGCCCAGTACTTCATAAGCCTTTTTATATTCTATTACAAAAGGGTTAGTCAAACTTCACTAATAACATTTTATTGCAAGTGATATCATAAACATAAGTACATTAACAAATTAGGCCAATTATGTTTTATGCTCAAGTAGATATCAAAAGAAGAAAAAGATTCACATTGGCTTAAGGCCTATTTATGGTGTTCATTTACTTAAAATTTTTAAATATAAATTTATTTGTTTCATTTAGTCTCTAATTAATAAATAAAATTTCTCTTAGAATGTATATATAGGAAAAGCTCACTTGAATATAGGAAAAGCTCACTTGAACTTTGGTTTGAATAAGCAATCTCAATAGGCGACTTTCAAAAAAAATTAGACTCATCTTCAGTATGAATACACCCAACAATTAGGTTCAAGCCTTAGAATCAATCTAAAAAATGTAGATCTCTTTCTTTTTACCTATGTTTTTTTTATGTAAATGCATGATCCAAAGCTTAATTTCTATTTTCATACGTTTATTTTCTGTTTTCAAAGCCCAATCCTTTATCTTTAAAACCATTCTTGTTTAATAAATAAGAATCACAAGGTAATTGGATTTGTTAGCTCATTAACTTTAACTTTGTGCCTTTTGGTTTATAATAAGATTCATAATAATAATTGGACTTACAGGTTCGTTAAGGACAAATTTCTTTCTGTCTTTTACTTAATTTGATTTCAATTTTTTAGACCTATAAGCCAATTAGCATTAATTTGTATCTTTTAGTTAAAGTTTAAACTTTTAGGCCTATTAGGTTAATTTAGTATTTGACAAACCTTCTAGCTGGTTAACAATTTAGGTAGACTCGGTAATTTTAGCCCAACTTAATGTAAAGTCAATAGGTTAGGTTTAGGTTAACTGAGTTTTATATTAGTCTTAGGCCTAAAGTGGTAGCTTGAGGCTAGCCTTAGCAACCCAACCTCTGTCCTAAAATGATATTGTTATTTTGAATTTTTTTTAAAATGATGTCATTTTAACCTTTAGGTTTAAGAAGTTTAAGATCAAAATGACATTTTTTTGAGAAATTTCTCCAAAATGAAAGTACTAACTTTTAATTATATAAAAGATGAGAGACTATTTATTGGTATCCATTATTGATGGGTACCCGTGTTATATTATACTAAATACCAAAATTGATACGAGTTTTAGACAATATTCATAATTTTTTTGCTAGAATGGGTATATATAATTTGTTTAGCACATAATTATCCATCATTATATAAATTTTGATCAAATTGATTAGTATAAACAACTCTCACTTTATTCAGTTAGTCTTAGAGACTTATTAAAATTAAAACTAGGAACTCTATTATAAGGTTTTTAAAATTGGTTATATCATAGATCCTTATTTGGTGTGCGTAGGAGAAGGAACCTTTGAGTTATATTTTTTTAACAAAGAAAGAATAAAATGTATTAATTAAAAATAGAGTTATGAGCGTACAAGTGATCGAGGGGATACCAATTAAAACAAGATAATATCAGTAGATGTTTAGCTAGGTAAAATAAAAAATATTCAATAGTAACGAACTAGAGAATGTTGATGTTGTTAGGAGAGTTGCTTAATGCCATAAGCTCCTTGACTCTGTCTAGAATTTCAGTGATAGTAATGTCTGTAGGCTTGGTCTTGGATTCAAAACGCCTTGTATTTCTCTCTTTCCATATAGATTGGACACACATGCTAATAACTGCTATATGAGACGAGATCATGGGACTTCTTTGAGCTATCAAGGGCTGAATAACAGTAAAGAAGGTATTCTTTTATGTAAGCCAACAACATCGGATTAGAATAGCTTTCCGTACTTGATTAGTCAGTTCACACATAAAAAAGAAATGATCTCAAGAGGAAAAGTGAATCAATGCTCAAATATCTGTTCCTATCAACCATATTCAACCTGCTTTGTATAACGAGTCATAAGAAAAAGGAGGTTCTTGGTGGGATAATTTTGTGCCATATGATTCGATGCCATAACACCTCTGGTTTCCTCTTCCTAAACAGATCCTGAAGGACTTTATTTGATAATTTGTGAGTTGTCCTGTTATATACTGATAAAGCAAACACATGCAAGAAGGGCGTGAATTGTGTGTAAATTTCTTTTCGTAAGTTCTTTTAATTCGTATTATAAACATATCCTAGTTAACGAATAAAAATAGTAGGAGCCTGTCAGATAATAAAACCTTTTAAATGACTTAAGTCTGTTAGGCGATATGATCCTTTTGTGGGATATGACCCTGCTTAAATGAAAAGAGCCTAATGAATGATAAATCTTGTTAAAATAATTTAAAAACAGAAGGTGTCTGTTAAAGCTAAAAGAAACCTATTGTAATTTGAAAACAGAAGTAGCCTTTTGCAATTTGAAAACAAAAGGAGCCTTTTGCTAAAAAGAACACACTCACAATATAATACGAAAATTTAAAAGAGAGAACGAAGAAAGAAGTAGTCGATTTATACTGGTCCGGCTTACAACCCAAGCTACGTTCAGTCCCTAAGTATCCAACTTGAGTATTTCACTATAAGAATTCGAGTATTAAATTTGACGAGTCTCTCCAAGCTCACAAGTCCATATTTTTCAAGATTCTCTAACCTTCTATACTCGAAGTGTATAACAAGCTTCTAAAAGTTCACAGAAAAATAAAATGTAAAATCAAAATTAAGTTCTCAAATAAAATCTCTTTCGATAGAGTGATTTCACTTTTTAGGGCACAATAAGAATGATATAACTCTTAAGAAGATAGATGCTGCTTAAATATTTCGAAAGTCTATGTATGCTTATTGCTTCACAAGTGTTGTTGCTCTTCTTTAAGTAGTCAAAATTTTCAATTAACCGTTGCTTCATCTTAATTCTGAGTTGACTTTAGATTTTCAATATCATCTCTATTGAAACAAAAATTTTCAGAGTTAGTTATTCGAAAAGGTAAAATCCTCTCGGTAGTTAATAAGGAAAGTTTATTAAGAGGGTTCCTGCAAGAAAAGAAGTAATTAAAAAATATCATTATCTATATAAGGAAATAAATCTAATTTGAATTTTGAAATATTATATAGTTATCATCAAAATCTTAAATATAAACCTTGAGCTAACATATACTTGTTACAATTGGAGAAATTTCTTAAAATATACTTTGTGAGAATTTATTTGAACCTTGATCAAATTTTGTAAACGGTTACTCTTGACCCATGGCAAAGTAAAATAATTGTGAGGATTCTTCTAATTTCTGATGACAAAGAAGATGGTATATAGTGAGTTCCTTTTTACACTTTGAAAAAAAGAAAATAGTGAATTCTCAATTGAAACCTTAGAAGTGGTCGTAGGATAATGATTGTTTAGCTAAACTAATTAAATGAGTAATCTCTCTTTAATTATTATTATAATTGCTTTGTGATTATCATAGTTATAATCATTCATTAAAATAGGCATTCCATTCATTAATTTACTAATACAATAAAAATTTACGTATACTAAATCCATTATTTAACAAGCTAACCATTTACGTATACTAAATTTAATAAACATAAGAATTATTAATTTAGAAGAAGGAAACATCAAGTGAACCTAATCCCAAAAGTGTCAACCAATCCTTAATCAGTTATTGATAATACGAGTAACTATTGAAATTTCAGAAACTTTATATAGACCAAATTTGGTCAAATATCAATTGCATGTTAGAAGATTACTTTATACTTTTTTAGATATGAAAAATAATTAAAGAAGAAACATTTAATTAAGATAATTAGAAAATATTAAAATGATTACATATACAGAGGGCATAGACCGCTATCTATATTTATATTTAATAGTTTCTGGTTAAAAGTGCTAGTTAAGATGTCAATATTCAGTTGAGCATGATAGGATTATTTGAATGACAAAAGCTTGAGTTTTGCAAATATGATATTCAAATGATATAATTTTAAAAATATTAAGATCTATTCGTAATTAAATTTTTGATGTAAATATTAAGAGAACTATTTTTTAATCTTATTTATTTATTAGGATATCATTATTAGGATGTCAAAGTTAATGATGGATATTCCAGTTGTACTTAACCTTAGAAACAAACATTAATTTAGGGGCACGTAACATTACTAAATCAATGATTAAAAAATTTAATCGGTTCATTCATACAAATCTTGAATTGTTTTTATTTTTTAATTTAATTTTTAAATTTTTGGTTTGATTTACTTTAATAATTATTCTTATTAAAAATCGATCAGTTTATTAATTAATTGGTTACTTTTTTTTAAATTAATAATATCTTATAAACTAAAATAAATCAAATAGTAATTTTATTTAATAATCATTTTTTAATTAAATTTCAAATTGTTCGATAGTTAAAGATAATTTTTTTCTATCATATTTCAAATTCTTTATTTTTATTAAATATTTAGCCGATTTTATAATAACCTAATATCGATTGAATCTTTTAAATCTTAAACCTCTTATCCAATTTTTAAAATATTGCTATAAATACAAGCGAAGACAAATCCAAGTTAAAAGATTTATTGATTTCGTTGAGCGTTTTCTATTTGTTAAATTTCCTGCATCTTTGCAAATAAGAGTTATAGTTATGCACTAAGATTGAAGGTTCTGAATCATATTATAACAGTAACGAGCAACTTCTTAGTAATGGTAACATGGTTAGGACCTTCCCGCTCCATATAGATTCTAGGAGATCATTTGTTAGTCTTCAATTAATCCATTACAGGCTACAGCTTAAGTATGGCACCAAGGGTTAATCATGATTCTTTGTTTACCCTGATGAAGAGGGAGTTCTGCGCTGCAGTATGCAAAGAGAGATCGATTAAGTTGTCCTTCTGACATATTACAGACATCATTCATCAGGTACCTTGAAAACTTGAGCTTCTTGTATATTTCATCAGTGTGTCTAATACAGATTTCCACAACTTGCAACACAGTTCTATTTGGAACACAGTTCTCACCCTAAGAAAGGACCACTTTTTTCTGAGTCCAAATCCTCTGTCAGATGCTACCATGTCTTACTGTGTCTAATGGCCAAACGACATCGTTTGGCCATTAAAATTTGACAGCTACGGAGCACAGAGGACAACACTTGTGGGTTTCAGCCCTCGCGAGCCTCTGGCCATCTGCCAGGCTCTCTTGCTGATGATAATCAATTACATAAATGTTTATGTAATATGTAATTCTCGACTTTTGCAATACAGGATTATGATTAAATTATTTTTTCTTATCATCAGATTTAATTTTTAGAGGATTTGAAGAGTTTTTATGACAAATTATAACAATTAATAATAAATTGTTATCTTTCTTTAATCATTCTTATTATTTTAATTGTTTTCACATATGATAATTCTAATTTCCTTATAATTTCTTATTGTACAAATTATTGCCACAATTATTATAAGTTGTGCTAAGTTTATATTTCTTATTATTATTCACCATTATATTATTTTCAAATTTTCTTTAATTATTCTTATTAATTTAATTGTTTACAACGAGCTT
>JANZLC010000001.1:5069575-5100889 GCA_026413385.1 Erythroxylum gracilipes
GGAATGATTAAGAATTTGATATGTGAAATTGTGCGACTTTATGTTCGAATATGACAAGATATGAAAAATAAAGTTTTCGAAATGTGCCTTTGGACAATTTAGATTTTATGTGTGAAATGTGTTATATGGGTTTGGTTAGGTCCCTTAAGTATGAGTCAGTGCACTGGTCTCTTTTAAAAAGGCTTCTCTCGCCTGCCCGCTAATGGCATTGGAGCTCCGTAAGAACTCCCATAAGTTCACGGCTGCATAGAACCGCTATGTGGGAATGTGCAGTACGTTCTGTTTGGATCGACCCAAACCATTTTGATGTGCTATGTGTTTTTAATTTGTTTATGATGTGATGCATTCATGTTTTAAGATTGTATATGATTTGTGAAGAAGGAAAGAAAATTTGAGAATTTTAAGAAACGAGAAATTGAGGTTTTTCAACCGTGAAATTTATGAAATTGTTTATGAATGTTTATGAATGATTTTGAAAAGTGAAAATTTTGAAAAAAAATAAGAAATTTGCCAATTTTAGATTGTGAAATTTTAAGATGGCAAAAGTTTTGGAAAAATATTTTTGCTTATTTTTCTATTATAAATATATTATCCACGAGCTATTTCAGCTCACCTCCCTTTCATCCTCATCTCCAGGTTTTCGAATAGGAGATCAGATGGAAGACGATCAAAACATCAGTTCGATCCTTGCGTATTTTTATATTATGTGTAAAGTTTGATTTTAGCATTGGATTTGTTTATAGCTTAGAAAGCCATTAAAGTTGTAGGGTATTCATTTCGGATTGTAAATAAATGCTGAAATTGAGTATGGATTTGGGTTTGTGTATGATATTGGAATATGAACTGTGATTGTATATGAATATACTTGGTTTGAGTTTAGATTGAATTATAAATATGTATTTTGATTTGAGATGTATATAAATGAGATTGATTCTGATGATGGATTTCTGGATTGAGATTTATGAAGTGTGTTAGGTATAGGATTGTGTTGTGTATAATGGGAAATCCGGACAGGAGGTCCGATGATGGTTGTTATGGTGGGATGTGAGTATAGAAGTGTTTTTGAACTCCTTTGCAGATTTTTGGGCTATTCAAAATGCAGTCGTTATGTTGCCCGATTTTCGATAAAATCAGTTTATGGCAAAGATAAAATAAGAATAAGTTAAAGATGAGATTTGAGTTTAAGATGAACTTTATAAATTAAGAGTTGATTGAGGATGATTATTCCAAGTGGGAACTTGAAATATTTGTATGGGTCTGGATAATTGAATAAGTATGAATAGAATGAAAAAAAATTATACCAATTTTGGAATTGGATTAGTCTTAGGGTTCCAACGCGACTTGTGTCTACGATTTTCGTTTCCTGGATGTCGGAATTTGTTTTGGTTCGATTTTCGCCTTTTTTTGCTTTTGATTCGCTTCCGCCTCTTTGTTTCTGCTTCGAATTTGCTTTCGTTTCGCTTCGCTCTTTTTGTTTCACTTTTCTGTTTCCGTTTTGAATTCGCTTTTCTTTCATTTGTATTCCGTTCTTTCGGCTTATGTTCCGTTCTTTCGAATTCGATTTTCGTTTGTTTCCGTTCTGCTTTTCGTTTTGTTTAGGTTTTCGTTCTGCTTTTCTGGTTAGGGTCCGGTCCTGAGATCGGGTCCCAACAATGGGTCCCTCTATTGAAAGTAGTCGATCCTCTGGTATCTCCATCTGTTTAAAGGCGTCGTAATACAGTAGGTCGACCGAGCTGCCTGTATCGATCATCACCCGTTTCGGCTCACTACCGTCCATATTCAAGGTGACCACTAGTGCATCATCATGAGGGTAGCTGACGCCATCAAGGTCGGATCCGTCAAACGAAATCGCCTCATCGATTTGTTTCTTTTTCTTTGTCGATATGTCGTTGTCGACCTGCCTAGCATACCTCTTTCTTCCTTTAATGGTAGACCCGCCTGCTGCACTACCACCAAATATCATGTTGATGATCCTAGCTAGTCGATCATCCTGTTGTCCAGCATTTCTATCACCTCTTGCCCTGGACTGTCCTCTCGTGTCGCGTCGGTCGTTCGTATTTCTATTCTGCCTCCCACCATCATTCCTGTCATTTTGCCTCCAAGGCTTTTGCCAATTGTCAGACCAACCGCTCCTACCCTCATTATCCCAATCGACATTTTTACCGTGCTTCACAAATCTGTCTAGCCGTCCCTTCTGAATAAGGAGCTCAATTTCTTTCTTTAAGTCCCAACAATCTTCCGTGTCATGACCCACATCTTTATGGAAGCGGCAATATAAATCAGGGTCCCTTTTCTTAAGGGGAGTTTTCAACTTATTGGGTTCTCGAAGGGCTTCCCCACTTGCTCTCATAGCCGCCAACACTTCCGCATACCGCCTGTTGAGCGGGGTGAAGGATTCTGGTCTTTGGTCCTTTTGGTCGATTGGCTTCCTCCAACTAGACTGATCCTTTTGTCGTTTTTGTGAATCATTTGCTCTGCCACCTAGCCAACGGTCATCTGCCCTGCGCTTTGTGTTTTTCAATGCTTCCTCCAGTTGGATGTACTTATCTGCTCGATTTCGTATCTCTTGAATAGACTTGGGATGATCGAGGGACAATGACTTCTTGAACTCTTCATCCCTCGTGTTGCTCATAAAGGCGGCCAACATGGACGAGCAAGTGAGGTCAGGGACTTCAACAGCTTCATTGTTGAACCGAGTGATGAACTCTCGCAAACTTTCGTTCCTTCCTTGGGTCAATTGCATCACTTCCAAGGTAGTCTTCTGTGGCCGTTTACTTGTAGCAAACTGGTTGAGGAATAGCAGCTTAAAATTGTCAAAACTGGTTATGTAACGCGGGGGTAAGCTGTTGAACCATCTTCGAGCTCCTTCTTGAAAGGCTGTACAGAAGGCCTTACATTGAATGGCGTCGGGGACGCAATACAGGTTCATCATCGACTGGAAGTGCTGCAGATAGTCGAGGGGATCGGTCTTTCCAGTATATTTTTCGGGCTTGCTGGGAGGCTATCCAGGATCTCCGGGATGAAAGGAGAGCTATACTGTGTTAATGGTTGATCTGGACGGGAATTCATGGCCAGATTGATTCGATCGTCCACGATTTTTTCTAAAGCTTCAGCAGAGTGCCGATCGGTTATCACACTAATTTGTCGAGCGGGGATTTGCTGCAGTTTCGGTTGAGACTGTAAGATTTGGCGAATCAATAGATCGACCGCTTCTTCTATTTTTCGTTGGGTGAGGGAGACTTGTTGTGGTGCAGGGTGCGAAGTGGTTTCGGCGTTGTCCTCCAGGGCTGCGCTTTGTGCTTCTTGATCTCAGTTTTGAGGTTGTGGTTGATCATCTGGGTGTGAAGATTGTGTGTGGTTATTCGGCGGTAGCTCATCTACACTAGGGTTTTGGGTGACGGGTTGAGGCAGTGTCAACGGAAGGGTAGCGGGTAATCGCAAGCCTATTCGTTGCAATGCAAGTGCCGCGACGAGACGGCTACATCAAGATTGGCTGCTGCCGCCTGACTTATCTAAGTGGTTCTATACATGGTGCCCTGACGTCCGGCCCTACGGTGGTCGCTAACTGGTTCTGTATGATCTTGATGGGGCTGGATGTCGTTGCTTGGATCCATGATCCTGACTAACTTTAGCTAGAGAATACCTGTAAAACAACGAAAGGCACGTCGGGGGTTGGTTGCCGATAGGCCCCTCCGACGTTCAAGTTAGTCTTTTGGTAAGGGTTTTGGTGGCTAAGAACAGAGAAAATCAGGGTTCTAATGTCGTACCTGTTTCACGGTGAGGTAATACCTTATATAAGAAATTCCAGCTAGGTTTAGGTCATTGTTTGTAAATGGGCCGATCGACCTTCATGTAGTTTTACATCTGGGCCTGGGCCCAGCATGACCGACCCAACCAATTGTATATTCTAAAACTCTCAAGAGTTTTGATAAGGTTGTGGCCTGGCAGGGCATGGACAATAGTTAGCCAATGCTTTAAATCTATAAGCAGGTAGGTACTCCAACGCAAGGATACATAACAATGTCATAAGATACTTTATCATTGAATCCAAGATGTTCATCCTCTTTAGCAAGAGGAATATTTAACATATCGAAAAGACTAGCTAATATTTTTAAGATTAATTATATAAACATCTCAAATTTTACTCAATTTTGTAATATTAACCTAAACTTAAAAAAGTGACGCTAAAATAGTAAAACTTTCAATTTATTACGAAAATAGTCCGACATTAAGGAGCTATTCGGTTCCACTTCTATTTTGTTGTTGTTAGTTTTTAGTTTTAGTTTTTTGTTTTTCTTTCAAACAAAAACAAAAACTTATTTGGTTGTTCCTATCAATATAGTTGTATTTTAATTATTAATGATAATTATATATTAAATAAAACTTAAAGAAAACTATTTTAATTAATTAATTTTTATTTTAATCACTTATATAATATTTATTAATTATCAATAAATTATTTTATTTATAAATAAATAATTTAAAAATTAAATTTTATTTTAAATATATTTTAATTATTTAATCAAATTTTATTTGAAATTTGTATATTTTGAAGGTATTTTAAATTTATTTAAATTTATTTATTTATTATTTAATTTAATGTAATTATAAAATTAAATTAAATTAAATTATTCATAATTTTTATTAATAATTAATTTAAATTAATTAAATATACTATTAAATTAAATTATTCTTAATTCTTATTAATAATTAATATATCGAATAATTAAATAATATATATTTAGTTGATACTAAACCAGATTATGAAAAAAACAAAAACATAAAATAAAAACCAAATTTTGTGATTTTCATAAATTTTGAAATATGGAAAAAAAAAACAAAAACAAAAAACGTAAACTAAAAAAATCAAACAATCATGGTTTTTAAAACAAACTAAATTTGCAAACAAAAGTAGAAAATCAATAACAAAAATAAAAACAAACAGGCTGTAAGTTTTCCGTTAACATCATTAATGTGGCTAATCATGACAAATTGGTATGTCACGTGGCTGACACATGCACTCAACTCATTATTTAATATTCAATTCAAATTTAAACACAAAACAAAGCCTAATATCTCAAATTATCAATAGTAGTCCTCTCCTATTGCAATACTATTATTCTGCTGCAATCTCCTTTCGATGGTAGTTGTTACAAAAGTTTTCCTAAACATAAAACTTATACCGAAGTCACATCTACTCCTTTACATAACATTCTCACTTAGATTTGTTTAAGTAAGATTCAACCTTTCCCCACGTGATTAATGGCTATCCAAACTTTGTTTTCGAATACCTCACGATCCTCGAAGTATTTAACTCTCACATTTGAGTAAGAGGACTACAAAAGTATTAAATAATCATAGGCAATAATAAACAAACAAGAATTATGGTAAACACTATCCTTTATTACTTACTCAAAAGTATACAAATAAATATTCTCTCTCAATGTGTTCCCTCCCTCCTATCTCTCATTCCTCAGGAGTAAGACTTAAATAAGCTATTTATCGACCTCTCGCTTTACAATTCAGAATTCTAATTGAATTGAGTTAACTCAATCACACCTTATCCTAATCAGATTACATCACATTATCTAATATGATGTCTTCCTCATCTAAATAGGACTTTATCTGACTTAGTTATATCACAACTAACAAGATAATAGAACTTTCACTGATTGTTTGTGTATTATTCAGGATCGCACTACGAGGACACCAATTGTTGTGGGTGAGCTATGGAATGGGGTGTAATTTTATAAACCAGTGACAAAGACGACTCTTTCTAATGCAAATTCATCTAATCCCTCGGTTTTGTGGCATCGAAGGCTTGGGCATTCATCCAGTCAACCCCTCTCATTGATTCTTGGTATTGGTAGTAGTAAACAATCAAAGGTAGTTATTAAGTGTTGTAATATTTGTTTTTGTATTAAACAAACACGTAACCCTTTTCCTATTAGTGATAATAAAGTTGCAAGTATTTTTGATTTAATTCATTGTGACGTATGGGATCCTTACACAAAGAGTACTTTTATTAGGTCTCATTATTTTCTTACCATTGTTGATGATTTTTCTCGAGCAGTATGGATATATTTGTTAGTTGAAAAGAGTGAATCAAGTATTTTCCTCCAGGTTTTTTGTCAAATGGTTAAAAACCAATTTGAAAAGTCGGTTAAAGCCATTCGGTGTGATAATGGCACATAATTTATGTCTAGATCTATGCAGCAATTTTATTGTGACAATGGGATTTTGCTACAAAATAGTTATGTAGGGACACTCTAACAGAATGGTCGGGTTGAAAGAAAATATCGTCACATTCTTGATGTTGCTAAGGTTTTAGTTTTCAAGCCCATCTTCTGCTAGAATTTTGGGGCAATTATGTGTTATCTGTAGCTTACCTCATTAATAGGACCTCGACTCCTTTACTTAATGGTAAAACTCCATATGAAATATTGTTCAAGAAACCTCCTTTTTTATTTTTTTCTTCGGGTTTTTGGATGTTAATGCTATGCTTATAATGTGCCTCACATAAAAGATAAATTTGGGTCTCGCAGTAGAAAATGTATTTTTCTTAGATACCCTTATGGTAAGAAAGAGTGGAAGGTGTACGACTTAGAAATAAGGAAGGTGTTTGTATCTCAGGATGTTAAGTTCCAACAAGATGTGTTTCCTTTGGACCTAAATGGCACGTCTAAGGCTTCAAATAATTCTCAACAATGGACCTAAAAATCTTTGAGGATGATTAGTTTTCATTACCTAACACTATGCATCCAACTGGGTCTTCTCCAGTATCGGATGTGGAATTGAATTCCACCAACCCTACTGGCATACCTTGCTCCCCTACATCTCCATATACTCTACAACAATGGACTTCGGCTACCTAGGCCAATGCAATGTCTCTTGATCTAAAGGAGAGAGATGATTCTCTAGTTAATGAACCTCGATATAGTAGGGGTAATATCATCTACAGGGGGAGTGAAAAAGCATCTGAGCCAGAGTTATTTGGGCATGGTCATTGTGAGCGTTGTCCACCTACTCATCTTAAGGATTTTGTTTGTCACTCGACATAACTTCTCACACCCATTCTTACTTCATCTCCCCTATCGGTTGTCTCAGGTACGCGGTATCCTATTGCCAATTTTATAACTTGATATAATTTTAATGTTGCCCATAGAAATTTTCTTGCTGCTGTATTTGTGGGGGTTAAGCCTTGAAATATTCAGGAGGTTGTAAAAGAACCTTATTGGCAAGACCCTATGAGGAAGGAGATTGATGCATTCGAGCGAAATCACACCTGGGATATAAGTGATCTTCCCCTAGGAAAGAAACCCATTGGCTGCAAATGGGTTTATAAAATTAAATACAACTCTAATGGGTCTATTGAACGTTATAAGGCTCGACTGGTTATACTTGGAAATCATTAAATGGAAGGTATTGATTACAACGAGACATTTCCTCCAGTTGCTAAGCTGGTTATTTTTTGTACTTTTCTTGTAGTCGCTATTACTAAACATTGGGAAATTTTCCAAATGAATGTTAACAACACTTTTCTTCATAGAGACCTTCATGAGCAGGCATATATGAAACTTCCACTTGGTTTTTCTTCTTCTTAACCTGGAACGGTCTGTTAGCTTCATAAATCTTTGTATAAGTTATGTCAATCACCACGCAACTGGTTCTCAAAACTTGCTTCCACTTTGTGACTATGGCTTTGTTCAATCCCATACTAATTACACCCTATTCACCTACCGGAAGGGTGATGTTTCCTTATCTGTTTTGGTGTATGTCGATGACTTGCTCTTGGCTGGTAATAATTTCGTTTCTTGCTCTAATTTTAAAAGATACTTAGATTCTTGCTTTCAAATTAAAGATCTTGGTCCTCTTAAATATTTCTTGGGAATTGAGTTTGCTCACTCTCCCGAAGGCTTGTTCATGTGTCAGCGTAAATATGCACTAGATATTCTGAAAGAAACGGGATTACTTGTAGCTAAACCAGTCGACACTCCTATGCCACAAAACCATGGCTTAGCTCTTGCTTTTGGAACTCTATTTTCTAATTCGGTTTGCTATTGATATATAGATGGACGCTTGATCTATTTGACTATTACACGTCCCGATATTGCATACTCTATTCACATTCTATCACAATACGTGCAAGCTCCTCGCCAAGAGCATTATGAGAGGGCCATTTATGTTCTTTATTATCTCAAAAATCATCCCAAACAAGGTATTTTTCTCTGCGCTGATAGTGATCTCCAATTATATGGTTATTATGATTCTGATTAGGTTGTACGCCCACTTACACGATGATCTATAAGTGGATATTTTATTATGCGGGGATCCTCCCTTATTTCATGGAAGACTAAGAAACAGGTCACTGTGTCTCGTTCTTTGGTAGAAGTTGAACATCATTCCATGACTTTTACGTGCACAAAGCTTAAGTGGCTAAAGTCCTTTTTGGCCAGTCTTGGTGAGTTCCATCGTTAACTGATGCATTTGTTGTGTGATAATTAACCTAGTCTTCATATCACAGCAAACCCTATCTTCCATACACGCCCCAAACATATTGACATTGATTGCCTCTAAGTTAGAGAACAACTTCAAGCAGGCCATATTGTTATTGCTTATCTTCAAACCCAATTCCAACTTGCCAACATTTTCATTAAAGCAATGGGCAAAGCGCAATTTCAGTTTTTCCTGCTCAAGTTGGACATTTGTGATCCTCATGCACCAACTTGAAGCGGAGTATTAGGAATATTACTTGTAACTTAGCTGTAAATAGAATATTTTCTATAACTATAAATATGTCAGGTGTAATTACGTGATTTAGTTGCCATAATTAAGTGATTCAATTGCCTTTGTAGTTGCCTATTAATCTAGGCTATCATATTGGAGAAAGAAAGTCTTTTTATTCCTTCAAACTTATCAGATACTCAATTCAATTCCCATCACACCTATAAATAATGACGATGGTTCGAAATTTGGATTGTCGATAGCCCAATAAAATACCACTAACAGCTAAGAGAATGAATTTAAACAGAGAGATTGGATGAACTCACCTTCAAAACTTATTTCCACTAATGATTTGAGAAAAATAACTAAAGATGGTTTAAATAGCATAAAAGAATGAAAAGATATGTAGAAGATCAAGCAAACTAATTCAACAACATTGAAACAAAAAGCTTTTATTTCTCAAACAAATAAACTAAGGTTAGATGAACTCACCTCTAAAAATGTTCAACAGTCCCAATTACAGCTTGGAGAGGACTACCATTGAAGGGAGATTGCAGTTGAGTAATCGTAGTGCAGTGATCACATAATTCTAATCACGATGATATGCGCAAGTGCGCACAGTCACAAGTAATAATTTGGAAGTATCCAAATATCATATCCATGTGGAATTAATTAATTCACTAACTATTAAACTACTATGCTGCAACTCTATTTAGGTAACCGAAAGTAGTAATTTAGGAAATTAATTATGCTAAAAGTAAACTAGCTATAGAATGTGAAATCATTAATAAAGATATGAAATTAACCAAATAGAAAAGCTTAGGATTCTAATGGTTCCACCTAATCAATTATGCAATGCAAATCATAGCAGTCAAAATTAATCTCTAACAGGCCTAGTGCATTATCAGTTTAGCACTAATAAACTTTAATGATTGTCAACCGAATGCTCTAACATATGTGATACTTGTTGTCGCAACCTATTACCTATATTCCAATAGGATAAAACACTATATGTCTATGTGAATTACTAATTGAGACTCATTAAAAACAGACATCCACTCACGATTGCATACACATTTAGGTATATTTCTATCCTCAAAATGCATGTTATTTTATCCTATTGAACCTATGACTAAACTATCTCCATTGAGAATCACCTAATCCTTTCAAATCAATTAACTATTGGCCAGACAATTAAAAGCATTACAAACAGAATGAAATGAACAACCAAGCTAGCAAGTAAATCAATTCAAACAACCATAAATCACATGCACGTAATGAATTAGGCTTCCGCATAGAATCCTAGTAAATAAAAATAGTTCATAGTATTAATAATAAATCTAAACATGTTCAACAAACTCAGAGATTTCATTCATTCAAATTTAGAATCCAAACTAAAATAAAACAACAAACTAAACCCTAAAATTACTCCTTTGCGATAAACAAATGCGTAGCCTTCAATCTCCAACGTGAGAGCCTCCTATTATGTCGGTTGGAACTCTCCTCCTTCTTTTGTCTTTTCTTTTATCATTTTTTGAAGTTATAAAACCCTAAGAAACCTTTTTAACAGAGGTCTTTTCATGTGCAACAATATCCCACTTTAATCCTCATCGTGACCCACGATTTAAGAATTCCTATACAATTAGGAAACCAAGTCAGTTTAGGAAACTGATTCGCACTAGAGCTTCAGCATGCTTTTTAGGTATATTCTCCACCTCTTTTTGACCTGATCTCTTTTAAAAATCATAGTTCTGGATGTCCTCTTTCTATGGGCTCTTGAATCACCTCAATTGGACATGTACAACTCGAGATATGGCCCAATCACCATGACTTGGTCAGCAGATATCGGAGTTAATGGTCAGTTGCAAATTCTTTGCTGATTTTGACTTATCAAATGATAGAGTTGGGTTTTGACTTCTACAAATGAATTGTAGTCCATCCTCCTGGCTTTGTTTAAGATTTTGAATCTCCCCAATCGGAGCTGAAACGAAGAAGATATCTTTAAAAAGCTGAACTATACACGTTTCTAAGCAAAAATCACCTTTCACCTATAAAAGTGAATATAAATCAAATTTAGGCGGTTTACTAAGGTAAAATCCATCAAAGACTAATTAGAACGTAAGCAATTGATGGCGTAAAATACAGTATAAAATTAGCTTATCATGTATCAGGAGAGGACTACTGTTGAAAGGGAAGCAAGAGAGGACTGCCATTAAAGGGAGATTGCAATAGAATAATCATATTGTAGTAGAATATCGTCGATAATTTGAGACATTAGGTTTTGTTTTGTATTTAAAATTTAATTAAATATTAAATAATTAGTTAAAAAAAGGATACATGTGTTAGCTATGTGGCATATCAAAAAATTTGACATAATTAGTCACGTCAATAATGTTAACAGAAAACTTAATATCGAACTATTTTTACACTACATTGAAAGTTCGAGCGTATTAGTTCCACTTTTCAAAATTCATATTAATATTGCAAAATTGAGCAAAATTTGAAATTTTTTATAATTAACCATATTTTTAAATTAAATAATGTTTGTAGTAATATCATTTATTATTTTGGCAAACTGCATAAATTTTAAGTTATAATAATAGTAATATTATTTTGGCAAACTACATAAATTTTAAGTTATAATAATAGTAATATATAATTGAAACCAAAGAACATAATTCCATGATTCCTTAACAACCTAGACCTTATCAACATTTTAGCAAACATAATGACAGGGCTTCTTCCTATACCTATAAATTCCGTTGGACCCTGAAATGATACATTGGAAGAATCCTTTGGGTCTTCCAATATTAATAGGTTGATTGTTTCGCTCCTGTATCTTCCAAAAGGAAAAAAAAAGATATCTGAGAGCCACTTCTCGAATCCGAAAGAGGGTACTTGGATTTTTCCAATAACTAAAAAGTGTACCATGTCTGAATCTAATTGTGATTCGCAGTGGTAGGGCAACTCGATTGGAAAAATAGAGAGATTCTAATTGTAAGGTTAGGTTTATGGGGATTAGGGACTTGATTTGTGATTTTTAAGTTTTTGGATTAATTAGTTAGATTAATTATAGTTAAATTAAATTAGACAAGTGAATTCCATATAGTTTAAAATTTTAATAATTAATTTTAAACAAGTTGAATTCTACAAAATGTTATAAATTTTTGTCATATCATGATGAGACAAAAGATTGAACATTTCATAAGGTTTAATTTACATAATCCAAAACATTAAGAATTAATTTATGAACAAAAGTAAACATTAGGGTTATTTTTTCTCTTTTTGCCTATATCGTAAAATAAAGGATGAGACAATTTTATCAAATTATTGAATATGAATTTAAGTAAAATGATAAAAATGCTTGCTTGATTTGTGATGATTAGAACGAAGCCACCTTCACTTGAAGGTGAGCATGAAGTGTGCCAAAAACCACTACATTTGTTAATAATGACCAACACCAAAATTTAGCAATATATGTTAGTACACATCAAACTCAATGATTAATTAGTATCTGAATAATATCGACTGTATAGCAAACTTGGATTTGGCTACTTGGATGCATCCCCAATTAAGTAGCTCGAAAAAGTTGCTTCAAAAGTTCATCCAACTTATGTACCAGCATTTGAACCTAGGATTCCTTCCCATGAACTATCAGTTTCGAGATTCCACAAAAAATACGTCCTAAGACAACACTAGAATAATCATAATAAGCAAAGTTCATTCGGGTGTTTTAAAGTTGAGGAGCTACGTATTCACAAGAAAAATAACTTAATGTATCAACGTAATATATGACTCACCAAAAAAGCAAATTGAGGATAGAAGGGAATGCTTCTTATGCAAAACATAAAGCTGATACAACCAATATCTTAAATTTCATTAGCGTAAATCAAAATAAAGCTAAATCACTAGATATGCAGATGAGGATATAATTCCGGAACACACCAGGCAATGAATCTGGTGAAAACATAAAACTGACGTCATAAAGCTTCTAAATTTCAGCAAGGCAACCAATTAGCCGGTAAAATTTAGAGAAAGCACATTTTCCCCACAGGACATGCTTAATGTTTTAAGCAGAGATGGTTAACAGACAAATTCTTAATGAAAAATGCTCTCCGCTATAAGCAACAATGGAAATCAGTAATGAGAAGGAAATATCCTATGACCTGCAATTAGATCAATATTGAACAAGACAATTGAATATCGGTAAGAATTAAACGCATGTTGCAGATATCTGTCATTCAATAAGCATACGAGAACATGAAAATATATAAATGATAAAAGGAGCCCATTCGGCACCAGCCTTATTGTAAAGGTAAGTTAAGCCACACTTGCCACAGTAATGGCGATCAAAATGATTGGCCATGAAAGTTCCAGCACCACATTCTGCGTTGGGGCACTCCTTCCTGAGCCTCTGCACCTTTTCAGAATCACTCACCTTGTAGAACTGGAGCACCGCTAGCTTCACCTTCTTCTTCTTGTGCTTGATCTTCTTGGGCTTCGTGTACGTCTTCTTCTTCCTCTTCTTGGCGCCGCCTCGAAGTCGGAGTACAAGGTGGAGGGTGGATTCCTTCTGGATGTTGTAGTCCGCCAAAGTCCTGCCATCCTCCAGTTGCTTTCCAGCGAATATCAGTCGCTGCTGGTCCGGCGGGATCCCCTCCTTGTCCTGAATCTTCGCCTTCACATTGTCGATTGTGTCCGAAGATTCAACTTCTAAGGTTATTGTCTTCCCGGTTAGGGTTTTCACGAAGATCTGCATTTTTTATCTTCCTTCTGCGGGGAAGATAGGACCTGCGTGAAGGGCGTTTTTTATAAGAAGGCTTTTAGCAGATGCAGGGTTTGGATGTACTGTACACTAGTGTAATATGTATGATTTTGAAGGAATCAGAGCCGTTGTTCTGATACTGTGCTGATCATACAATGATATGGGTTTGGCGTCTGGTTAGGCCCAACATCAAACGGCGTCGAAGGAAGTGGAAAAAATATCTCACAACATTATCTATATCTGAAAAAATGGCGGGTAATTGAGGTCCTTCAATGGCTTCTTCTTCTTCGTTACCAGGTCTCAACCCATTTGCTTCACTCCCATCAACACCACCACCAAAATCCGAACCGAATAACTTCTCTTTCGCTCCTCCAATTCCTATCCCGAAATACCCCCCTCCGGCGAGGAAATCCAAACCACCGCCGCCGCAGCCAAATCCAGCGTTCAAACAACCCCACCTGCGGACCAAATACTACAAACCGGTGAAAGACGGCATCATTGCCTCCGAAGGCGAGCGCTCCGTATTGAT
This sequence comes from Erythroxylum gracilipes, assembly GCA_026413385.1. Taxonomy (NCBI): domain Eukaryota; kingdom Viridiplantae; phylum Streptophyta; class Magnoliopsida; order Malpighiales; family Erythroxylaceae; genus Erythroxylum; species Erythroxylum gracilipes. The sequence goes on from JANZLC010000001.1 coordinate 5,083,594, forward strand.
CGGCGAATCCGGCGTATCCTACCTTCTCCCTGGAGCTCCGTTCGAGTTCCAGTTCAGTTACTCGGAGACTCCCAATGTGAAGCCGTTGGCGATTCGCGAGCCGGCATTCTTGCCCTTCGCGCCTCCAACAATGCCCCGGCCGTGGACCGGCAAAGCTCCGATGAAGAAATCGAAGAAAAAGATTCCGCTTTTCGACTCGTTCAATCCTCCGCCGGCGGGGAAGAAGGGAGTAAAGTATGTAGAAATGCCGGGGCCGTTTCCGGTGGGGAGGCATCCGGAGGAAGGGAGGTCGAGGGAGGAGATACTTGGGGAGCCATTGCAAAAATGGGAGATTAAAGAGCTTGTAAAGCCATTTTTATCTGATAATCGCCAGGTTAATCTCGGTGAGTTAATAAAAGGATGATAACTTTGTAAGTGGTTATTGGTGGGTTTTGTTTAATGAAGTGCATTTGGTGTTTAGGAAGAGATGGGTTGACTCATAATATGTTGGAACTGGTACACTCGCATTGGAAGCGGAGGCGTGTTTGTAAAGTTCGTTGTAAAGGTGTTCCAACTGTAGATATGAATAATGTTTGCCGTTGTTTGGAGGTACTCACTCTTGGAAGATTGTTTTTTCTTTTCTTCTTTTACTTTTGTCAACATTCTATTCTAATGTTTCTGCAATAACAGGAGAAAACTGGAGGTAAGATCATTCATAAAGTTGGTGGCGTGCTTTGTCTTTTTCGAGGTAGAAACTACAACTATCGGACTCGTCCACAGTATCCATTGATGCTCTGGAAACCGGCTGCTCCTGTTTATCCAAAACTTATCCAGGAGGCTCCTGAAGGCTTAACAAAAGAAGAAGCAGATGAATTAAGAGCTAGAGGAAAGGATCTTTTGCCAATATGTAAATTAGGTGAAAATTAATTACTTGTTTGTGCCAAAATAAGATTGTCTATTGTCTCTGTTTTTTCTTTAGCGTTTCCTAAGCAGTTGGGTAAATTTGTTCATTAACTTGCAGCAAAAAATGGAGTGTACATTAACCTGGTCAGAGATGTTAGGACTGCTTTTGAAGGATGTGCACTGGTAAAGATTGATTGCAAAGGGTTGAATCCCAGTGATTACAAGAAGCTGGGTGCTAAGCTTAAGGTCTTCGCAACTTTTCTAGTTTTTCTTTTATCTCCTTGACCTGGTAAAGTAGGTTACTTTTTTGTTCATATGGAAAGAATACTGTTGACAATGAACAAATGAACATATGGAATGAATATTGCAACTCCTTCAATAGCTGAACGGAAATTTAACTATGGATGAGATGAATTAGAGATGGACTGCCAAAGTACCTAAATCATTGCCATGAGGTTATGCAGTACATCTAAGGCACCTTAGAGCGGTTGTGAAAAAGAACTTTTATGCCCTTCTATTTCCTATTATTTTTCAACCCTTCTTCATAACATTTGGTCATTGTTCATTTCTTAACAGGAATTGGTTCCTTGTGTGCTATTGTCATTTGATAATGAGCAAATTTTGATGTGGAGAGGAAACAATTGGAAACCAAGGTATCCCAAATACCGATCAAGTGCAGTTCCTGCTGGAGTTGATATTCCCAGTGAGTCAGATGATTCAGGTATGTGGTACAGAGTTTTGGGGGTTACATGGCTTACTTAGAGACATGCTTGATATTCTATGCTTGCAAATTCCACCACTCTTATTATGTATGCCACTACCCAGAGTTTAAAGGAGTTGGTATATTTTCATTTCGTAGCACTGAAAGGCATGGAATTTTCATCCCCATGATGGAGTAGCGTCAATGTAAATAATAGTCATTTCTTCACACTTATTGTTGTCTCTCACCATAAGACATCTGACCGGTACGGGGAATTGACTTTGATGCAATAGCCTCTTTCAAATGCCTTATTTGAATTTTATCTTTGAATTGTTAGCTTTAGATTGTTAACGGAGTCTCCAATGTTTAGACAAATAGCTTACGTAAGTAATGTCATGAAAGAAACAAGAAGATATAAATGGTGTATTTCAAGTCATATACCAAGAGATTCTTACAGTTGCTGGGAGAGATTAAGTGTGGCATAGGATCCTCTAGACTTTGATTTCTTGTGATTCATTGGCAGTTAGCTGCCAAGTCCATTATATTGCAACTTCAATTTCTCAGTGCTGTTTTTACCATGATTTTCAGGGATGTCTCATAATGAATGTAACAAGTTTGAAGCTAATGTTGTGAGTTCAAGCCCCAAAATGACATTGTTATGGAAGCGTGCAATTGAATCAAACAAGGCATTTTTGCTGAATGAGATTAGTCTTGATCCTGATGATCTTTTAAGGAAAGTAGAGGACTTTGAAGGTGTTTCACAGGCCACAGAACACTCCTATCCTGCTGTAGTCTTATCTAGTAAAGATGGCGATATCAACTCCTTGTCAGCCTTTGAGCATGATTCTCTTGGTGAAAATTTTGGGGAAGATCTCATATATGCCAACAATGAGGATGAAGATTACGAGGATAATAATTACGATGAAGATGAAGATGAAGATGAAGATGATTATGACAATAGTGACTATTTTGAAGAGATGGATGACTCGGTTCCTCTGGGATCATTACCAGTTGATCTGGTAGCTGAGAAGCTTGATCGAGAATGATATAAACTCATGCAAGGACTAGAGTCAGAAGCAAATAACGTTAATCTATTGCCTTTGTTTTCAGAAATGCATAGAGAAGGCCTTGTACATGGGTTATTCCAAGCTTATTTAAGGTGTACATCACTTGTATATGTTGCAGAATTTGTCATTAATAAGATTTATCCTTCTTTTCTTCCATTCTGTACCCTCAAACTTTGACTGGAAAACTTTCCAGAGTCCACACAATTACAGGCCGTACTTGCTGTTTTTCATTTTATGCTATCCTTTCAACCTCACTACGAGTAGAGTAGGTAAAATCAAAAACAGATGTCCTTCCTAAAAATATTGCTAATAGGAATTGTAGCAATCTTGCGTGAATTTCTTGCGGATACATGAGGTGTTTAAATATTACTATTAAGTCATAAATCCCCCATTCTAGTCACCGGAATATACTTGAGCAGGAAAAGTGTTTCCCACCATGAAGTGCTGTGTTTTTTTTTTCAAAAACCCAACATTCCATTGAATCCAATTGTTTATCCTTTTCCTCCTCTAGAACTTGCAATTTCTTTATTTTGATTTCCTTTTAACTTCCTGAAAACGTACAAAGATCCTGTCCAATGCAAGCCAGCAAAGCTAAATTGTACTTAACAATACTAAATGCTTTCTGAATTTTTGTCAAAACAAACTGACCAGCCAAGGACTCAAACATTTCACGTATCTACTTGTGACATACACGCAAAAACCTCGTCCCGATGGTGCTTTCCATCCAACTCATCATGTAAAGAAGAACAAGCCTACGTATGTTAAACAAAGTAAACATCACGACCTAAAACTGATTGAAGCGGACAAAACTTTTATTTACATTACAACCACATGTTATAAGAGAGGTACAACAAGAAGCTTCGGGATTCGAGAGGCCATGAAGAGATGTCGGGCTTATCATTGTCCGTAAATTTCTTTTTATTTATTTTTTTATTTTAATTATAAAAAGACATCTTTAAATTATAACAATAAGATTAATTCTTAATTAATTAAGTAGGTCTTTTATAAAAGACAAAACTCTAACTTCAAAATTTAAATAACTGCATAGAAACCGAATAACCCTTGCCAACTCATCGGTATCCTTCGGTTTTTTTATTGACTTTTTAATTCGTACAACTTTTTTTTTTCCAAGGAAAATTACAGCCAATAATTCGTACAACTTTTGTGCTTCAATGGAACGAACCAAGAGGCGTGTCAAAAAACATAATTGCAATTCAGTCTTGTTTGTGTTCCATTTCTCACTCTCCAGCCAATCATTAACCACCTCCATTTATCGTTTTCTACTAAAACCAGACGAGGACACCCGTTAACCTGTCCAAAAGCTACAATCTACCGTCCCTTCTCTTATCTGTCGAGGCTTCTCCAGCTCCTCAGGGTTTGGAAAATCTGCAAATTCTGTTACTCAGGGGAGTCAATACACTGTTCTTTAGTGAAAGTTTGTTTCTTTCTCGCTCTGTCTCAAAGTGGATAGGGTGGAAATAAAGAATTTTGCTTTTACACTAAGACCCCAATTTTATTAATTAACATTCTTCCCATACCAGTAAGTGCCACGCTTTAATCTGGGTTTAACGTAATTTTTAAATTTCATGTGTAAAGTAAGGATTATGTACTTGTTCTGATTCTCTTATTGCGTGTGTGTGTGTGTCTATTCTTGTATGCATATAATGTACCCTTTATTTCTCCTTGCTTCCAGCATCGATTCCTTGATGTTTCGTGTATATATCTCTGCGAGAAACTAATGGAGTTTAGCACGTCTGCGATGGTTGATTCATGTGTTGAATTTTGAGATTTTTTTTTAACCTCTACTCCAACTTGACTACTCTGAAGAAGAAATGCTTTCCTTTATAATTAATTAGTTGTCTTCGCATGACCACATTGTTTTGGAAGCTACATTTAGTTATTGAATTTTGTGGCTTGCAGCTCTGCATGTTTCTTTTTAATTTCACTTATCCTCTACATTCTTTTTCTTCTTTTGTCATTGTTGAAAACCCTCTCTATTCAGAACCCAGTCCTTTCCTTTTTGTTTTTTCCTATGAATTACCTGGGAATTTTCTTGAAGTTTCATTTGTAAGTATAATATGCTGATTCTTTTCCACTAATCGAACCTTTGCTGCTATAACATTGGATTTCTGACCATGGAAATTCATTTCAACTGTTACTACTTTGAATCTTTTGAGACATCCACTATTGGGGTGATACATAGTTTGCATGTTGGGTATACACTACAAACAGAGCGTTGCTGAAGAATTCAGTAAACTATGGAAACTAGTAGATCAAGTTTGAGTAATTTGTTCAGTTTGTTAACAGGATCCTCAAACTCAAAGCATACCTGGCGGCACATCATGACTGCTGATACCACAGAACCAAGTTATTGGTTGAACTGGAGGTTCTTCCTCTGTGCACTATTTCTTGTAATCTCTATGATAACAGCAGCAATTATGATATGGAAATTTGAAGGGTCCAAGAGACGAGAATCTGATAAGAGACACAATCAGCAAGATAAAAGATCTGGGTTTTTGTACAAGGATGAAGCTTGGAAGACGTGTTTGAAAGGAATCCATCCTGCTTGGTTGCTTGGTTTTCGAATTTTTGCTTTTATTGTCATGTTTTCTTTGATCACAGCAAACGCCATTGTTGATGGAGGGGGCATATTTTACTTCTACACTCAGTAAGTCATCCACAAAATTGTTGTGCTCTTATTTTCATTTTCTTCAATAGGAAATGACTTGGCAATTTCTATAATAGTAACTACAAAACCTATGAACATTCACATGCATACTTATGAAAAGGGTACTATTTTCTTCAGAAGTTCAAGTTATGTTGTTTCTGTATGCCCTTAAAGGAATGTGGTTTAAATGATGGTATTTTAATACTAAGATACGCGTTATCACTGATGTGGTGCATTGCTTGTCATCCTTGGAAATGGTTATTATTCATATCTTTTAGACTGAAGTGACTACTGGTTGAGCTTGTGAGTCTGGTTGTCTATTGGATGATATCTGTTCTCTATCTACATTGTTTTCCTTGGCATGAGGCTGAGTACCTTTGTAGAGTGTATTTTTTTTCTTCATTGTTCTCTTTTGATTTTGGCTATATGTGGGGAGATTGTTGGTTTAAAAGGTTCTGTGCTATGTCTTCAAGGCTTCCTTGTTTATCTAACTGATAACTAAAAAACAGAAACTGAAAGAAAGCTAGATGTCAGTCTGCTCATTGGATATTAAGGTCTTTACTCTTTTTCTATTCAGGTGGACATTCACTTTAGTCACAATCTACTTTGCGGTAAATCTCTTCTGCGAATCTGTTTATTCATTATCCTTGTCGTTTATTGATTAAACTTCTGTCAACTTCTCCACAAACAAATGCTTGAATGTCAATATATCTCATTTGATAACCAGAACTTGGGATGACTTCTATGTTTTCAGCATTTTGCAGTTCTATATTGCATAGGTTGCTTACTCTCTATATCTCAATGTAGCTTGGATCATCAATGTCCATTTATGGATGTTTCAAATGCCACAACAGATTGGATGTTGATTCGGCAGATAGTGAGACTGCAGATGCAGAGTGTGGGACATATGTAGCTCCCTCAAATGGGGAAATTTCAGATATCAACACCCCCAAAATCATAAACACTGATGGTAAACTGCATGCTCGTCAAAAGGCAGGTGCATGGGGTTATGTATTTCAAATTACTTTTCAGGTAATATTTGTCAAGCAATCAATTACTTCAGTGTATAAGAAAAACTTCGATTTTGAATTCCTCTATTCATACTTTCCTAGACATATGTTGCTTCATTCTTTTTCATTTTCTTTCTTGTTGAGATTCCAGTAAAGAAGTTTGATTAATTCATGCACATGACATGTAACACCTTTGTTGCGTATTAAACTTTCTTAACTGGAATTACAGGATCACCTCCTACAAATTTCTTGAGTTACAGTATTTTGAGTTTGGTTCATTTTCTTAGTTCCATGCAGCTAGTGCTGGTATCTTCACCGCAGTGTTGAAATGTCCCTCTAATTTTCTTCTTTGCAACCTACAAACAGATGTGTGCAGGTGCCGTAGTGCTCACAGATTGTGTATTCTGGTTCATTATTTATCCATTTTTAACTGGCAACAACTTCAGGCTTGATTTTGTGAGTATACTTTCTCTCCTTCCCGTTTTAGATATTTCCATCTGTTTAGTATTAGATGATGCACATGGCTACCAAGTACAGAACTACACACAAGGCTCGTTGTTTAAATATCAGTGTCACTGCTACTTCCTCTCTCGTACCTTTTTCTAATTGTTTGTGCTCTATAACTTGCAGTTGAACATCTGTATGCATTCAATCAATGCTGTTTTCCTCCTTGGTGACGCCATTTTAAATTGTTTGGTAACCGTTCTATCCTTACTGTTGGTGGTAGTTTTTCATTTCCCCACCTTCATGATCAAGTACTGATATATTATATTCTCCTTGCAGAGGTTTCCAATATTTCGGATTGCATATTTCATCCTGTGGACAAGTATATTTGTCACTTTTCAATGGATCATCCACATTTGTGTTTCGATGTGGTAACGTTATATTCATTCTGATATGCAATGCATACACATGCGCAGATTAGTACTCATGTATATTGTTTGTATCTTTTCTTCACAGGTGGCCATATCCATTTCTTGATTTGTCATCTCGATATGCTCCCTTGTGGTATGTAATCCATCTTTATCATATTGTTACTGTAAGACAATTCTCAGACATAAATATGTTGGAGCAAATATAGAACTATATGCATGGTGACTTCTGGTATGGTTGGCATGTTCAGACTTCACTTCAGACGCCGATAGATTTCAATAATCTGAACAGTGCTGATATTTGATAGGATGCTAATTTTTCTGATTATGAAACTCCTTTTCTGTCTGCACCATACTATACAGGTACTTGGGAGTAGGTTTGATGCATATCCCATGCTATGCCCTCTTTGCTCTGATAGTTAGGCTGAAGCACACTTTGTTGTCCAGATCATTTCCAGAGTCTTACCAGGCTTCTGGGTGAGAAGACCGATTACTTTTATCACTTCCCACAGACATAAAAACTGTTTGAAATAGCAGCACTTAATTGTTTGTACTGGTTAAAATAAGAGAGATGTCCATTAGCATATTAATTACTGAACTTGGTCTTAATTTTCGAAAGAGGAGCATCGCTAGGATTAGATATAAGTTGCCTCCAGGCCAAGTTCATATGCAGGTTTTGGCAGAAATAATGTGATTGCTTTCTAGTTTTTATTCGGAATGTATATATTGCAAGCATTTCTTTAGTCTGCTGTCACAGGGAGACCACTACAGAATTAAAAATCCTTTTACAGTTAAAGGGCCGTAGGCCATGGCAGGTTTGATGGTTATAGCCTTTGTAGTTTTATCTTCTAAATAGTAACTATATTATCTTGTAAAAGTAATCGTTGTAGCCAGCAGCTTCATGACTTAAAGCTCACGACCCCTTACAAGGTAGACAGAGGCTTAGGCAAAAACCAGAAATGGCTCACTTTTTCTTTTTCTTTTATGGGTTCTAATTTCTAAGAGAAAGCAAATGAATAAACTTACTATATGTATATATATACTAATTAAAATGATTGCTCACTAGCTTAAACTTGAGTTTGTTGTGAATTATATAAGCCATAAGGATCATATGGCCACATCAATCATTCCAGAAATATAATTTACTAGTCATTTCAATAATAATAAAATTGACAAAATGGTGAAATTAGACTTTAAAGTTTTAACTAAAATTTAATTTAAACTCTAACGTTTTAACATGTATAAAAAGATTAATAAAAAGTTCAAAAAGAGCGTCTCGTGGCATAATTTATTAATTTATGTGGGTCTTAAGCTATATATATGTATCTTATTGTTAGGAGATAATAATACAATTTTCTAAAAAAATCAACCATATATCGACAATAAATATTCTTCAACTTGCACCAGCAAATCAATATGAGAATAAAAAACTTAATAATGAAACAAACACTAAGATTTACATAAAAAACCTTTCAGTGTAGAGGAAAAAATCATGAGCCAAATTGACAAGTAAATTCATTAAATTCAATAAAGATTTACAAAAGTTGATCTCTCTCCTTACAACAAGTTGTTTTACAAAGTTTCATAATTGAACTAAAGTTGATGTAACAATCAACAAATGTAACAATCAACAAACACTCAAACCAATTAAAACAAAATTTTAAAAAAGATGAGATTACAACACTACTTTATTATCTCTTTATTTTTCCTTACTTTTAGCATTATAGTCGCACTCTACCACAACATAAGTTTTTCTGCACTGTATACGGTCACAGAGAGTTACACGGTTGTGTATGTCACCATTCTTCATGTCCTTCTTCACATAGTTCCATAGAATTGATCAACATAGGCACGTGTACTTATAGTTAACTTACATATATCTCCCCAAAACAGCTTCATCTTTCTTGTGTTTACTTATTTTAACACTACACTCTACTCTTCTAAAGCCCAGGGTAATGTTTGTTTGAGAAATCACTCTGCAGATATGATAGACTGTTTGGAGTAGCTTAGGTTGTTTGATCTCAAGTTCTTTGGCCATCTGTTTACATGGTCGAATAAACAGAAAGGGAGATGGTTTATTCGAAAGAAGCTTGATTGAGCCCTTGTCAATGATCTTTGGATTCAGACTTTTCCAACAGCACAGCTAGGTTCATGGACCCTTTATTTTCAGATCATACGCCGTTCATAGTCTCCAATTTGTCTCCACCCGTGGCCATCCACCAGCCCTTTCGATTCAACAACTACTTAGCGAGGGCTCAGGGTTTTGAAGAGGCTTGTCGACATGGACTTATGTACAATTGCAGGGGTACTATGCAGTTTGGGTGTATGCAGAAACTGAAACTCATCAAACAGGAACTTAAACTCCTTAAGTCTGCTCAAGGCTCAACTATTGAAGCCATCAATATTGCTAGAGGGGAATTGACGAAGGTGCAGCACATTTTATCTCTTAACCCTGGCAATCAAAACCTCCTTGACAACTTGCACTTACCCATTACCTTCAAGCGGTCAATAACCACTCCTCCCTTTTACATCAGCGAGCTAGAGTTAATTGGCTATAAGAGGGAGATAGTTGTTCGCAGTTCTTCTTCCATTCTATCTTATCCAGACAGAACCGTAATAGGATTTATTCTATTACTTCTCACAATGTTCATGTTCTTCACAATTCGTCGAATATTAAGGAAGAGGCATTTCGATTCTTCAGCTCTTTACTTGACACTAACACCAGCATTCATGCTTCTCCTTATGACTTTCATCATCTTGATCTTAGCCAAGTTTCTTCTACTGATTTGGAGCAGTTAACTATACTAGTGGACGATTGGGAAATTGAGCAATGTGTCTTTAGTATAAATGGCCAGAAAGCTCCTAGGCCAGATGGATTTAATGGCTACTTCTATCAACAATCTTGGAATATTATTGGAGGTTTTGTCAAAGAGGCTATACATGAGTTCTTTCAAAATGGGATATTTCTCAAAGAGATTAACCGCACCTTCTTATGTTTGATCCCGAAAGGGGCAAATCCTTCTACCTTTGCCAATTACCGTCCCATCTCTTGCACCAATTTCCTTTATAAAGTGATCTCTAAGATTCTTGCTAACAGATTAAAGAAAGTTTTGACTCCTCTGATTAGTGATAATCAAAGTGCCTTCTTGTCGGGAAGATATATCTTTGATAATTTTCTTATTGTACAGGAGCTTTTGAAAGGCTACTCTTCTTCTCACAAGCCTCTGAATTGTACCTTGAAAATTGATTTCCATAAGGCGTTTGATAGTATCAATTGGCGTTTCTTGCAAGATATGATGGTGGCCTTTGGTCTTCCGGTTCAATTTATTAATTGGGTTATGGCCTGTATTACCTCAGCTTCCTTTTCGGTTTTGATTAATGGCTCCCTCACCCCTTATTTCAAGGCAGCGAGAGGACTTCGACAGGGTGATCTTATCTCCCCATATTTATTTTTCATGGCTATGGAGATTCTCAATGCTATTATCCGAAAAGAGACTACCTCCAACCCTAACTTTAAGTACCACACAAAATGCAAGCAACTTGGTCTCACTAATCTGTGCTTTGTCGATGACCTTCTTTTATTTTTCAGGGCTGACTTGGCTTCTATACAAACCTTTATGCATGTTCTCCGTGTCTTTCACCTTATTTTAGGGCTACAGATCAACGTGTGCAAGAGTCATTTTATTTTGTCCCACGGAGCTCTTACTTTGGAATCCACCATTGCTGCGGCCACGGGCATGAAGATGCAAAATCCCCCTCTCCTTTACCTTGGTCTCCCTGTGTCGTCCAAGAGGCTTAACTATGCATATTGTCGCCCCCTCTTAGAAAGGATACAGAAAAGAGTTAAGTCTTGGGTGAATAAGTCGCTTTCCTACGCGGGTAAGCTTTAGCTTATTAAATCAATCCTTAATTCTTTGCATGTGTATTGGAGTTCCCACATCTTCCTATCGCAAAGTATTATCAAGGAAATTGAAAAGCTATTTCGCACTTTTTTATGGAGTCATTCGAATGGCAACCCTAGTGCAGCTAAGGTGAAATGGGTTGACATTTGCCATCCAAAGCAAGAAGGAGGTTTGAATATTCTTTCTATTAAAACTTCTAACCGTTCTTTGATTCTTAAGCGGTTTTGGTAGATTCTGGAGGATAAGAACACTTTGTGGATCAAGTGGCTCCATGTTTACTTTCTTAAAGGAAAAAGCATCTGGGCTATCCAATCGCAAGCTTCACATTCTTTCTTTCTCAATCAGCTTTTGAACCTTCGGGATGATATCCGTCAGGAGACTTCCTGTGTAATTAAAGATGGATGGAGGGTATTCCTCTGGTATGATAACTGGTCTAATCGTGGCCCTCTACTCCACTAGGGGTCTCTCTCTTGGGCTTTCCCTTTGTTCCCCCTCAAAACACGGATGATGTCCTTCATTGTTGGGAACTCTTGACATTTTCTTCGAAGTCTTTGCCACCTTCAGCCTACCTATGCCCCCTTTCCTCAAGAACTGAATGCCTTCTTCAGGAAAGGTACTTCTATATCCAATCTGACTAGTAAATTCATTTGTAATAATTTGCTAACCCTTAAACCCATTGTTCCTTGGGCTGCCACTATTTGGAGCTGTCATTTAACGCTGAGGATTTCTTTCATCTTCTGGTTGGCCATTCAAAACAAGCTTTCCACAGTGGATCGTCTTCTTTATGTGCAAATGGATCAATCTTACCCCATGTGTTTTCTGCATATTGAATCATGCTCTCATCTATTTTTTGCCTGTCCCTTCAAAAAAACTATATGGACATATATCACTGCTCTATGTTCTTGGACACCTTCGGACTCGGATTTGACTGCTATTACAACTTTCCTTTCTTCTCAACCAGTGTCTAGACGACCTATTCTTACGATTGTCTTGGGGGTTTGTATCTATGCGCTTTGGTGAGAATGGAATCTTCGCCATTTTCAGCTCAAATCTTTGACTCAAGATAGCTTACTCTCTTTGTTAATCTTCGATATTCGAGAGATTGTATGGTCCAAAAACCTCCACTTCTCTTGCAGCTCTAATCTTTGCACAACGTTACGTATCTGACGTTTGTATGGGGGGCCTCTGCTGTTTACCGGGCTGTGGGTTTGCTTCTCAATTTACTTTATCTGCATTCGGTTGTTGAGGCTTCATGTTGCTACTCAGCTCCCTATTTTCTTCCTTCTACTTTTGTAGTAGATTTTTTCTGATTTGTATTATTTATGCCTATGTACTCTAATCTTTCTTTTATTTATTCAGTTTACATTTTTTTTAAAAAAATCTTTCTTGTCTTTACTTGTTTGTCATTCCCACAAACTATAAAGGCATTTACGAGTACCAAACGTTTCAAAATAGGGTTGCACACTCAACAATCTCCCTCTTTAGCCTAATTAAAGGAAAAATAAGTTATTTTCCATCATTTACTTGAGATACATCCTAGCAAGCATACTACAAAGCTTATGTTGTTTCAGGGAATCGCTTTAGTCAATATATCAATACCATTCAAATATATATTAATCTTCTTCAACATTAATTGTTGCTCTTCATTCACATACTTCAATCAATAATATTTGATATCTTTGTGCTTTATGTGGGAATGATACATAGTATTTTTGCTCAAGTTAATATCACTTTAACTATCACAAAATACTATATAGTTTCCTTGCTTCACTTCCAACTCTTGAGAGAGCCTTTTCAACCAGAGCATCTCCTTACAAGCATCCACAATTGATATATACTCTACTTCAGTTATAGATAAAGTCACACATTTTTGTAGCTTGGATTGCTATGAGATGATTGCCCTTGCAAACTTAAATAGAAAACTTGAAGTGAATTTTCTTCCATTAAGATCTCAAGTCATATTTGCATCTGAAAAAATTTCTAGAGGACATAACATCAAAGATCTTATTGCAGATGAGTATAGAATAGAGGACATACCATCTTTCTCCTTTTTTGTTAAGAGACATGCACGCTTTCTCACCTTGAAGTGAGATGCTAGTAACATGCTAACTGACTTGGCATGCTTCATATTGAACATTTCTAGCACCCATTCAATATATATCTCTTGAAACAACTATATTCTCCTACTCTTCTTATCCTGAGTTATCTTCATGTCTAAAAATTGCTTTGTAGGTCTAAAATCTTTTATATAAAAAAATTTAGACAAATTCACCTTCAACTTTTAGATTCTACCTATGTCTTGACCCACAATTAACATATCATCAACATAACAAAGAAGAATGACGAAGTTCTTACCTGAGACTTTTTTGAAATACACACAAGCACCGGCGTAAGTTTGTTTACAACCATGCTCCTTAATTTATCTAAGTTAATTATAGCCATCTTCCAAACAAGACTAGTCTAGGCATTTAGAGACCTGAATTTACGGCCGCCAATAATCAAGAATTGAAATATACCATTAAATAGAACATACGAATATATAGCAGTCGATAACATGTTAACTCACAATATTTAATACTTCAACAGCATAATCAACAGTGATGTGTTACACCTAATTAGAAAATGGATGTTGAATAAGAAAAGTTGATGTCTAAAACAAGAAAATTATTAGACGAGAAAAGGTTAGAAGTACTAACTTCCACTATTAGCACAAAGAGTTTTTCCCAATCTGCAAAATGGTTTTAACTTTTATTGATCCGTAAATGGGAATGATAAAATTTGCAACTTTTTTTTTCACAAATTTATGAATTAAATGGATATTAAATATAATCATTTAATTATAATAATTAAAAATTAGTTGCCACTAACCTTAATCTTTTTTAATTTAAGCTGTTGTACCTTACATTATCGGAATTGCAAATCAACAATTTTGAGTTACTAATACATTAAGTTAAATATTTTTTGGAAATAAAAGGAAATGTTAAGCTAAATATTGAAAAACGTAAAAGTTGAAATATATAAATAAATAAATATTTAAAAATCTCCCATATTGATATTGATTAGACCTATACGAAACTCGCATACACAGCTACCAACCCAAAGAATGCTGTGTTTCTGTCGGTAGGTTGACTTTATACAGGTGACGATCTACTAGACATAAATAATTAATGAAAATTAATAATAATATAAAGTAATGATATAGCAAATGCAAGTATTGATGATGTGTATAAACATTTCATTACCATACTTAATTTACACATATTGATGTCATAATAATTATAGAATTTATGTTCCCTTATACCCCGCTCTGCAAGTCTGCATTTGTGACAGATTAGTGAAAAGTTAACTATGAATTTGAAAATAGGTAAAAGAAGTTATAATATTTACCTTTCCTATAATAATGCTATGCTATAATTGTGAAATGTCATGTTTAAATATATAATTTTTAAAGTATTGATTTTAAAAATAAATTAGAATATTTGTTATTGATCAATTAAATTATAACTTTCATAAAATTTCACATTTGTTATTAATTAATGAAATAGTATTTATCTAAGTAATAATAAAATCAAATTGTAATAGAAAATAAATAGAAAAAAGTTACTTTTATGATTGTCATAAATTATGAAAATAGAAATAAATTAAATACTAAAAAAATCAAACTAAACATGTTTTTAATTAAATCTAAAAATAAAAACTTAAAACTGAAAATAAAAATAAAAATAAACTAAAACAAATTCTAAATTAATTTTAGGTGATAAAAGATAGTGAAGAGATTCTCATTGCTTCTACTTTAATAAATATATAAATATGAATATGTCGGTATACCTAAATACAGGTATAGATAAAGTTTAAATTCCAAAGTACTGCTAATGACTCTTTAAAATGATTTTAAATCTAAAAAATGATGGTATAGACTGAATAGTTTTAGAAGACTAGGTTTTTAAAAATGAAAGTGTACATTTTTTAGTCATTGATGTTTTTAAATAGTTTTAAATATCTAAAATTGTCTTTAATTATATAACTTTTATTATGTTTGTACTATTTTCATTGGAATAAAACTTAAAGATATACTGAAATAAATTTTTTTCATTATATTGTGTCCTGTTTCACATCTTGCATCACGCTTTGTTGTGTTTCATGCTTTTTTTGAAAAGGAAAATGGTAGTAATTAATAAATAATGAAAGTAATACAAAGGAGACAAAATGTTTAGGAGTTTACCCTTTTACAATTCTTACAAAATCACATAAGGAGTAGAAAAAAATAAGAGTCAAGAAAAGAGTAGGTCAAGCATGAATATTTTCAGATATTTAGAGAAGATAAAATATTAGCAGTGCAATGCTAGTATAGGTTCATCACAATTGGCAACTTTAAGATTTCTTTGATGATGTTTGATTTAATGGAATCTATTGTTGAATTTTAACCTGCAAAACGTCTGAAGTTTCTTTATCTCCATAGTGTATACATATAAAGCCACAAAGTAAGGATGAAGATGAGTTTGTCATGTTTTGAGTGAGTTGTTTGAGCGGATAGTCTTTGTATAATATTAATGAGGGAATGCCCTAGATTAGACCATAAACATTTTCCCTTAATATACTGCCATATGTTGTTGTTGAAGGAATATGTGAAGAAAAGATGATCTCTTGTTTCTACATGAGGCCGACGTATGGGACAATTTTTATCAACTTGCAAGTAAGACAATTGGTTTAAAGTCTTAAGCTTGTTCTAAATAGCAAGCCATATAGGAGTCTTGGAGTTAATGCCTTGCTCCAAATAATTATATGTTAGCCAACTTTGGAGCATCTTTTTCTCAAGAGATCTTTGGTAGTTTTGTTGGTTAACATGTGAACAGGATAGCCTTTCCAGTAAAATATATTAGGAGAGTTTGGATTTGGGTGATATATAGGCTATAGAAGTCTCAGATGATGTGGAAGCTGCTAGGAGTTTTCACGAATAATTGAGCTTAGCCTAGAGTGGAGTGAAGAGATGGATGAGATCTTAGTTGTGTAGAGAGACTGCAAGAGTGGTCCTTAACCCAACCAATTGTCAAACTATAGTGAGATTAGCCTACCATTCCCGACTCTAATTGTGACATCATCTTGTAACATGTCTCTCAATTTAAGTAACTGATTTAGGAAGTGTGAATATGAGATGCTTTTGCTTATTTTCCATATACATCTACCTTAGCGAAAATATGAATGTAGCCATTTTATCTATAGTGAGTGTTTATCAATCAAGATCCGCCAAAATCTTTTAAGAATCAATGCCTGGTTTATGGTCTTGATGGATGAGATGTTCAAACCACCTTTTCCCTTAGGGAGGCATATGTCAATCCACTTTACCTTAATTGCACCTTTGGAACCATCTGGATAACTCCATAGGAAGTTTTAAGTAATCTTTTTATGACTTTGATGATATTTTAGGAAAGGAAGATGTGAGAGATCCAATATATATGTAAATAATTGAGCACAAACTTTATAAGTTGTAACTTACCCACTTAGGATAGAGTTGTATTCACTCAGGAGCTAATTCTTTTTTAAATTCTTTTAATGAGAGGTGAGTATTCGAGGAAGTTGAGGCATTTTGTTGTCACAAGAAGTCCCAAGTACATTAGTGGAGGACATATGGAATGCATTTCAGTAGATTGTGCAATAAGTGGTTCAAGTGTATAGGCACTTTTGGAGATGAGAAATTGGTTTTTAGTGAAGTTAATCTGCAGCCTCAAGTAGCTTTTGAATTTGTCAAGGTCCTGCATGAATGTATGGATGGAATCTAGCTTGGCTCTACAAAATAAGAGATCATATGTAAAACAAAAACAAGTTAAATCAATCTTTTTGTATTTTGAGTGTTGGGATGGATTGTTTTGCAAAACCTGCAGTGTTGAAATTGGCTGAAGATATTGCAATGTCAATCAAGTTGAAGAAGAAAAGAAGGGTGAAAGTCAAGATAAATCATCCTAGACTTGTCAGAAAATTGAGGTTGATGATATTGGGAATAATTCAGGGCTGCTTGTTTCGAGGGAATGAAGAACAAGTTCAGATGAGTAAAGTTCAATGGAAAAGGGAAGATGAAGGCAAGATAGAAGCAACAATGAAGAATTGAGAATGTGCAGATTGAAAAAAACCAGAAATTGCAGCAAAAAACCAAAGAACAGATGCAGAGCAAGAGGAATGAAAGAGCTGAAGCAATTAAGT
>JANZLC010000001.1:5160321-5177468 GCA_026413385.1 Erythroxylum gracilipes
CTCAATTATAGTTTGCCAAATTATTACAAGACAAAATATTTCTTTCACCTTTCAACAAATTAGTCAGCTTATGCACTTTCTATGACATTTACACTTAGCTATAGTTTATCGTATAATTCTCTCTCTTAGGTTCATCATCTGAAGGATTAGTCTTCTTTACAACATCTTCTCTAGCTTTCAGTGATATGGCTTAGGGAGCCTATTATAATAGTAGGTACAATTTGAGATGGAGTATGTTCCTTGGTAATTCTCATTAAAAAAAAATTAAAAACATGGGGAGTCTATAATTAATCATCCACAAAATCAAAGTAATATGCTATTTTTTTGCTTTACTTTTAAGATTGTTTGGTTTTGTGGCTTCTTAATAGAAATTAGGTTTTTATAGTCTTGGTGACTTTTTAGCATAAAAGATATTTATGTGTCATTAGCAACTTTTAATAGTAATTCATTAGCTAAAGTCAGGTATGGTGAACTTTGTCCAATCAAGAATGAAGGATAACTTGACTTTTTGCCAATAAAAATCATAAACCAAATGTAAATGCTCAAAAGAATCTGAAGGATAATTAATGATAAAGAGTTTCCTCTAGGTGAAGTGGACTCATGCATAGTATATAGAAACCAGATCTTCTGTTCAGTTTTACTTTGTCTTATACTGTCTCACAGAATCTCAGCTATTTATTTTGCGGGATCCACGCAAACTTCATGCGAACCCTACATAAATAAATAACTGAGATTTATTAGACACAATAAAATACCATAATATTGGACAGAAGATCTGGACTCTAATATATAAGGAACCGGGGTTTCTCTTGTCTGAGACTAAATCACATCACATCTTGGATAGGGACTCACATCCTCAAGCTTAGATAAAAGTTTAACCAGCAGTGGTTCAATCTCTATGGCCTACTCAACCCCTTGATTAGCCTTGAGAACTAATGGAAATCAATAGTTTCTAAATAAGAACATAGTTTTTATATTTAGTATTTACAATTAAAGAATTGGAAACCCATGTTAGTAAAAAGTTGCATGCACAATATCATTCATTGCGAATCCAACTTCACAACCACAAGATTCACATTACCTAAAATGCTTTTCTCTGTTTTGTTTTGTAAACCAAAACAATCAGAGTCTCCAAGACCACTCCCCTTCCCACTCCCACTCCACTCCATTTCTAGAAAATCCTACGCAACTCTCTGTTTGCTTACTTAAGACCACTAGCTTCATAATCGCACCAATCGTTTGATTGATTTGATTGTGTTAAGAGAAGTGGCAATTTATGGATGGGCTGTTTGGCCTACAATCGTCACCGGCGGAGTTCTCCGACAAGCCCTTGATGTCGCCGCTTCAGAGCATGTTTCTTCCTCCGGACTACCGTAGCTTCCTCTATCATCGGATTCCAAGTTTCGGATCCGACGAGTTGATTTCCTCCGAGGAAGCTTCTGATATCACGCCGGAAAACTCGTCCTCGTTGATCAAGGCCAAAATCGCTTCTCATCCTTGTTATCCTCGTTTGCTTGATGCGTATATCGATTGCCAAAAGGTGAAAACCGTTTAATCAAGATAGCTATTACGCCCAAAACAATGAAACATATTGAAAAACCGAAACTTGGGTAATTTTTAGTTCTCATAGGTTTGATTTGACCCTTAAATTAAAATTATAATTAATTCGTTACGACTACTAAAACACCTGTTTGGCAAGCAAGTACTCAGCAGTTCAACTAGTCGCTATTTATTTGCCACTGATCATCATTTATTGGATAATTAGTTAAACATACAAAGAAACTTCATAAAGTGTTTGTTCTGGGTACATTTTTTCCATTTCGATTTTGGGCTCCTGACTTGTTACTTCTTCGTCTTCAGCATCCAAAGACCTTTTGTGGAAGATAAAATAGTTTTCCTAACAAACTGCGTTTTGGCTTTTGACTACTGCGAGAGAAGTATAGAAACTTTAGATTGATTGTCTGTACTTGTTCGTTGCAAGAGTCAACTTTTCGGGAGGACTAGTGTTGAATTATTTTCTTTCATGAACAAGTCAATGTTGGCTTCTTGTTGCTCGAGGAAAATCCTAGCTGTTGTTGATTTTCTTTTTTTGTCTTCAGCTTTTCAGTTTATATTTAGCGACTTAACGAGATTTCCCTTTTTGGTTGTCTTGATTCTCTTGAAGGTGGGAGCGCCACCGGCGATAGCGTGTTTGTTAGATGAAATCCGGCTACGAAATGACCTGTGCAAACCAGAAGATGTATCTGCATGCTTGGGAGCTGATCCAGAGCTCGACGAGTTCATGGTTTTCTTTCTCTCTCTAAACGAACTTGTGCTTGGATTTTGAATTCTTCTTTAATTTGTGAATTTTCTTATCCAAAGCATGCGTTTCGCCTTTTCTGTAGAAAACTTACTGTGATGTGTTGGTCAAGTACAAGTCTGATCTCGAGAGGCCTTTCACCGAAGCCACCACCTTCTTGAACGAGATCGAAATGCAGTTGCGGAGTCTCTGCACAGGTGTCTCTATCGGAACCCTCTCTGGTCAGTCTCTTTCTCTTCAGCCTGAATAATAATATATTTTAATGCCTTCTTTTTCTTTTGACGTTTACTGATTTCTGTGCCTATACATATGTTTCTCTCCTCTATGTATGTGCCTTAGAGGTGTTGCTTGCTTTAACAGAACCCTATAACACTTCCACTATCATATCTAAGACCGGCGGACAATTTCTTCCATTTTCGTCCACGCCTGCTACTTATGCTTTTGATTTTCTTTTTTCTTCTTACAGGAGATTACTTATAAATGATGACATTTAAGAATAAAATAATATAGATTTGAGTATTTGACATAGTTCAAGAAACTGACTACAAAAACCCTAGACATTGGAAGGGATTCTTGTCTTATGACCAGTAGTTCAGCTACCACCATAGATTTCACTGGAACACGATTTGAGAACTGCTTTAGCTCTTATATGTTTGGTTCTGCACATCTCTTCACGATTACATGAAAAAGAATGGTAATCTCAAAAGGTCATGGGTTCTGCTATGGTGGACTTCGTAACAGTTTTGGACCTTTTCCTCTCCTGTTTGATCAAAGATGGTGTGTTTCAATTAACTTGTAATTTACCCTCTAATTTTTCTTTGATGCTACTCTTTCTTTTGAATCATTTCTCTCGTTTTCTTTTGTATGTGTCAGATGGTCGTGAGGCGTGAAAGTCCAAACTTTTGTGTTTAAAAGATTCTGAATTTGACGTTTCAGTAGTTAAGTGATGCAATAGACTAATAATTCGATTTTTAATAGGCTGCACAAGTTTAGTAGACTTTTCAAAAGATCAACTTGTTAGGGTAAATTACATTTTTGCTCTTTTACTGGTAATGTTGATCTTTTTCCTAGTCTCAAATATCTTTTCTCCTATTAATTCAATTTTCATGTGTAACTGAAAGATAATTATTGGGAAATCAAGTGGATCCATTCTTTCCCTTCACATAACCAGTTAATGCCATCCCTTTGCCTTGTTTCAGAATCACTGGTTAGATAAATAATGCTATAGCTAATTTATACACATGCATTTGCGTCTGCAAAAGCTGATTATTGCTAAAGTTTCAAAGCTGTATACTACTGATAAATCTCAATCATCTTATTTTCGTACTTGAATGCAAACATTTGGAAATTAGAGAGCTAAATTGTGTTATACCATAGAGTTACTAATTAAAGCTTAATTTTATTAAGGCATATATTTTATGTAATTAATCTGAAGAAATAAACACTCGACATTAGGAACAGTTAAGCCCTTTGCATATAGGTAATCGAGTAATATAACATTGGGGTCACCTAAGGATGAAAAACCATGAATAAAAATAGAATGTGCATTAATAAATATGATCGTTTACCAAAAGATATATTAATAAATAGGATTATCAATGAACTGATTTTTTTTTTTTTACTAAAACTTAGTTGAAGATAAAATTATAAGGTCACAATAGATTACAACCTTGTACACTCTCTCTTCATATACATATATTCTGATTGTTCCCCTTGGTATTGCCTCACATTTAAGTCTCCTTCCTGAAATGAAATTGTTAGAACAGTTTAATTCTTTACAATTCCTTTTTCTTGATACCAGAAAAGAGAAAAGTATTTATGTTTTTTTCAAATTAATCAGTTAATGACATTTGTTGGTTATCAATATCTTCTGGAATTAGTGTTTTAAGTTCTGCCTCCAACTATTTCTCTAATTCGTGTAAAATAAACAAGCTTGCCTACTTGTAACTGCTTATTAATGACCGGTAATGATGCTGATTCGTTCTTGTAAGAATTGCAAGTTCCGATAGCATAGGCCAGATCTGTGTATGATGGGATGTAAAAAGTGAACTTTGGGAATTGTCTTAGGGCTGACTGTTTTCTGTCTCTGAAGTGATGCTGCTCGTAAATTGTAATGGCTTTATCTTGTTGGAAGTTTCAGAATAGAAAAGACCACTAGGATCCAGCATATATTCATAAATATATATAATGATAAACTCACATGCATATGTTGAGGGGAAGAGGGATTCTTTTATATGAATGAGCCTTCTATTTGTATAATATTAGAAATGGTGGATTGTGGGCCTGTTGATGATGTACCACTGCTGTCTTGTTCCTTGAAGTCCGTTTCTTTAGTCTATTGAATTTGAACATCGATCGATGGCTTTAAAGGCTGTATAACCAAGTTGTCATTTCTGAGGTGGCAAGAGAGTAGTATAACAAATTGCTTTAATTATTGACATATTGATCTATTTTAATAGCTTTAAATTAAAGCGCTGCAGATTTTTCCCTTTCACTAGCATCGTAGAGCATCCTTTTCCGTTTACATATCTGAATCAAATGTCGTTACATCTTCTTAAACAATTATGGGTAGTAAAGTTACTCTTGATCACGCTTATCTAGTTAAGTCGCTGGCAACTATTATTGTCTTTTAATTTTTTGGAAGTACAAACCACCTTTTAAGCGATGTTCTCGTCTTGTTTATTCAGCCTCGTGTTTCTTTGTGAACTCTTCTGCTTTGGAGGATTCTTCCTAATCTTCTTTTGTACAGCTAAGTTCTTAATAACATTCCAAAAAAGAAAAGGCAAGATTCCTGGACATGCCAATATGGTAATGCACCAGCTGACTAGCAAATATTCACTTGCTCTTATTTGCATTTTTTTGTTTGCTATTTTTGGAATGCTTTTCTTTCGTGTGTTTATGTGGTTTATGTGGTCAGGAATTCTTATCCATTTTCCGGTTGAGCATATACATGCATATGTGCAGCATATTTTGACCAAGCTGCAGTCTGATGTCTGATAATGCATGCTTTCCTGCCTAATGTAATTAAAACGAAGAAGCTAGTTCGACAATAGGAAAGTCTGACGAAGAAACCTATTTACAAGGAAGTAGTAGCTCTTTGTTTTGAAATATCTGTACTGTTTGACTATATAATGATATGGGGTTTTGCCTTAGCCCATTTTCACATGCCTTGTATAGTTAGCAGGTAATGCCTGAGTTCGTTGTTTTTATTTTTTTCTCTGTGTTTGTAAAGGTTATTAGTGAGTATTACTAAATAAAAAACTTTATTTCATTAAAATAATATTTTTATAATAAAAGACGTCCAGGCACCAAAGATTAAATCTTTAGACTTGACCCCAGAGTGTTTAATAGTAAACACATCTCTCGACGTGCTATCGTACTTTGACTAGTCCACAAGGTGTATGGTTTTGTTTTGTTTAAGTTGGTTGCAATATGATATCTAGCGATGTAAGCGATTTGGATGGGGCGGTGAAATTTACTAAGAAGATATAAGGGCTCCACGATCTTTATTTTTGTGTTTGACAAGGTAATAGAGATTTGCATGCTTGTAATCGTTTCACGTGAATATTACCAGCTTTGGGCGGAGACAGCGAGAGTTGGGACTTGGGGGTTTAGCTTATTTATGAAAGAGAGAGAAAGGTATTTATGCGTAATCTGAGAATAGGGTATGGACTATGGATTGTGGGGCTATTGATTATACATGTCGGTGAGGCTCATGGAGGATTTAATGGCGCTTTTTTGCCCGGGTACAGCGGGTGGTCGGACTCCCACATGGAACTCCCGCGGATTTCGTTCTGAATCCACCAGCTTTTTGCTTATAGATAGATAGCATTGATGATGTCGATGCTTCAATGCAATCTCTTCCTAGTCTTTCCCAGCTTTTGCTGCCCACTGCTTAGTGGCTATCATGTCCACTGTCATCTGTTTGTTTCTTTCTGGACTCGGGGTGGGTCCTGTCGTACCTTTGTAGATGTCCATCGCACGAGTATGAGTCGAACTTGGAGTTATTGCTGACTTTTTTTTTTTTTCCTTTTTTGAAAGGCGGAGTTATTGCTTTCTTAGTAACAAAGACTTTATGAAGTTAAAATATTTTAAGAATTAAATAATTAATTATATATAATTTATCAATTTGCTTATTTATTTAGTCATTATTTTACGATGAAATAATTATTAATTAAAACAAAATTATGTAACACGTAGTAAGGACCTTATTACGTGTCTCGAATCGTTCATGAAAAAGTTGAAAATGAAGGAAATGTAGAATACCTGATTTCGGTTCCATCTCAACTTTCGCAGCAGTTTTCGTGACTAAAACGAGTTCCAATTTTTTGAGACCTTCATGAAAATTGTTCACTTACACGTAGTTAACGTCTTTCTATAGTTTTCTCAAAACGTAAATGCTTTTAACAATTTAGAGAATCCGCATGCTTATGAATGATATGAGCAATTACATGAGACCTTAACCTTTATATATAGTTTCCACATTGTGCTTATTCATCACATACCCGATATAGATCTGGTTCACACTGATTGGGATCTATTTTTCTCCTTAACTTTGACCTATTGATTTAGATCATTTATTGAGTTACTTTATTATCTTTATCTAAATCAAATTACTAAATTTAATCGATAAGTTATTAAAAAATCAAAAAATATAATTAATAGTTGTCCAACTTTATAGGAAATAACTAAAATTTTTAACATTTTTTCTTTGGATAATCATTAATTGCAGTTTTGACTCGAGTTTAATTTTTTTTTGAAAACTCGGTTAAGTCACATTATTATATTGGTACCAAATTTAAAAATTAAAAAATATTTGGTCTACAAGATAATGAAAATCCAACATCGCATCCTGTAAAGCTTTCGATACCGAAAAATATCAGACATATGTGTCATGTGTGATATAGGTCTAATATAATCATCTATCTAATGTCTTACTAACATGAATGGGAAAATGGAGTGTAGCAAACTAGGATGATATATGTATGATCTAATATGTATCATCTTCATTTGTAGGTGTTGATTTCTTTAACTTTATGCGAAATTGTAGCAGAGAAATATGTTTCTCTTACTAAATGCTAAACAACATTAGAGAAAATTTATTTTCTCTCATTAAATGTTAAACAGTATTAGAGAAAATCTTTATGTTCTCTAATTGAATGCTAAGTTGTAATAGAGAACATTTACAAGATTAAACCTTATATCTTCCTATATTATGTCAAATTTATGAATATCTGTACTAAATTGTATATGTCTAAATGACATAGGCTCAAAGTCAATCTTTATATATGCCCAACGACCTTTAAAAAGCTTAAGATCAACACAAATTTTAAGACTCTTGTATGTATTATGAAGGTAAACAAGAACAATTATTATTGAGGATAAAAAAGATGATCATCTATATTAATAAATAATCATAACGTCATAATACATCAAAATGTACAAACATTTAAGTAGCAAATACAATGATCCCTAACTACTACTGTCTGATGACTTTAACAAGCTCATACTGAATGCATGGTTAGCAAGCACTAGTAGGCGAAGTCCTTTAGTCAATGGATCGACTAACATTTCCTCAATCCTGATATGCTCTACTTCGACGCTACCTTTCTGAATCAACTCCTTTATGGTCAAGTATTTGACCTATAAATGCTTAGACCTTGTGTTATTCTTATTGTTACTGAACAATACTGCAGCAAGATTATCACAGTACAACCGAATAGGTCTAGCTATTAAATTTACCACAGACAACTAAAAAATCAAGTTTCTAAGATAAATCGCTTGTGTAACAGCTTCATAACATGCAACAAATTCTGCTTGCATGGTCGAGGAAGTTACCAGTATTCGCTTGACACTCTTCCATGATACTGCACCATCTGCCAACATTAAAATGTACCCTGAAGTGGATTTGCGATCATTTGGATACATAGCAAAATCGGAGTTTGTATACCTTGTGAGGTTTAAATTGTTGACTTTTTTATATGTCAACGTATAATCCTTGATACTTTTTAGGTATCTCAACATTTGCTTAACTGCATTCCAATAGTTTACACCTAAGTTAGTCAGATATTGACTCAACAATTGAGCATACGTCAGGCTACCAATCACATTAGAATACGAACATTCCCCATAGCTTTTCTCTCAACTTCATTCTTTGGACACTATGCCAAAGATAATCTCTCATAATGAGAGATAGGTGCTACAATAGGTCTACTGTCAGCCATATTAAATCTTTGTAACACTCGCTTAATGCATGCTCTTTGTGAGAGGTTTAATGAGTGTTGAGATTTGTCTCGGTGAATCTATATACCAAGGACAAATGATGCTTCACCTAAATCTTTCATGTCAAAGTGTTTGGCCAAAAATTGCTTCATCTTATGCAACATTATCAAATCATTTGACGTGAGCAAGATATTATCCATGTACAGTAATAGGAAGATAACTTTGCTTCCCTGATTTTATAATATAGGCATCTTTTAACTTGGTTTTCTACAAAGCCGAATGAGGTCAAAACCTCATCAAACTTTAGGTACCATTTTCTGGAAACCTGTTTTAGACTGTATATTGATTTATTAAACTTACAAACCTTGTCACCTTAATCCTGAAATCTTTCAGGTTGCTTTATATAGATCTCCTCATAAAGGTTACCATTCAAGAAAGCAGTTTTAACGTTCATCTGATGTAGCTCCATATCATAATGAACTACTATTGTCATAATCACTCTAAACGTATCCTTTGAGGATATAGAAGAAAAGGTAACATTGAAGTCATCTCTTTCTCTCTAAGTGGATCTCCTAACAACCAATCTCGTCTTAAACTGCTCAACTTGACCCTGTGTACCCTTCTTGGTCTTAAATAGCCATTTGCAATTGACATGCTTGCAATATTGAGGCAAATCAACTAGCTCTCATACCTTATTATGCCTCATAGATTGCATCTTATCCTTCATCACTTCCCACAAGTTTGTAGGGGTCCAGAAATGACTTATGTAAAATTAACTGAATTTACAACATATCCTATATTATGGTCTTGTTCATCTAAATAGACTATGCAATTTGATGAGATTACAGGCTACCTTTGTCTGGTGGATTTGCGTAACTGTATAGGTTCTTGTACCCCAGCAACCTCTACCTGAATAGGTATAGGTTCTCGTTCCTGCACATGCATGGTACTTGGACCTTCATCCACTGGACCTAACTGTATGAGGGGTGAATATGAAATAATTGTAGTATTCGTACTGTTATCTCTTGGAGTGTGAGGATTCACCCTCATTATGAACATCATATTTTAGAAAATTAACCATTTGTGATTCCGCTATTCTAGCCCCTCCTTTACAGTAAATACAGTAAAATCGAGATATCCTACTAGATAGTAACGAGTGGAATGTGATTGCAATTTACTCTCATAAGGATTATATAATCATACCTCAGCAAGGCAGCTCCACACACAAATGTATGCAAGGCTTGGTTTCCTACCAACCCAGAGTTCAAAAGGCATCTTAGGTATTGACTTACTTGGGATTCTATTCAAGATATACAATGCCATCTTAATGGCTTCTCCCCAAAGATATTCGAGTAGGTTAATCTTGTTCTGCATTAACCTCATGATGTCCTTTAGGATTGCGATTGTGCCTTTCGGCCACACCATTTTGCTTAGGATTACCGACATAATGCACTGACTCACTATTCCAATTGATTCTAAATACCTGACAAATGGACCCTTTTGTTATCCTACAACCCCATGTTTGCCATATTATTCTCCTCCCCTGTCAAATTTTGGAAGAAGGATGTTAAATTTGCCCTAAAGATGATTGATACCAACATGACGATGTATATAGAGAGACCTTTTCTACTTACTGATATCAGCTCAAAAACTATAAATCAACTATGACAATCTGGGGACGGTCAAATATGATGTGTTATTTGACATTAAGAGGTCGATCCCAGATCATCTGCTTAATGGATTGTTGGACACTGTCATAGCAAAGGAGTTTATGGACAATATTCCCAGAGGTACAAGGCGTCTTTCCATGCGGAGCAGAACACCTTGATTAAAAAGTTATTCTCCATGAGGTGCATAAGAGAAGGAGGCGTCAGAAAGTACATCATCAGGATAGTTTACCTTCAAAGTAAACTGAAGGCACTTGATATACTCATTCCTGACACACTAATAGTGCATCAGGCACTTAATACTCGCCCACGAGAGTTTGAGATGTTGGCGATGTTATGCAGCTCTTATGATGAGGCCTGGGACATCAGTGCTCTGATTTTTCGGTGTGTTGCAGATGAAGAAAAGCTTAAGAGTTTTCCTCATATAGCCCTGTATGCAGTCGTCAAAGGCTAGGGGAAGACGAAGCCCCAATAGTCTAAGGGTAAGGGTAAGAAACTCAAACCTTCTTCACAGATTCAGACTGGACAATCTAGCATTGCCAAGGGCCTACATGACATGAAGAGTATGAGGTGCTTCTTCTGTAAGAAAAAGGAGCATAGGAAAGCTGATCGCCCGAAGTACAAACTTTGGAAGGTTAAACAAGAACTATTAGGTAACTCCTCAGCCTATATGATTTATGAATCCAACTTAGCTATAGCCACATCAAGTATGTGTCTTCTTATATTGCCGAACCTATTACTCGAATGAGAGCCTTCATAAAGGAAACATCATACATGTTGTAGCATAAATGCCTTGGCCACATTTCCAAAGAGAGGGTTGAGAGATTGATAAAGGATAACATTCTCCTAATTATAAATTTCAATGATCTGGAAACATGTATTGATTGTTGTAGGGGCAAATTAACCAAGATAAAGAAACATGGGTTAACTCGTGCTTCTGGTTTATTGGACTTCATGCATACAAACGTTAGTGGTCCTTATACAGTTACATTATGCAATGCTAGATATTTTCTGATGTTTATAGACAATTGTCTTTATTAATTTTTCCAATTGGCTCTCAACCTCAGTTTTAAAGATCTTGAACTTATCAAGAACTTTAGATTTTTCCTTAAGTAAGAATACATAACCATAGCGGAAATAATCGTCTTAATCTAAAACTGATACAGAGATCAGATATATAAAAAGTATCTCGTAAAACCAGTACAAACTCCATATCGAGATTCAAACCTATATCTCCTACATACAAAATGTCCACCTCTTTATTGTTGCCGACCATCTTCTCTCCTTTTGTCAACTTTCTCATGGATTTAAATCCTTGCATTATAAAAACAACATGATTAGAAGCTCCATTATCTAGCTACCAAGAACTTGATGTGGCTATAGCTAAGTTGGATTTATAAATCATGTAGGTCGAGGAGTTACCTGATATTTCCTGTTTAACTTTCCAAAATTTGTACTTCGAACAATTAGCTCCTTTTTTATAGAAGAAGCACCTTATACTCTTCATGTCATGTGGGCCCTTGGCAATGCTAAATTGTCTAGTTTGAATATGTGTAGAGGGTTTGGGCTTTGCCTTCTCCTTGCCTTTGACAGTTATATACAGGGTTATATGAGGAGAACTCTTAAGCTTTTCTTCAACTACAACACATCAGGAAATCAAGGCATTAATGTCCCAGGCCTCATCATGATAGATGTATGATATCGCTAACATCTCAAACTCTCGTGGGAGAGTTTTAAGTGCCTGATACACTATAAGTGTGTCAGGAATGAGTATATCAAATACCTTCAATTTACTTTGAAGGTAAACCATCCTGATGATGTACTCTTTGACGCCTCCTTCTCCTTTGAACTTCGTAAAGAATAACTCTTTAATCAAGGTTTTCTTCTCCGCATGGAAAGACACTTTGTACCTCTGGAAAATACTGTCCACAAACTCCTTTGCTATGATAGTGTCCGGTAATCCACGAAGCAGATGATTCGAGGTCGATCTCTTGATGGTCAAATAACACATCATATTTGACCATTCCTAGATTGCCATAGTCGCCTTATCAACTTCTGAGCTAATATCAGTGAGTGGAGAAGGTCTCTCTATATGTATCGCCATGTTGATGTCGGCCATCTCTAGGGCAAACTCAACATCTTTCTTCCACTTCTTGAAATTAGAACCAGTTAAGGTCTCACTCGTGACAATGTTGTTGTTTACAGAAAAGGTGATAGCAAAATAGAAAAAAAACAATGTAAGGATCATCATAAATGTAGGATAACATCGATATTTAAAGCATTAAAGTAGTATCTATACCGAGAATCCGATTACACATATTATGAAATACTTTTGGGCTAAATGCATAATATATGTAAGTAGACCTCCACATAGTGATCAAAATACAAACCATCAACTCTCATGACACTACCACCTTTGGGTGAATAGATCATTTAAGCAACGACTTTCTTCCATCTAATGCCTTTATGTACATCTCAAAACCTTATGTAAGGCTAATACATTTGGGCAGAATAACCGAACATAAGACTAGAGATATCACCAGACATGTGAGCAGAACAATCCAAAATACTGACTTGAAAGGTCATTTTGGTGACTACATCCTCATCAACATCCTAAAAGGTTCACAAACAAAGAGGTACATTTTTATGTTATCATCGCATTCTATATGAGCATTCTGTATGTAAAAATTAGCAATAAATGCAAAAAATCAAATACACAATCAAATAATCACATACTGGTACTAAAAACATTGTCTTTAAATTTTATTTGAGACTTTTATTTTAAAAATTCTCAATAAGAGTGACTATCATGCTTTTCCAAATACCTAACCTACCATATGAGACACGAAACCTTAAGTACCTCCCTTATGTGCAGTTCAGAGCACGGAAATTTGTTTAAAATTAGCTTTAAAAAAATTTAAAACTTTTTCCAAAATCCAATAACCAATATAATAAATCCAAAAAAATCAAAAAATTACTTCAAAAATTTCTCCCACTCGAAAACTGACCTAAAAGGACTCAGGATAATCTTACAGAAATTCTGAAAATTTTCTTTTTTTTTTCCCGATGATGTCAACAGTATTGTAGCACTGACGTCAGCACAATACCGTGTGTTGACGTCAACTCGATGTCAGACCCAGGCGTGGTAAGGGACGCATATGCGGTACACTTGCGCATGCCGATGCGCCTCAGACACATTTGTTTCGTGTAGCACACGCACTCCCACATGTGCAGCGCGCCACCATGCACAGACGCTCTTGTACTATATGGCGCATGCATGCCCCATCCTCGTTGTCCACGTGTCGGGGCAGATGGCGGGCTCATGAAACACACGTGCTAGCTTGTCCCTCACCCGTGGGAGAATGGGCTCCGTGTTGGCATGCAACTGTCACCCAGTGGAGCCATATAGGAGGACGCGGTTGACGCGTGCAACACACCCTCCAACTAAACCACCCTCGGGCAGTTACTGTAGTACTGTCGGGCGCATGTGGTGCACGCATTTGATGGTACAATCGCCCCCTACAAGGAGGGGGATTTTCAGCGATCCCGGAGCCCAATTTCGCACTTTCTAGCCCATTTTCGACTTATTTTTCATTGCTAACCTCACGTATACCATTTTTACGTAATTATATACATAAAAAATTGAAAAACGAATAAAAAACTAATGAAAATCAAAATAGATGAAAACCAACAAAACCTTCAGTTTCGGCAACCCAATCACATAATCGCTATGATACCACGTGTAACATATAATATAAACCTTATTACGTGTCTCGATTCGTTTATGAAAGGGTTAAAAATGAAGGATATGCAAAATACCTGATTTGGTTTCATCTCGACTTCCAAAGCAGTTTCTGTGGCTAAAACGAGCACCAATCTTTCGGGACCTTCACGAGAATTGTTCACCGATATGTGGTTAATTTCTTTTTACAGTTTTCTCAAAATGTAAACACTCTTAAGGGGTTAGAGAATCTATATGCTTACAAATGATATGAGCAACTACAAGAGACCTTAACCTTTATATATAACTTTCATATCGGGTTTTCCCATCATAGGCCCGATATGGATCCGGTCTATACTAATCGGGATCTATTTTTCTCTTGGACTTTGACCCATTAATTTAGATCATTTATTGGGTCACTTTATCAAATTAAGTAACTTAACCAATAAGTTATTGAAAAACTGAAAAATACAATTAATAGTTGTTTAACTTTATAAAAAATGACTAAATTGTCCAATAAATTAAGTACTTAATATGTTTTATTCTAATAGTTATTTCGTATATATAATTAATAAAAAGTGAATCTATTAATCAAGCAAGTTTTTCTAAATAAAAACCAAAATTAGGATAAAATTAGAAATAAAAACAAATAACTTATTAAGGACATGTTCAAAACATATGTGTGAGCTATGCATCACTTTTCTTCCTAGGTCAGGCCTCTCTCTCGTTGCCAGTTAAGATTTCTCTGGGTCCGCTCAGGTCACCAGTTACAGATTCTGGTCCGCTCAGGTCACCAGTTACAGATTTTGTAGGTAGTTTGTTTTTTAAGAAGACTAATTATTATGAACATTATTTGGTGTTATTTAGTGATTATTATTATTAAATAATTTTTATTTTGTAAAAATAATATTAATAATTATGAATATTTATCAATGATCGATATCACGAAAATCCTTTTTCTTTTCTAATTACTGAGGAGCCCAAGTTCTCTTGGCGGACCGAAGACAGCTAAAAGCAAATGTTTACAAATTGAGCGCAGTCACACGTCATTCCAACGGCGTTCTTGTTCCGCTGTTAGAATTTGGTTCCTTTTCTGATACTATATCTAGTATTTGGCCGTGAAGTCTATCAACCATATTCATTGTGGCATGATGGTTTAATATACTGTGCTTCAAATGGCATGCTGTATAATCTTGAGACAGCCCGTTAAAATGGATGCGGTAGTGTGTTAATTTCCAGAATAACATTCATATTTAGTGTCCATTCTGACTGACTTTGATTTGAGAATTAAGTGGTTAACTGGTGGCATTGAAACATAGCTTTATTTGGCTGCGTTATAATTATCTGCGTGGTGATTGAAGTTTTATTTTTTATGCTCTGATGTTGTAAGGATGTGAATTGAAACCTAAACCACGCTTCTGAGGATCCTAACTTGGTCAATATCTTCAGGAACTAATCAAATAGCACGGATTCACCAAAACTGCTATAAGTATGTACTTTTATAGCTACCATATTTCCTTTTGTTATATGGTTACAGAGGAATACTCTTTTTTCTTATCTTTTTCACTGTAAATGCTTATTTAACTTTTTCATTAACAAATACTCTAGGTTTGCGTCTGTGCGGATTTATGTGTATGAGTTTAAAAAGGCTAACGTTGATTATATGTTTACCAGATGAGGGTGCCATATCATCGGACGAGGAATTAAGTGTTGGTGAAGTTGAGGTACATGAATGTCAATCAAATGGAGAAGACCATAATCTCAAAGACAAGCTTTTGCGTAAGTTTGGAAGTCACATTAGTTCCCTGAAGTTGGAATTCTCAAAGAAGAAAAAGAAGGGAAAGCTACCTAAGGAAGCTAGGCAAACCCTACTTGAATGGTGGAATATCCACTATAAATGGCCTTACCCAACTGTAAGTATCTCCTTTGGAAAGTTCAGGAACACACTTAATCAAGCTTCGCCACTAGTCTTGAATTGTTAGGAGATTTCTGTTGCTATGTTAGTTTCTCATAAATAAAGATGGTATATTAGATGAAACGTTAGAAGTTGAGGCCAAGGATTGAGGATTGGCTGAGACTAAACTTGTTTCCTGGTAAAAGATTATGTTATAAAATCTGTACCATTGCTTCTGTAGACTAAGTTGATGATATTAACCAGAGCATCTGAATTTATCATAAAGCATTTTCATGAGATGGAAGGTAAAGATTTCCTTTTGAAGTACACCTCTTGAAAAGGAACTGATTGCTTGTATTACTTCTATTCATCTCAAACTATGGTACCCATAAAAGCGTTGGAAGCATTCTGCGTGCCTCTATTTTCATTGACATCCATGTTATACTGTGGAGGTTGAGATTGCATGTTGAAATTTGGAAGATTAAGTTCTTTTCCTTTGTTGTATTCTTAACCATCTAGGAAGCTGATAAAGTAGCATTGGCGGAATCAACGGGGCTTGATCAGAAACAAATTAACAACTGGTTTATAAACCAAAGGAAACGTCACTGGAAACCCTCGGAGAACAAGCGATTTGCGGTGACGGGTAACCTATCTGGACAGTTCCTTACAAATGACTGGGAGTATAATGCACATTCTCCAATATAACTCCGTCATATATGCCTTGGAATTCGTATATTTTCTGGTAGAAACTGTAAAAACATAATATTTGTGACATTAAATCAAATTCTACATTCCTAACTTTTGGATCTTGAAAAAATAATTATCATAATTCATTAAAATATAATATTATGTACCAAATGCGAAATACGTGAGTGTCATAAAGAGAGAAAAAAATTTTAGTAGTTAAAATTGATTTCTTTATTAATAGAGAGAAAACCAATTTACGTATCTATAATTATTAATATAACATGTCCATTAAGTAATTAAAATAAATGGTTGAAATTTATCTTGCTATTAAACAAGAAATATAAACCATATATGATTTTTTAATTATATTAATAATATTATTAATCAAACTACACTTTAACATTTCATTTAACTTAATATTTCAAACTTTATTTTAATAGTGTAAACACTAAACTCACATAAATAAGTTTCTTAATATCGTCATAATTTATTTTAATACAATAAATCACATAATGAAAGTTACGATGTTCATACATTTCAACATAACATACTTCCTTTTCTATACTACAATACTAGTTGTTGTAAGTTTTATCTGGACTAAGTTTTATCTGGTATGGTCCATTACAAAAGGTTTGACCCTACCCACTTATTATGTTG
>JANZLC010000001.1:5218279-5231240 GCA_026413385.1 Erythroxylum gracilipes
AGCTGATAGCCTGAAGAGGCTAAGTGAGAAAAGAATACTTGCTGTAAGAGACTTGAAGAGGCTCGGTGAAAAGAATACTTTTATTTTTGAGAAGTATAGTGAAATCTCATAAAGGATTATGAGGACTGGACGTAGCCCACGGTTTGGGGTAAACCAGTATAAATCTGTTGTGTCGATTCTAACTCTCAACTCCCAACTTTTACTCTTATTGTTTCGTACAAGTACTTAGAAGCGAATTACAATACTTTGTGATACATTTATCCAATAGTTCTGAAAAAGCAAGTTTTCAAAAGAAGTTTTGAAAAGGGGGATTATATTTAAAAAGAAAACATAATTCAACCCCCCCTTCTTGTACGTTTTGTATATCAAGTACAAAGTCTATACTAACGTGTGGTTTACTTCATAGTCTTGATCTAGAAGTTGAGCAGATAGACGTAAAAACTGCCTTCCTTTATGGTGATTCAGAGGAAGAGATCTATATGGAGTAATCAAAGGGTTCAAAGTCAAGGGGAAAGAAGATTATGTGTATAGGCTGAAGAAGAGTCTTTATGGCTTAGACCAAGAACCGAGATAATGGTACAAAAAGTTTGAGTCAGTTATAGGGAGCAAGCCCATAAGAAAATTACTTTTGACCATTATGTTTTCATACAAAAAGTTTGTGAGGATGATTTCATTATTTTAGTTCTTTAAATTGATGATATGCTGATTATTGACAAAAGTATGACAAGAATTAACAAACTGAAGAAGTAATTGGGCAAGTCATTTTCTATGAAAGACTTGGGGCGAGCAAAGTAGATATTTGGTATAAGGATTACTTAAGACAAAAGTATAAGAATGTTATATTTGTCTCAAGAGAAGTATATTCAGAAAGTACTTCAAAGATTTAACATGGAAAATGCTAAAGTGGTTAGTTCCCCTCTTACAACCCGCTTTAAGTTAAGCAGTAAACATAGTCCTTCTATAGAAGCAGAGATGAGAGATATGTAGAATATTCCTTACTCCTCAGCAATAGGAAGTCTAATATATGCCATGGTATGCACAAGGCCAGACATAGCTCATGCAGTTAGTATGGTCAGTAGATTTCTCTCAAATCTAGGAAGAGTGCATTGGAATACTGTGAAGTGGATCATAAGATATCTCTGAGATACTTTTAACTTAAGCCTCAATTTCAAAAATGAAATGCCTATATTAGGCTACAATGATTCAGATTTGGGTAGAGATGTTGATACTAGAAAGTCTACTTTAAGATACTTGATCAATTTTGCAATGAGAGCAGTATCATAGTAGTCAAAATTGCAGATGTGTTACATACTAGCAAGGCAGAATATACTGTGGCAACGGAAGAATGTAAGGAGTTACTGTGGATGAGAGATACATCCAATAACTTAGCTACAATCAAGATAGACATGTCATGTATTATAATAATCAGAGTGTCATTCATCTTGGTAAGAATCCAACTCGCCATTCAAAATAAAAACATATCAAGATAAGATATCATTGGATCAGAGATGTTTTTAATTCCAAGTTGTTAGCACTTGAAAAGGTACACACGAATGAAAATGGTGATGATATGTTGATAAAGGCATTACCAAGTGATAAGCTTCAAGTCTGTAGGTTGATCACAGGGATGGCAAGTCCTTCCAAATGATATGGAAAAGGAGGATTCTCCCCTCTACGATGATGATCCTAAATTTCAAGAGGGGGAGATTTGTTGGAATTCCCTCCATTTAAGAAATCCCACATCGAAAGTGGAAGGAAGGCTTAAGTAGGTTTCTTCCTATAAATAGACACTAAGAGGGAAGACTTAAGCATCCCAAGCAATGTATTAAGAGCAATACAAGTTTAGTAAAATAGAGAGTGATATATCTTCGATTAAACTTTCAATCGAAAGTTATTCGTGATCCATTTAAGCTTATATTATATCAGTAGTATTCCAAGACTTAGGTTTTAAGGTTATTGTGGATCACAGATTTGTGCCTGATAATTTGGCACTAGTATTGCTCTATTGGTGAGATATTTTCCCTCTTATTATATTTCCAATACTTTAATTTGTTGAGTATTTTGGTTTATTACCCCTAGTTTCATCTAGAGAGATTTTTTTGTACCCATTATTTTAAATAGTTGAGATATTTTGGACTATGGTCCTATGGTTTTTACTTTCCATATTGGGAATGCTTTCCATGTAAAATTCGATGTGCCTTTCTTTGATTTTATTCCGGAGCTTCTGTGGTTTTCTCACTTGGTGATTTCCTCACAAGTTTACAAAAGGAGGGTTACATTTTATTCCGCTACTTTGGAATGTCTACCTCCCATCAGGGTGTGTCCTAAATCATGCTAAATCATGCTAACTCCTTAAAGATATAAAAGGATCCATGGTCACCAGACACGAATGTGGATATAAATCATGTCCCAATGGAATTAAAGTTTCTGTAATCAAACATGACTTGGCCCACGCTCATAGCCCAGATTATGACCAATTGAAACCCTAATTTTATTTAAGTTTAGAAGCCTAATTTTTATATTTAGTATTTAAGACATATTTCTTTTTAATTTGAGATAGTTTTGAGTTATTTGTTATTGAGATCCATTAGACCTTCTTTCCCTTGTTTTTTTTATTAAACTTCAAACTTATCACATAATTGCTTCTTTGTGGCATTCAAATACTTTATGAATTTAGTTCTTGATTCTTTATAATTAATAGGTCAATTATATTCAGTTATATGTACGTTTAGCTTTCTTCGGTTTGATTTAAATTTGTTTGTAGGTTCTCTAGGGTATATTCTTAGGTAACTTTGCATTAGTCAGTATCAAAGCTTAGCTTTAAATAACGTGTGGTTATCCTTTTCATCTTTAGTTTCATGTTATTGACCATTTTCTTTGTTTTTCATATCTTTCAAATTCTATTATAATATTTTGTCAAAGAACAAGAGGAATTCATGTTCTTTATGTTTCATCTTTGTTCTATTACATCATATTCGTGTTTCTAAAGTGTCAAAAAAATAAACTCCGTCACCTTCTTATTTTTAAGATTTTTCCATCTCTTTTTTCTTATGTTAGTATTTTGGCCTGTTAAATTCTTTGTTTCATTCCTTTCCTATCAAGATTGTTCTAAACCCTATGATGTCATTATTATCTTATTAAAGAATAAAAAGAAACAAAAAGAAAAATAAAAGAAAAATAAAATAAAAAGGAGAAAAAGAAAAGAAAAGAAAGTAGTGTAAGAGTAATTACCTCAAGAAATCACTCCCAAATACAACTTGCAGTTCTTGTTGATCTTTCTTTGTTTTTGTATAGTTTCTGTATTCCCTGCCTGACTCGGTGGTTATTTCTTTTCTTGACTAATAGTTCTTAGGTTTTTAGGCTTTACAAGGTCAAATTCTTATTTGAGTTTGTTTAGTTCTTTACTAAACTTGTGAAGGATTGAAACATGAGTGAGTTAAGAGTAAATATATAACAGAGTGTGATGAAATTTTCTTTACTAAATTTTCTTACAGGTACTTTTAAATATATCTTCGGAAGGCATTTCAACAAGGAAGGAGGAGAGACACTTATGCAAGCTAAGCTGTAATAGTTTGTGAGGACGGATATGATGCTTGATAAGGTGAACAACATATTTGTGTGGTGATCCCATCAACTTACAAAGCTGTAAAATAAACAAAACATCTGAGTTCCTAATAACAGGGAGCCTATTAGATGCTATCCAAGACCTCCAATGAAAGTTGTTGAAGAGGATTGATCTAAGTACAAATGAAAGATATAGGCCTATGAAAGGAGTTCAATGTGAATGGGAGTCTACTTGGGAGTCTAGTGTTCAAGATAGTGTTGATAAAAATTAGGTAGTTCAATGATAGACATATCCTTTGTTAAAGGTATATATGATCTAAGTGAAAAGGAATCTGTACCAACACTTGATTCTAGTAATGGAGAAGTTAGCATACAACTAAAGGTGGAGAGCTTATTGCTGGGAAATTATTAAGTCTTCAGATTAGAGAGAACGAGCTGGAGCAGTAAAAGGAGACCATCATCTATAGTAGATGCCATGTTCACAACAAGGCATGAAATGATTTTTGATTAGGGAAGTTATACTAACTTAACTAGTACTACTATTGCAAAAAATTTAGGACAATCAATTGTGAAGCATTTGAAACCATACAAGCTATAGCGACTCAATGAATACATGGAATTCAAAGTGAATAAGTCGATATTGGTGTTTTATTCTATTGGATGTATAAACATGGGGCATTTTGTAATTTATTTTCTATTCAAGCTGATCACATTCAATTAAGAAAAGCCATTTGATGAGCGATAATCACTATAGGTTAAAAAGGTTCACTATACTAAACTGAAAAATGCTTATGAATTGTCCAATTCTCTTTGTATTCTAGTTTGGGCGGCCATAATAACCAGCACTTACCAGTTAAAACAAATATCGAGTGAGACTGAATAAGATGATATAATACATTTTAACCACCAAAAAGATGGCAAGATCGTTGAAGACGAATGTAAGGTTGGCTATAATCACGGTAGAACTCTCAAAGTAAAAATCTCTTATTGTCACAACTTAACGCACCAGTAATAGTAGTTAAAAGACGGCCACATATTTTAGATAAAAATATGGATCGAACGTTAAAAATGTAACGGGAACATAACTATAAACTGCCATAAACGAAAAAAGCTTAAATTGCGAAGAGAGATAGGATGATTCATAATAAAATACCCGTAGGAGAATTCCTATTTGCATTATCTATATCTATATATATATAGGAACCAAGAAAATCCCGCTAGTTAGAAAGGGAAAAACTATCAAGCAAAAAAGAAAAAGAAAAAAAGACAAGAGTAGCGAACATGAGGCCCCTCTCACTAGTTTTTCTTGTAGCAATAACAATTATCCTCGTCGGGCAAGTCGCCGTCGCCACCGACCTATGCGCCAACGCTGACTACAAGCCACTCTGCTCCTCTCTTGTGAAGGGAATTGGGAATGCAGCAGCAGCCACCGAGCGTATTATTCAAAATCTTATTACGCAAACAAACCATGCAAAGTCTCAAGCGTCCAGGCTCGGGAAAGATCAGAAACTCGACGTTTGCATTGAGAACTACGACCTTGCGATTGATAGCTTGAACAAGGCCTTGAAGGCTTATAAGGGTGGTGACAAGTACACCGGTGACATAAATCTCTCTGCGGCCATCGCTTCTTATTCGACCTGTGAGGACACTTTTGATGAGTTCAATGTATCCTCCCCTTTGAAAAAGAATGACAATCTTATGGAGCAAACCGCCGCTACCGGCTTGACAGTTGCTAAACTTGCCTAGGCGATCGTATTGGTCATTGCGTTCCATACATATATGAATGTATAGTATGGTTTCTTTTGTTCTGTGTTAATTTGTGAGAGACGTGTGAAGCCACACCATTATCTCTCTCTTATATTCTAAATGATACCGAGTTTCTGTTTTCCGTGGAAGATGGCGTAATACTTGACTCTCGAACTAAAACTCAATCTTTCATGTTGTACCAGCTCAAACTTCAATTCCATCTGTGGTTGGGCCAAACAATAGCCCCTTACATGTTGGGTGGCTTAGAGATACCCTAATGTCCTAGTACATCACATAAACATTACATAAAACATAAAACCAATACGTATAGGATCACTAATTCGTAGTTTCAAGTAGAACAAAAGCATCCCACTACCCATTTAGTGCGTTCTTAAGTCTTTAAAGAAACGGAAAAAATGAAGAAAACAAAACAAGATAAAGCAACTATTAATTTTTTTTTGGGTGAGATGTAGTCACTGCTTTATTAAGAACTCCAATTTATGGATTGCCAAGCTAAAAACAAACACATTCTGATCTCTTAAGCAAATCTTAAGTTCTAGAAATTAGCTGATTAGAGAATTCAAATGTAATATTGACAATGGAAGAGACACATGACTGTTGATAATTGACACGAGTTTGATCCTCTCTTCTTACTCCTTAACTACTGTTCTCCCAGACCATCATTTCTTGACATGTCAAAAGTAGCAGCCATTATAGATGGAATGAATTGGAGATGACCTCATCATGTGAATAAAGGTTTTGTTGATATCAATAGCAAGTCTACAATCTTTAACCCAAGACAGTTCAAACATTTGAATTTGGACCAGGCACAAATTAAGATCCTTTACAAATCAATCTACAAGTTGAACAAAAAATACCTTAGTATAATGACTCTAACATACTTAGAACCTACTTAATCTTGTGACTAGTAATCTACAAATTAAAAGACTAATTGCTAAAGATAGATTCAAGTTTTACATCCCATATGAGTTATGTGTCTTATATAACAATAAACAAGGAACTATCACTACAATAGAAACTACATTTGACTAAGAAAAAAATCGTTGCTAAAAGTATCATCTCAAAACCGTCACTAATAATAATTCACGATGATTTATATTTGTAACCAAAAGATTTGTAATACTGATGTAACCTTCTTCAACGATAAAGTTAAGTTATTGTCTTTCATGAAAATTATGGAGTTAAAGTTTACATTTTTACATATATTCTGATTATATGTGGTATCAAAGATTTATTTTAAGAATTAGTACTTTTTTAAAGATTGATTAAACTAAATATATTATGAATATACTGAATTGTTGCTCGAGGATTATTCTTATAGTTGTAATTAAGGCATATTTTAAATAATCTTGGAGGAGATATATGATACGATAATGATAGTTTGAAAACTAATATTGTATAATAAATGATTAAGCATGATATGTATTTATTAAATACGAATGCTTATTTTTAATTATTGTATTGATTATAAATTCTTGTCTAGATAAAGATAATGTTTATAACTATGAACTAGACATTATCCATTACAAATAAAATAATAAAAGTGAAAAAATATTAATGTAACTAAACTAATATGTAGGAAGGAATTAAGAGAACATGTCCAAAAGAATATTACTATAATGGTACTTAAGATAGGAAATTATATTATTTTAGCCATTGCATAAATAGATTATGTTTTCCTATTATTCAATTATTTTAGAATAAAAATCCATTAGTGGTATATCATATGTAATGATAATTTAATTTATTTAGTTTAATATTTATGTAATGAATAATTTTTTAGTCACTAAAGCGATTAAATAATATTTTTCATAAAAATAATAATAATTAGTTACCTATGATAATGTGATGCTTATGATTTAAATGACATAATGATATATATTTAATTGGTATACTAAAGTTCATTGGATATAAAAATAGGGTTAATTATTTAAAAAAACCTAAACTTTCTTCAATTTTTCAATTATAGTCTGAACTTTAAAAAGTAGCAATAAAATGCCCAAACTTTCAATTTTTTCAATTCTATCCCGAACTTCAAAAAGTAGCAACAAAATGCTCAAACTTTCAAATTTTTTCAATCATAGCCTAACGTTAGTGTTTCTGTTAAGTTTGTTGACGTAGCTTACCACGTGTTTTACAAACCTTAATTATTAATACATGTCAGCCAAAATTAATACAACAAATGAAGATTAATGAAATGACGTCATTGTTTAAAAATGAACTAAACCAGTTACGCAACCCCGACAACCTTACACTTTGTTTTCAATTTTTTCTTTCATTTTCAGTTTGTTCTTCTAACGCCCTCACCCTCACCCTTCGATTTATGCAACTCTGAGGTCTTTATACTCAGGACATAAGGAGAACAAATTAAAAATGAAGAGCTTACTAGTGCAATACGATGTTATATGAGAATAGTTTGAGGTGTCAGAAAAATAACCAGAAAACAAAAGGCTGAGGACATCGAGAGAATAATAGATAACATCGGGCTATAATTAAATAAAATTAAAAGTTTTTGAAGTTTGGGTTAGAATTGAAAAAATTGAAAGTTTGGGCATTTTATTGCGACTTTTTAAAGTTCAGGTTATAATTGAAAAATTGACAAAAGTTTAAGCTTTCTTTGGTAATTAACCTTATAAAATATTTAAGAATTATTTGAAAGTTGATTATTTAATTTTACTTCGATGACATGACCATGATTAATTATTATACTTCATTAGATATGTTTAGTATAATCCAAAGATAACGAACATATCTAATGATAGTATATGTAATTATCAACAATGTAAAAATAATATTAAGCATTAGTGTTTGTTATTCTACTTATGTATTTAAATTATCACTCAAAGTTTGCAACATCTAATTGTGTTGTTATTCACTCACAAGCTTCGTCTATTATGAAGTTTAATGGGCTTAATTTTACTGAATGGTGTGAATAAGATTAGTTCAACCTAGGAATCCTAGGTCTTGACTTGGCATTGAAAAATTTGCGTTGCTAAACCGACAGATGGACAACTTTCCATTGCTAAATTTGCGTACCTATGGTCGTTTCTCCGACAACTCTTTCCGTCGGTAATTTTTGTCGCCAAATTTGTTTCCCGACAGAAAATCTTTATTTTCTGTTGATAATTTCTGTCCTAAAACCTATTTTTCTTGTAGTGTTTAAGCCCAACTTGAGAGAGAGATAGAAAGAAATTGAAGCAATTAAAGTCAGATAATAAAGCTAAGTAAATTGGAGACCTTGAAAGTTACTATAAGGAGCTAGGTATTTGACACCAGTTAACACCACCAAAGATGCATCAATTGAATGTTTTAGTTGAGAGGATGAGCAAGACAATCATGGAATGGATCAGATGCCTGTTATCACATGCAAAAGCTGTTAAAGATGTTATGGGTAGAAGTTTTTGGTACTTTTGTTCATGTTTTGAACAGGTCATCCAGTGTTCCTCTAAATTTTGATGTATCAGAAAGATTGTGGTAAAGAAATGATGATTCTTATGATCATTTATGAGTATTTGGATACAAAGCATTTATGCACATTCCAAAATATGAAAAGTCAAAGTTAGACTCTAAAATAAGACAATGTGTGTTTATTAGTTATGGTCAAGATGAGTTGGTTATAGCTTTTATGAACCTGCTGAGAAGAGGCTTGTTAGAAGCCAAGATGCTGTGTTTATGAAAGATCAAAAAATAGAAGATATTACAAAAGTTGAGAAGACAAGTTCAGAGTCTAATGATCCAAGTGACATTGAGGTAATACCTCCACCTGTGGTGCTAGAACAAAATGGAAATGAACAACAAGATTTGTGAATGCTCTTATACAAAAAAATGAATAAGGTCCTCTAATTATAGCACTAAAAACTCCTACTCCTTTATAATTGCAAAGGGTCTAGAAATAGAAGACCTTCCACTTGATATTCTTCTATGTGTATAAATTGAACTTCGCAGATAACTATAAACCAGAAATTTTTCAAGAAGCCATGGAAGATGAGCATTGAAAGGAGTTTATTAAAGCCATGCAAGATGAGACAAAGTCTTTGCATGAGAATCATTCCTTTAAATTGACAAAATTACCAAAGGGTAAGAGAACTTTGAAGAATTGGTGAGTGTCCAAAGTGAAGCAGGAAGAGTATAATTCACAATCCGATAGAAAGCTCGACTGGTTGTGAATGGATTCAACCAGAGAAAAGGTATTGATTTTGATAAAAAAAAATTATCCTATTATTAAGATGTCCTATATTTGTGTTATACTAGCTTCGGTATCCAACATGGATATAAAGGTTGAGTAG
The DNA here is from genome assembly GCA_026413385.1 of Erythroxylum gracilipes. NCBI lineage: Eukaryota > Viridiplantae > Streptophyta > Magnoliopsida > Malpighiales > Erythroxylaceae > Erythroxylum > Erythroxylum gracilipes. Next base: position 5,227,897 of record JANZLC010000001.1, read on the forward strand.
ATGGATGTGAAGACTGCCTTTCTTCACGGTGATTTAGAAGAGTACAGTTAGAAGGTTTCGTAGAAAAGGGTAAAGAAAACTGTATAAGCTGAAGAAAAGCTTGTATGGATTGAAGTAAGCACCAAGATAATAGTACGAGAAGTTTAAGGCAGTTATGGGGAAACAAGGATATAAAATGACTTCTACTAACCATTGTGTATTCTTCCATAAATTCTTTGATGGTGATTTTGTCATCCTTTTGTTATATGTGGATCATATACTGATCGATGGCAATAATGCTTCCAGAATAAATGAGTTGAAGAAGTAGTTAAGCAAGTATTTTGCAATAAAAGAATTAGGACCAACAAAACATATTTTTAGAATGAGGATTATGCGAGATAGGAAAGTTAAGAAGTTATGGTTATCTCAAAAGAAGTATATTGAGAAGACACTTTAAAGGTTTATCAAGGACCAGGCTAAAGCAGTTAGCTCTCCTTTATATAATCACTTCAGACTAAGTAGTGAACAAAATCCCTCTACTGAGGAAGAGAAGGCAATTACGTAGTGAGTTTCGTTTGCTTTAGCAATCAGTAATTCAAAATATGTTATGGTATGTACAAGACCAAACATTGCATATACTATTAGGATTGTTAGTAGGTTTCTTTCAAACCTTGCAAAGAATAATGAAATGATGTCAAATGAATATTGAAATATCTATAGGTACTTCTAAAATGCATTTGTGTTTTGGTGCAAATTAGCTATGATATTTAAATACACTAATGCTGAAATGATTGGTAATTTAGGATATTTCAAATTATTTGTACTGGAAGCAGTGTCGTGACAATTAAGGTTGTAAAAGTGTGTGGCACTTTCTAATATAAAAGCTTAATTCACTGCAGCAATTAAAGCTTACAAGGAGATGTGGATGAAGCAATTTGTACAAGGCCTTTAGTTTAAGCAAGATCAATATGTTTTGTTCTATTTTGTGATAGTTAGAGTGTTATTCACTAGAAAAAGAATGCTTCTTTCCATTCAAGGTCAAAGATATTGATTTCAGATATCATTGAATAAGAGATGTGTTCGCACAAAAGTTACTACAATTAGAGAAGATCCACATAGATGAAAATAGGTTTAAGATGATGACGAAGCCATTAAATAAGGAAAAGCTTGAAACTTGTTAGTTAATTACAAAGATGACAGTAGCTCCTACATTGGCAAGAGAGAGAGTTTTTTAAGTAGATCCTACCAATGGGAACACTTGATTTTAACTTTTCTTAAAAAAAGAAAAGTGTGTCAAGCAAGATTTTGGTCATTTTTACACACCCAAAAAAAACAAGAAAAAGTGAGAAAGAGAAAATGAGAGCAAAGCAATATATTTGAGTATTGTATCAAATATTTGATGATCACAAAATAGTAGGAATTTGTGAGTATAAACTGAGAAAAATATTGAGTTTTTTTGTGGTTAACTTGGCTTAGGTATTTAGGTCTCTTTTCCTCTATTTTGTGGGTAACTATTTAGGTATTTCGCAATTTTATTGATTATTTTTCTCTATAATTGACACAAAAATGAGAGAATTAAAATTTTGTATTATTTAATCGTCCACCAACTTCCTCCCATATAACCCACCACAATAAATTTGTCACTCTTATAGATTCAGCTTATGGAAATCTCCCAGGTAAGGACCCATGAATTCATAAATTTATAGAAATACGATGACTAAATGCACGTGCTTAAAACAGCCACCATGAATTCTTAAATTTACAGAAATGCAATGCCTAAATACAGCTGACATGTAACATTCTACCATGTAATTTTGTCTGATATTTATGCTTCTCCTGAAAATGGAAAGTTGACATCACACTACTTGATTATAATGAAAAGAAAAAGTAAGTTGTAGCTAGCTGTTCATAAGTATCTAAAACGAAGAGAATTTATTGTGTGTAATGGCAATGAAAAGCAAAATTAATTTCTAGCAAGTTGTTCATAAGTTTGGCAAACGAAGACATTGTGTTGGTGCTGCTTTAATGTAGATTTCAACGGCTTCACTAACATTTAAGAGACCAGAAAATGAGGCCATTTATGGTACATCTTGGGGGACCATGCCAGTCCTAATTGCTCATTAAGGCTGGTCTGGTGTGCTGTTTTCTTGTAGTGCTTTCAGATTCAAACTTAGACAAATATTATATTAAAATTATTTGATATAAATTGAGATTACAAAGAAACTGGTTCTCTTGAATTTCTCAATTGAAAAGTGATTCTTTTACATTTGATCCATCTCAAAACTGTAGATTAGATGAAGTACATGTAGTTGACCTGAATAAATTATGATTATTCTCCTAATAAAAATGAAATAAGATTTGTAAGTTTTTTTTTGGCGAGTATTTTATGCGGTTACGTGGTTTCTTCCAAACCTAGCAAATGTCAGCAATGGTGAGCCATGATTGCTTTGAGTCTACATAGGATCATCTTGGCTGGCAGTGAGAATGAGAATGAGAGCGATACCACGTGGCCCAGTATTCTTAGATGTTCGCCAGTTTAAGTGTGCTAACGCAAAGGTAGGTGAGCGTATGCTAGGCTTACACTCGAGAACTAGAAATAGGAGAGGAAGTAGATGTTTAAGTTAGAGGTAATTGCAGTAGACTTCATTATCGGCCATTGCAAGAAAGATTTATGTTTTGCATATTAATAAGCATTAAGTTAATTATGATTTAAAATTATTATGAAATTTTTTATGTGAAATTATATAATATTCTCTTATATTTAGTTGATTGCTATGTAAATGAGATTTTTTTGAAAAGTAATCATGGATTTAGCATTTAAAAACTAATTCAAAGATATAAAAGTCATTGGATAAGAATAAGTGAGATTCAAAAATATTACCTATCCCTTTTGTTATTATAGAAAGGGTGAAAAGAATAACTGAAAGAAAGAAACTCAATTAGTTATTCATCAAAGTTTCCTTTATTCAATGACCAGAATTAAACGAAGATATATAGCTCGGAGGCATAGAACAAAAATTCGTTTATTCGCCTCAAGCTTTCGCGTGGCTCATTCCAAACTTACTCGAACTAATATTCAACAAAAAATAAGAGCTTTGGTTTCAGCTCATTGGGACAGAGATAGGCAAAAAAGAAATTTTCGCCGTTTATGGGTACCTCGGATAAATGCAGGAATTATAACGAAAAAGGTATCCGACAGTTATAGTAAATTAATAAACACTCTCTACAAGAGACAGTTGCTTCTTAATCGTAAAATACTTGCACAGATAGCTATATTAAATAGGAATTGTCTTTATATGATTTTGAATGACATTATAAAAAAATGTTGTTTTAGTTTCTAATTATTTCTTCAATTAATAGAAGAA
>JANZLC010000001.1:5237112-5253454 GCA_026413385.1 Erythroxylum gracilipes
CATATAGGCTCAATCCTTCACATAGGCTCAATCCTTCACATAGGCTCAATTGAAAATCCATTATGCTTCTAAACATTACCTAATCACTCAAGCATCAATTTTTGAGAAAGCTTATGTAACCAACTACTTTAATCAATCAACATGATACACCTTTATTCAATTGGCCTAATTTGACTTCAAGCACACAGTTCAGTCTCATTTCAACTATTAAGATAGAATTTCATGGTTTAACACACATCACATGCAAATTAAAAGATAGAAAAAGAGAAAAAAAAATTAAATCAAAAGGAACAAAGAAACAATAACAGTAAATTCAAACACACAGTCACACAAACATTCATTGTTTCCCCCCCACACTTAATCTACATTGTCCTTAATGTACTCGCAAAAAGAAAAACACATGAAATAAAGAAAATAAAGTTTTAAGAAGCTTCTCTGTTAATGCATCAATATGTTGGTGGAGAAGGTGGTTAACATTTCTGATGTTCGAAGAAAGCGAGCTGGTTGTGCTCCAATCTGCCTAATTCAAAGTAAACTGGCACAGCCAGTTCAATTTCTTCTACGGTTTCAACCTGTAAATTCTCATAATATAGTTTCAATCGATGTCCATTAACTTTAAACACTTTAAAAGTGTCCAAACTCTAATTTTTAACTGCACTATGTGAGAAAACATTAGTAACAACAAATGGACCTATCCAACGAGATCGTAATTTACCAGGAAAGAGCTATAATTTAGAGTGATAAAGAATGACCTTTTGACTAATGGAGAATTCTTTTCTAATTAGGATTTTGTCGTGAAAGGCCTTAGTCTTTTCTTTATAGATTTTTACACTCTCATAAGCTTCATTACGTATCTCTTCCAACTCTTGTAATTGTAATTTTTGATTAATTCCAACCTTAGTTAAATCCAAATTGCATTGTTTGACAGCCCAGTAAGCCATATGTTCCAATTCTACAGGTAAGTGACAAGGTTTTCCGAATACTAACCTGTATGGCAACATACCAATAGGAGTTTTATATGATGTCCTGTATGCCCATAGTACGTCGTCTAAGTGCAAACTCCAATCCTTCTTGTTATGATTAACCACTTTCTCCAAACTTGATTTGATTTCCCTGTTAGAAACTTAGGCCTGTCCACTTATCTGGGGATGGTATGCTGTTGAGGTTCGATGCGTAACACCATATTTCCTCAGTAAAACCTCAAAAATTTAATTACAAAAATGAGTCCCGCGGTCACTGATTATTGCTCTAGGCACTCCAAACCTGACAAAGATATGAGATTTAACAAAATCAACAACAACTTTAGCATTATCAATATGAGTAGTCTTAGCTTCAACCCATTTTGAAACATAATCCATAGCAACAAGAATATATGTCTTACCAAAAGATGAAGAAAAAGGGCCCATAAAATCAATTCCCTATACATCAAAAATTTCACATACCAGGATATTCGTGAGCGGCATTTAGTCTATTGGTCCTAAACTACCTGTTCTTTGACATCGATCACAAGACTTGCAAAATATATAAGCATCATAAAATAGTTTAGGTCAAAACAAACAAATTCAAGCACCTTACGGGCTGTCCTTCTAGGACCAAAGTGAACACCAAATGCAAAAGAATGGCAAAATTTCAATATAAAAGGGATCTCATCATCAAATACACATCGCCTAATAATTTGATCAGCACAATATTTCCACAAATGTGGCTTATCCCATGCATAATATTTAGCCTCTCTTTTGATTTTATCCTTTTCAGCTCGTGATAAAGTACTAGGTAAAGACTTGGTAATCAAAAAATTGACAATGTCATCATAACAAGGTGTTACCTGTTGTGTGGTGAATAAATGTTCATCTGGAAATTCATCTTTCAGGCTGTCTGAAGTTGTATCTAGACAGATATGACTAAGGTAATATGCAACTAGATTTTCAGTTCCCTTTTTGTCCCGTATCTCCTCATCAAATTCTTGCTGTAATAGAATCCAACGAATAAGACGTGGCTTTGCTTCCTTTTTAGACAACAAATACTTCACTGCATCATGATATGAATAAACTATGACATGTGTGCCTAACAGATATGAATGGAACTTCTCTAGCCCAAAAACAACTACCAGTAATTCTTTTTCTGTGGTTGAATAGTTTTTTTGGGTGTCGTTTAGCATCATCAAAGCATAGTAAATCACATGCGGTGCAAAAATTAGCTTCTCTTTTAATTCATCAAATGCTTTCCTACATGCTTCGTCAAACTTGAACTCCACATATTTTTGAAGCAACTTGCATAAAGGTTGAGTGGTCTTCGGAAAGTCGATAAAGCGTCAATAAAAACCTGCACGTCCAAGAAAAGAACGAACTTCCCGTACACTTATGTAGGTAAGGAAGAGATTTAATGATTTCTATCTTAGCCTTATCAACCTCAATTCCCTTAGAAGACACTATATGGCCTAAGATTATCCCTTGATTGACCATAAAATGACATTTTTCATAATTTAGAATCAAATTATTTTCAATACAACATTGCAAAATTTTATCAAGGTTAATCAAGCAAGTATTAAAAGACTCACCATAAACTGTAAAGTCGTCTATAAAAACTTCAATACAGTCATCCACATAATAAAAAAATATACTTACCATACATGTGAAACTCGTTTTGTCCTGGTCCTCTAGTGCAACAAAAATTTGATGATAACCTGAGTAACCATCTAAAGAACAATAATGAGTTTTCCCTGTAAGTTTTTCAAGCATCTGGTCAATAAAAGGAAGTGCAAATTGATCTTTACAAGTAACGGAATTTAATTTCTGGTAATCAATACAAACCCTCCACCCATTTTGTACACGGGTGGGCACTAATTCACCTGACGTGTTCTCCACTACGGTTACTCTAGTTTTCTTAGGAACCACTTGTACTAGACTTATCCATTTACTGTCTAAAATTGGATAGATTATTCCAACATCGAGGAGTTTCATAATCTCCTTCTTAACTACCTCCATCATTGGTGGGTTCAATCTTCGTTGTGGTTGTCTTATTTCCTTAGCTCCATCTTCTAATAGAATTTAGTGCATACAAATTGATGGGCTAATCCCTTTCAAATCTACCATAGTCCATCCAAAAGCATCTTTGTAATTTTTCAACATACTCAATAATTTTGTTCTTGCAAATATGTCAGTGTGCTCAAAATAATAACCGGAAGAGTTTTATGCTCACCTAAATACACATATTTCAAGTTACCTGGAAGAGCCTTCAACTCCAATTTTGGTGGCTGTATGAGAGATGGCAACAACTTCGAATTATTTCTATTTAGTTCCAGAAAACGTACCTGTTCCTCCAAAAATTTGTTCTGCTCTAAAATCTGGATAGTGGTATCCAGCTCTTCAGAAATAGCAAGAAAATCGACTAGTGATTTTCCTTCCTGAATATCCAAGCTATTTTCCAATGCAGTCTATAATTTATCTGGTCCATCTAAACTAAATGTTTCCTGCACTAAAGTATCAAGAAAACTCACAGAAACAAAAGATTGCTCATCATTAGGAAATTTCTTGGCGTCATAAATATTGAACTTAATCACATCACCATCAAACTCCATAGTCAAAGACCTATCATATACATCAATTTTTGTTTTGGAAGTTTTCAAAAATGGGCTTCCCAATAGAATTAAGACTGAAGTGGATGAATCTTCATTACCCATCTGTAAGACATAAAAGTCAGTAGGAAAAAGCATACTATCAACTTGAACTAAGACATCCTCAAGAACACCTTTTGGATAGGCATTAGATCGATCAGCAAGTTGGATTATGACACCGGTTTCTTTCAGATGCCCCATATTCAAAGATTCATAAATAGATTGAGGCATAACATTAATCAAAGCACCTAAATCCAACAATGCTTTCTCAGTTTTCAGATTACCTATTTTATAAGGGATTGTGAACATACTTGGATCTGGACATTTAGGAGGTAACTTCTTTTGAAACACAGCATAAACATTCTCACCCAGTCGCACCTTTTCATTGCCACTTAACTTTCTCTTTGCGGTACAGAGTTCCTTAAGAAATTTAGCATAATGAGGAATTTGTTTAATCGCATCAAGTAAAGGAATATTTACCTGTACCTTGCGAAAAGTTTCCAAAATTTCTTTTTGTTGCTCCTCCTTCTTCTGCTTGGCAAAACGACTAGGAAAAAGAGGTTGTACACTGAACTTAGGCATGACAATGCAAGAATCACCCTCCTTTTTCTCTTGTTACTGCTTTGAAAATTCTTTCTCTACTTTTTCTTCAACCTCTCGCTTAGAAACCTTTGGGGTAGGTTCCTTTAACTCTTTACCACTTCAAAGTGTGATAGCACACGCGCTCTTCTTTGGATTCATCTCAAGTTGAGAAGGGAGCTTTCTTGAATTTTGTGCCTCCAACCTATTGATGGCAATTGCCATTTTGCTCATTTAAGTCTCAAGATTCTATATGCTAGCTTGAGTATCTTGCTGAAATTTCATGGTATTCTGTCGGAAGTTCATAGTATTCGTGGCCAATGTCTTGACTATGTTCTCCAAAGAATTATTTTCACCAAAACTTTTTCCCATTTGCTACTGCTGTCTAGGAACATAAGGTTGTTTATATGGCTGAAAATTGGAACTTACTTGTCGTCCCTGATTGTTTCCATAACGGAGGTTTGGATGATCTCGCTAACCCAGATTATACGTGTTTGAAAATGGGTCATACTTCCTCTAAAGTTGTCCCAAATAACCACCCATTGCCTTAGCTTCTTCAACATGGTCTTCTTGTAAAGTGGGACACATATCTGTGGGATGGCCAACCATAGAACAAATTCCACAAGTATTAACTTCCTCTTTCCTAGATACCGCAAGTTGACACACCAAAGAAGTCAAATCATCTAATCTTCTTTCCAACTATGAAATTCCCATCTCATTAACATGTCTTGAACCATAATCATTCTGACCTCTAAATTGTTGAGAGTTAGAAGCCATAGCCGAGATCAAATCCCATGCAGCTGCTGGTGTTTTATCAACTAGCACTACTCTACTTGCAACATCTATCATACTCCTCTCAGTCGGTGAAAGACCTTCATAAAAGTATTGAATCAACAGTTGCTTGCTGATTTGATGATGGGGGCAACTTGCACAAAGCTTCTTAAATCTCTCCCATTATTCATATAATGACTCCCTAGTGTTTTGTCGAATGCTACAAATTTCTTTTCTAATATTGGCGGCCCTGGCAGCTGGGAAAACTTCTCCAAAAATAATTTCTTCATCTCTGCCTATGTTCTAAAACTCCCAGCAAGTAAATAATATAACCAATCTTGGGCATCATCCTTTAAAGAAAAGGAAAAAGCCCTCAGATTTATCTGCTCTTTAGTGACATTAGTAGGCTTCATACCCATACAAAAAACATCAAACTCCTTCAAGTGCTTATAAGGATCTTCTCCCAATGTACCTCAGAAAGTGGGTAACAAGTGAATCAATCCCGACTTCAACTTAAAAGTGTTATTATCACCCAAATTTGGAAAATTAATGCAATAAGGTTGTCGGTCCTTAGCTTGAGCAGCTAGTTGGCCTAAAGTGCGATTTTCATCCATGTTTCTTTTCCTCTGTCGTTCTTCTCTCAGTGTTTGTTGTCTTTCTTTCGTCTACTTTCTTAATGCCTTTATTGATTTCCCAATTTCAGGATTGTACTACAAATTTTCAGACTGATTCGAACACCTAACATACATAAACCGTCAAAAATTCCCCGAAAATGGTGCACAATGGAAAGTAGGGATCGTTCCCACGAGAAATTCAGACTTTAGTAGTTATGCAATAAAAGGGGGGGTTTATAATTGTGAATTAAACAGAATTTAATTGAAAATTGAAATTGAAAAATAACTACAAAAAAGAGAATTTAACAATCAATAGAAATAAATCTTGGTTTCTAGTCTCCTTCGTTATTAAACTTGCATTGCTCATCGACTCTAAAAATAACCAATTTATTAGTTCAACATTCGTCGTGATAAATTTCTATACCTATTTTCTCTTATGTTTAGTTAACCAAAACATGTATTTGAATTAACCATAATTAATTGATAACCTGCATATGATCTCAGATTTAATTAATTAATAGCTTTACGAATCAAGATAATCAACGAACTAGACAACATACATACGATGTATATTTAGCCTAGACAATTATTTTTCCTAGAATTATGTCCCTAACGTAGTAGACAAAAATCCTAGTCACTACTTTTGATTAAAAGAATTGAACGTCAACCTGTTTAATCTAGCGATTGATTGAATAAAATCACAAATTAGTTATGAACCTAGCTGTAAAATCAAACAATCAAATAATGACCCAGAAAAATAATTGATACTTGACTAATAAATCGATTGAAATAAAGAACATAAATCTCACAATATGCAAAGTTCAATAACTAGGATTCCGTAAACCAAGAAATAAAAGTTTAGTTACCCAACATCATGATTTTCCTAATTATTCCGACTGTCACTAGTGTTGGGACTGTCATGGGCGTTACTCTTCTTGTTCTGCCATTGACACTCCTCTATTTTTTTATCTGCCGTGGCCTTCCTCTCTATTTAATGCAACCTCCTTTTTTGTACTCCGCCAGCCACCTCACGCTGCTTTTCTTTTCTTTTTAGCGTGATGCGACAATTTTGGTTTAGTTGTCCCAGCACACTAATCTTTCTTGTAACGCCGCCGCACTCTTGATTTTTGTTCCTCTATTTTCTCCCTATACTCGTGCTTGATTTTTTTTCCAATTAAAAGCCTGATCCGTTTTATTCCACGCAAGCCCTTAATTTAAAAGAACCCCAAAACCTCCAGCCTTCCAAACATCTACGTTTTATGCTATGGTCTTATATTCTTTTGCCCTCATGTGCTGCTTGATGTTGTTTTAATGAGTGGCCAAAATGTCTGCGTTTTGGGCTGAGTCGTTTTACTACTTGTATGTTGGCCAATGACTGCTTTTCGTTCCTTTGCTGTGTCGTTTTCTTTAAACTTCCAATCTACTACGTTTCAATATTTTGGATGTTGCACGAGGCCATGTCTAATTAGGGTCAACGTCTAGTCTAGCTCTTTTTGTCCCAAAATCGTCGCAGTTCTTTTTGTTTAGTTCCAAAATACACCTTGACATAAAACAAGATTAATTCCCATTAAGTATAACTTCATACCTCAAGAATAAAGAAAATTAACACACAAAAAGATAAAAAATAACGACATTAACAAATATGTACATTTTATCTTTGAAATCCTTCATTCAAATTAATTTTCACATGAAATATTTGGGGTTTTTGAAATAATTTTTAGGAGTATAGGTGATAAGAAGAAAGAAAGGCTTTTTTAAATCTCAAAGGAAGTATATAGTGGATCTATTAATTGAGAATGGAAAGATGTGGGCTAAGTCATGTCATGTTATAATGATTCCTAATTTATAGGTCACCGAATATGGAGACTAGTTTGAAAATGCTAAGAAATATAGGAGATTGGTTGGAAAATTAGATTTTTTTACAGTAACTTTCCTTGATATTGCACATTATTGTCTTCTCCAACCATTCATCAGTTGGATGCTTTAGAATAAATCTTATGTTACTTAAATGGGAGCTACTAGTCTAGGGATACTATATAAAAATCATGGACATAGGGATACTATATAAAATCATGGACATACTTATATTGAGTGTTTCTTAGATGCTGATTAGGTCAGCTTTAAGATTGATCAAAGATCTATTATTGGCTATTGTGTCTATTTTGAAGAAAACTTAGTCTCATGAAAAAACAAGAAGCAACTTATCATGTTTAGGTCTAATGCATAATCTAAATTTAAGGCTATGGCATAATCATCATATGGCATAATGTGGGTATATGAGATCTTAATGAAAATTGGTTTTAAAGCCTTAATACCATTAAAGTTGTGGTTTTATAATTAAGCTACTCTACATGTTGCTCATAATCTTGCGTTTCATGAAAGAAATAAATATATTGAGATAAACTGTCTCTTCATTTATGAAAAACTGTAGGAAAACTTGATCTCTAGAGGATATGTCAAAACTAGAGAATAACTTGGTGATATCTAAATAAAGCTCATCTCAATTATATTTGCAACAAATTATATATGATTAATATTTATGCTCTAACATAAAGGGAGGTGTTATAAATTAGATAATATGAGATCAAATAAGATATTCATATCAAATAGGATTATAATAGCTAGCACATCCTAATGATTGATCATAGGCTTGATAATAAGGATATTACTGTGTAATTAGTTGTTTATTAGCTAGTATAATAATGAATCAATACCTAGTACAAATATATCAATAAAGAATAGTTCTTTTTTTTTCTATTCATAGCTATAAAATATAATATTCTATTAAAACTAACCTGCGCAAATACTATAGAAAAATATAAGTAAAAGGCAATGAAATAAACAAAAGTAAATTAAAAATATTACTGAATTATTAAAATTATCAAAATTTCCCAAAATACCAAAATAAAGATTCAAATTGTGAAATTAAAAAATCATTTAAAATTAATTGAAAATTTATGGAAAAATTATCTTGCGGAAGTCTTTAACCCTATTTAAAAATGCAACTAGAAAAATGGCAAAATTTAGCTACTTTTCAGTATTGTTCTTATTTTGTTATAAATATTGTATTTTTAGGTTGTAACCTTCTCCAAGGCTTAAGCATGTAACTCCTATAGATATTACTTCAATTCAATAACAATTCTTTTATTCTTTCCAAATGAAAGTGAACTTTTTTTTTACCAGCTTTGTTTTTAAAACCACAAGAAGCAAATTGAAGGTATTGTTTCTTTGTATAATTGTTTCCTTATCAAAATAAAACAAAATCATACTTTGTAGGAATTGGAAAAACTGTCTACAACATTCATTAAAGTAAGTAATTTATTAGTTAGTTTACAAATAGGTTAAAAAAATAAATACACACAATCCATTCCTCATCTAAAAAAATAGTGAAAAATGAGACAATTAACCATGGAATTTCTTTTTAATATTCTAAATTTAAGTTAAAATTTTTAGTCTTTCTTTAATGACCAATTAATCAAGTTCTTTGAAAAGAAAGAACTTAAAGTGTCCCAAAGTCAGCTTTTATTATGTTAATAAGCATTAATGTTATGCTCTAATAGGTAGAAATTTAAACAGTAAACATATGTGTGCTCTGGTGAGTTTTTCAATGATTTTTTTCAAATATATCTTTAATTATTTTAAAAATATGTAAAAAAAAGGAAAGCAAATTAGATTAACTAATATTCCTATTCAAATTTAATACAAATTGACTTTTATGTTTGAAATTTTAGGGTGAAGTTTTAATATGGTGCAATAGTTTAAGGGGAAAAAAAGATTATATGATCTAAGCAAATTTTATTAGCATGTATTTTTAAAGTCACAGGGAAATAGACAATTAAGAACTTATTTGGTTCTATTACAGGTTTTTATTTATTTTTTCAAATTCAATAGAAATATTTGCTTAATTGAGTTTTTTTCTTTATATTTATAATTTTCCAATTTTCATAACTTATGAAAACCATAAGCTTAAATGTTTAGTGAAAATGCTCCTCTTTCCCTCTAATTCTATTCAATTTTAGTAACCATGCCAAACACTCTCTATAGTTTTCCCCTTGATCTTTCTTACCTCATCATTGTTGCATACACATTGTTCTTCACTTCTCTCCCCTTCCCTTTGTGTCTTTGCCCTTATCTTTTTGGTTCAGTCAGCTCTCTAATCAGTCTAAATCGGGTTCATTTACATTTAAAGTAAGCCTCGTTTCTCTTTTTTGATAAAATGTAATGAATTAAACCTCAAAGGAAATCAAGAGTTTTACACTTTATATAATTTTTAGAATAGACTAAGAGCCCAAAAAATTGTAATGCTAATGAGTTAGTTTAACATGCTTAAATGTTCCACACTTTAGACTAATAATCATGGTTAAGGGAGTTGAGCGTACGAAGACTGAAGCCTCTGATCTACAAGTGTAGACAGTTAAGGAATTGTTCCTTGATTGAGCCTTTATTTTGAAAGATTTGAATATTCCTCTTATCCTAAATAACCTTGACAAAGAAGGATAGCGCTATGCAGGAGCTCCATCTTTTAGGGTCGTCTTTGTATACAAATTGGTTACAAGAAGAAGTAAATGAGCTCCAGTTTTTGGGCACATTCAATATACGATATTGATGTAGGATCATTTTCTAGCTAGGATTTACAAAATCACATTGAAAAAAGAGGTTTTCATGGCTTTCCTTCTCCCTTCGACATAGTATGCATCGATTTGGTATATAGAGGAAAGTCTTCAGCTTGTCAACTGTAGGTAGACGTAGTTTCTTAACTAACCATAAAGTAAATGTTGCCCTCAAGTGGAAGTGTTTTACCTATATCACTCTAGTCCAAGGAAGAACACAATGTTGTTTATGAAGAAATTCATGACAGGCTTTACTAGAGACCTCCCATTCCTAGATAGCTAGTAGATAACTTTGTCTTCTGCTCATATAGATTAGTTTGAAATAACGCCTAGTAAATAGGGGAGGGCACTGTATGGTGTTTGAATATATTCCTATCATCAAGAGCCTAAAACATGGTTATCTTTGGATGTAGAACTATTTTGAGTCTCTCTATTCCCAACAAATTGTATAATGGGCCACAAGACAGCCAACTACCGAATGAGAAATGAGTGGTGGTGCCATCTCCAAGAATGGTGAAATTTTCTTGCCTCATAAGTTCACGTGTGCTTAGAATGGCTCTCCACATGAATGAGTGGGGAAGTCTTCATATACCTTTCCTTTTAATAAAACTAATGCTTCGTTATTCTTTTGAGGTGGCTCCTGCAAAATTTGATTATTCACTCTTCCTATATCCTATGTTCACCTTCCTCCTCCCTCGAACTTCACTCGTTGTTAGACCTTCTCTTCTAACTTGCTAGCTTTGCCTCTCTACTGCATTCCTTTTCTACTCCTTTTTCTTGAACCCTCCCTTCTTTTTATTTTCCTACTTTGTCTCAATTATGACAGTTTATTATTAAAGGTAAAATGTCAGCTGAAGATTTGGTTGTCCTTCCTACTTTAGAAGTAGGTTCTTCATCACAACTGGTACATGAAGAGCCGCCAGAACCTAACAACTCCCCCTGCTCAGAAACTAAAGAAACCTTCTTGGAGAAGAGTTATAGGAGATCCAAAAACCTTTGACAAGCTGCAGTTCGTACTACAAAATAAGAAGGGAAAAATCTCTCCTCCACTAGAGATATTGATGAAGGGAGAAAGCAAATAGAGTGCTACCCTCTAGAAAAAATATGTCACTGAAGATGAACTCTTCATTTTTTGATTTTCTTCAAAAGAAATGGTGGAATGGAGTATGAATTTATGTCCCTCGCATATACAAGGTAAACCTATTGTCATAAGAAAATGGGAAATGGTAGTCAAATCAAATAGATCATAAATGAAATATATTCCTATCTAGTCAATTTTCATTGCATTCTTTTGGATTACTAGTCCTATGAGGGCCTGAGTTATCTTGCTTGTTACCTTAGCTCATAACTTTTTTAACTCAATGGCAATGGGGAGATAGTTAAAGAAATGTAAGGTTTTCATATTTATGGATGCCTCAATTGAAAGATACCATCAAATTCTAGATGCCTAAGAAAACTGAAGCAAAAAGGCTAAATATAAGGGTAAAGGAAAATATTCAGAAAGAACAAAACAACCCCAATGTTACTAGAATCAACAATACTAGTAATTCTAAGCATATCATAATAGAAAAGGAAATCTTTAGAGAACTTGACTCACAATTCGCCTACTAAGCATTGTATAACTAATAAGACTACTATATTAGAAGAGAAGCCTTTAAGAAATGAGGTAACGTAACCAATTTCATTATATTGTAGTAATGAGGTACTAATGGAGAATCTGATAGATGAAACTGAAAAAGAAGAACGTGTCTAGCAAAGTATCAGTTTGAGGAATGGATGGAACTAGGGACTAGTAATCATTAAATAAGGAGGAGGAAAAACAAATCTAAAAACTCCTAATTATAAGCATTATGGACGTTCGAGAACTTAATTGTCTAAAAACGTATAGCTCTAAGGGAATTCTTAGTAGCTAGATAACCATATTTTATTGGTCTCATTCAAAACAAAATAAAGGAAGAGAATTTCTTGAGAGGACTAAAATTCTTGCACATAGATTGGACCACTTTAAGTAACCATTCTAAACACCACAATGGTAATGTCATTGTCTCATTTGATCCTGCTCTCTTACACTTATCCATTTGGTTTTGCTCTATTAAGCTTATTCACTATGAATTCATTCTCAAAGCTAATAGCAATCCTTTAGCCAATTCTGTGATTTATGTTACTAATTGGGAATAGCAGAGAGCTAGCTTATGAAGTGATTTAAAAAAAGATAGACACTACGATGACTATGCCTTAGATGATTGCTAGAGACTTCAATTGCATACTGCCACACTCCAATTAAATGCTAGTAAGGGTATTTCACACTCTGATGTAAAAGAACTAATTAATCTTACTTTTTTCTTTGTGTTTGGTAGACCTTAGATAACATGGAGCCTTGTTTACTTAAAGTAACCATTAAAATGAGGTGAGATTTTTGTAGAGGAAACTTGTTAGGTGCTTAATAAATAGCCTATGGCTAGCAAACTTGGGGGAGAGCTTTGCCGCTTTTGAGTCACCACTTTTCTTAGATCACACACCTATCACTATTGAGACATATAGTAAGCCAGTTAATAAGAGATCCCCTTTCAGATTCTTTAATTCACTCCTAAAGCATCCCCATCTCAACTCAATCATTTTTGGAGTTATGAAGAAATCATGTTATGATTCTAAAGCTTTTCATTGTATGAAAATGTTGAAATCCATAAAGAAAAAGAATGTGTCTCCCAAGTGAAACATAATGTTGATCTAATGCAATAAGACAAAAATCTAGCTTTGGAAAATCATATAGAAGCTAAGATGGATTTATCTAATTCACTAAATAATACATCTCTAAGTGAAAGAGAAATTGTTGAAACAAAGAAGTACTTTGAAGCTTAAAAAACTTATAACTCTCAATTAAAGCAGAAATCTAGAATACAATGACTTCATGAAGGGGATAGAAACGCTAGATACTTATATAGTGTTATCTAAAGACAAGAAATAGGAATAAAATTGTATCACTCATTGATCCTCATGGAAGTATAGTTCAAGAACAAACCAAACTTAAGGAGCTTGCTCAAAATCACTTATTCAGAATCAATGGTACTTGTTGTAACACCTCAAAATTTCCTGATGATCTATTAAGAACTATGTAGGGATCTATAATGCAAACTCAAGATGCAACATTGATCAAAGAAGTCACCAATAACGAAATTAAGACAGTACTATTATCCTTTTATCTAGACAAGGCTCCAGAGCTAAATGGCTTCAATGTAAGATGCTTTCAAAATAAATGGGACCTAACTAGTCCTAGAATTATGCAGGCAATGTAGTTCTTTAAGAGTGATGAGTTACTAACTAAACTTAATAAAAACTATCTTTTTTTGATTCAAAAAGTCTATGATCCAATGAGCCTCAATGATTATAGACCTACTACTTGCTGTAATATTATATACATAATCATCAAAAATACTAGCAAACAAGCTGAAACATTCCCTTCTTAAGGTGATAAATACAAGTCAATGAGCATATATACCTGGAACAAGCATATGGAATATTACAATGCTGGCCCAGGAACTCTTTAAAGATTACAATTCCAAGTTAAAACATTAATATTTGTGCTCATCAAATTTATTTCACCTAAGCTTTTGACAAAGTAGGATGGACATTCATCATTTATGCTCTTCAAGCATTTGATTACCCTAATAGATTCAACAAATAAGTTCATGCTTGCATCACTGCTGTCTCCATTACAGTGCCAGTTAATGGGGAGCCATCACAACTATTTAAAGCTTTAAAAGTGTCTGAGACAAGGAAATCTATTATCCTATTACCTTTTTACAATTATCATGGAGGTATTACACAGAGTCACTAGTATGAACACCACTAAAACTCTAGAATTTAGATATCATAAAAATATGGAAATATTAAAATCTCACAATTTTCTTTTATTAATGATCTACTATTTTTGTTTACTAATGTCCCTTTTATCAATTGGAGTATTGCTACATTGTCTTCAAATGTTTAGGGAAATTTCAGGATTGAATTTGAATCCAAACAAGAGGTTTACCTATCTCTCTAAACACAATCTTGTGGACTATATAAATTTGATCTTCAATATAGGGTTAAAGACTTTGCAGGTAACCTTAACCTATCTTGATGTTTCCATTTCAACCAAGAAGCTGAAGTAAATAGAAACCAACCCTCTAATATCTTATATTAAGAATAGAATCTCAATATGGAGTAATAAATTCCTTTCATATAGAGGCAGATTACAACTAGCTATCTTAATCCTTAACAACTTGCACATCTGCTAGTTATCTCACCTTGCACTTCTAAAGAGCATCCTCAATAAAATTGATAGAATCATCAGGGACTTTATATGGAATAGACAAAATAACTCCCATGACATACCCATAAGGTCAAATTGAGTATAATTTGCTTGCCTAAGGAATATGGAGGCCTTGGAATCACATCTATGACCAGGGGGGCTAAAGCACTAATGGCTAAGAGACTTTGGAGAATCTACGTGGAGAAAGAAAGTCTTTAGATGAAATGGATCCATATGGTTCATATCAAACAAGAAAGCATATGGACCATTCAATGTACACCAACTTAATACTATGTATTTCAGCAGATCTTGAATACCAGACAACTTGTGCAACCTTATGTCAAGCATTTTATAGGAAATGAAGGTAATAAAAAATTTTGGTATGACAATTGGTATCTATTGGGGCCATTATATCTCACTCCATACTTCTACAGAATAAAAGGTTATGTACCTATCAATGCTAAGGTTTAAATGCTTATACAGTATGGCAACTTGAGTTGGTCTTTTCATTGATTAAGGGTTCTTGTATCATTATGGAAAATCTCCCAAGTTACTAACCTGATCAACTCCAACCTAATTCTATACAATGGGAGCTACACAACTCTAAACTATCCTCAACTTTCAAAAGGCTTTTATTGGGATCCATGGACAAGTTCCAATTTCATAAATTCATATGGGACTCAAGATTTCACTAGCTCATTCCTTTATATTATGGTTAGCAACATTTAAGAGGTTATGAACAAAAGATAATTTCAAAATTCAGATGCTTAATTTTAAATGTGCATTATATGAAGACACTAGACCATTTTTTCTTTAAAGTCCTATAATTAACCAATTGTGGAGACAATTTCATCTAACTTTCAAATTGAAAGAGAAAAGCTAGACATGGATAGACACACTTAAATAGGCAACCACGGTGAAATGCAGCTTAGGGATGCTAAGGATATCTTGAAATACAACTTGTTGGGGTACATGACCAAGCTAAGAATGACTTCTCTAATAAGCTCCTATAAACACTCCATCACAATAAGGCTGAAAAAGAAACTAAACTTATACAACATGGTTGATTTTCGTAAGTGCAACTAGTGTACTCCTCATATCATTCTTCACTTCTTCATATCACCCTATTTTCAATTTTTTGTAATTTTCTCTTTATCTTTCATCTTTCCTTCTATTTTTAGTGTTGGAACTAAAGTCATGAGTGGCTAATTCCAAATATTCTAATTTATGGGGATTCAAAAGTCTAGTTGTAACTTTGTGAGGTTTTGTTATAAACTAGATTTTATTTTAATTTAAGTATTTCTTGTATTATATTCTTTTATTTTATGAGTAACTAATATTGATTAATTTGATAAATTAATTTGATGTTGATTATTCTATAGCTATCCATGAATTAAGTGATCTGTAATTGTTATGAAGGATTGGCACAAGTAGTAAATAGGTTATTTATGAAGTTACATATTTAAATTATAAGAAACAAGAAAAGTAAATTAAATAGTTGTAGTTATCTCAATTATTTAATTTAGGGTTAGTCTTTTTCAATAAGCTTATTGCTATCATTTAATTGATGTACGGTGTTATCATACCCAATCAATTAATGGTAAGTTTTGGTTTGAATGATGAGTTTGAACTAATTAAATTAGGAAAATTTGAGACATGTTATAGCTATCCTAATAGTTTTCGAACTAATTGCTTGAATTGTGAAAATTATTCTTTTAAAACTAATAATTAATATTGTAATTGGATGAGATATTTTCCATGAATAGGAGTTAAGTACCATTAAATTTCTCACTTTAACACTTAATTAATTTTTTTAGTTCCTTGTTAAACTTAATTTACAAGTTAATTAATCATAACCCCCCCC
>JANZLC010000001.1:5253554-5263759 GCA_026413385.1 Erythroxylum gracilipes
AAGTGAGTGTAGAAAAGGATGAATGAGTGGGTTAGGTTGCTGCCATTTTTGTGGATAAATGTTCAAGGGGAGGTCTTGCCTTGATTGTGGTTGATATGTTGAATAAATTGAGTGCTTATTAGTGTAGAAATGGTATGAAGAGATAGGAAAGGTGTTAGGAAGAAAATCTGGAAATTTTGACTTGAGCATGTTTACATGATTTGGCCATAACTTCTTCTATGATTGTCCAATTAAGTTGATGTTTAGTTTAAATTAATCTAGAGATGATTGGCTATATTTCTTGTGAAGGAAGTGATGTCCAATTTTGACTTGAAGAGTTCCAAATTTTGACTTGAATGTGGCATTTTGTGTAGGGATGAATAGTAATTCGAGAATGGCATATTTGTGATCTGAAACTTTGGGAATTTTTCTGAGTTAAATGAGGCTGATTTTGCTAAATTGGTCTTCATGAAAGTTGTAGATCTACTTGACAGATTTCTATCACCATAAAATGTGTCATTTTTTGACGTTGGAGTTGCTATTTAAGAGTGATTAAACTTTGCTTATGGTTTAGGTGGAGGAAAACAGGACAGCCAAAATCATGTGGGAATTTGACCAAGTTAGAGATAAAATTTGCTTCTAAGTGCTTCATAAAAATTGTAAAATATGTTTTGGTCTTTCCATTGATGTAAAGTATGGAATTTTTGGGCCATGAAATAGGGAGTTATGATTTTTAGAAGTTTTTGTTATAGTTTGGCATGATCATTAGTGGACAAAAACTTCGAAGTGGTTTTTGACTCCCTTAGAGGTCAAATTGATTTTTCAGTCCTTCATGAAAGTTGTAGATTGTGTTCTGATCGTTTAATTGATATAAAGCATGCAATTTTTAGACAAGGGGATAGGAAGTTTTGATTTTTAGAAGATTGTGGTACTGTTTGAGATGACATGTATTGGGCAGTAACTTTGGTTGAGATTTTGACACCCTTAGAGGTGAAATTGGTTTTCAAGCCCTTAATGAAACTTGTAGAACTTTCTGTAATCTTTCCATGGAGACCTAATTTGTCAATTTTGGGCACTTGTGTCAAAAGTTATGCTTGTTGGAAGAAGAGGGAAATTAGTGGATTTTTTTTTTAAAAAAAAAGGGCGAAATTGGATTCTTTTCTAATGTGACCATTTTCCATTCTTTTGTGTATAACTTTTTCACCCGACTTCCGATTGACTTGATTTTTGAGGCGTCAGATTCATAAGACATTTTTCTATCTCTCCATGTGAATTTTTGAATTTTGGAGATTAAATTGAAAATTATGGATTAAATCCATGAGAGAGGACCGATTGATTTTTTTTCTGAACAATATTTTGGCAATATCCGGACCTATAGAGATCCGAATTGAGTAATTTTTGTGTCTATGGATTCCTAAAGCATAGAAGATTTTTTTATTATGGAGAGGTTGCCTAGATTACCCTATGTAGACTGTCTCATTAATCGGGAGCAGTCGACCCCGAAAGTGTGGTGTTAGAAAAAAATTGAAATAAGCATAAATTGTGAGTTTGATGATTTTAGTGCGGCTAAACCCTAGACATACTTGAGTTGTGATATAGTAATAGTTTTTTAGTTGAAATTTATGGATTGATACCGGGATTGTCATGAACATGCATTATACATACTTTATTTCAGTCATGTGTATTATTTTAACACTTATGATTGTACAAATTGTGACGTACGTGTATCTTGCATAAATGAGTTGTACAGGCTAAATGGTCACATTTAGGCATTTCCAGAAACGTGAAGCAAATGCTAATATGGAGCATACTGTGAGTAGACCGAGAGGGTCTCACTTTATTTTTTGTTCTGTTTGTTTCATTTTGTATAAATTGATTACTGAATGTGATTGATTATTGGGTTCCGGACAGGAGGTCCAATGATTGTGATACTGAGTTGTGATATTGAAGTGCTACTTGAATATGAATTGGATGACCTATGTGTATTTAATGTGATTGAAAATGTGTTTTTGAATGTGCTTTATATGTGATAAGTGTCAAACCACGGTCCGATGATAAATAGGTTTTGAATGTGAAATTGCATATGTATGAGATATATTTCTTAACAATACTGTTGGGTGCCGGACTACGATCTGATGACATGTGAAAGTGATTTTATGAGATCGATGCATTTCATTGCATAAGTGGATGAAATATAATGGTTGTTGTGACCAGAGTAGCCACCGATCAGAGCTTTAAGCTCAACGAGTGAAAATGAGCTTCGAGCTCATAAGTGATTCAGAGCCTCAGGCTCGTTTAACGAGCCCTGTATCCTCCAAATGGATAAGGGACAGTTATTAATGAGCCCTACATGGGACAGTTTAGGCACTCGGTCACAACAAGATAACAAATGAAAAGTGAGTCTCATGTGCATTGCATATGCATAGTATGAATGATTAAGTGTATCGAATGTGAATAATGTGAATGTGAATGTGGAATGTATGAGTTATGTGTTATGTGACTGGGTGAGCCATCGATGATGGTCACTCACTGAGTTCGCAAAACTCACCCAAAATTTGCAATTATTTTTCAGGATTTGAAGAATACCCCGTTAGGTAAACGGGAGTATAATTACTGCATACAAGGGAAAGCTAGAAGTCGGGATCAGTTCGCGTCTGCCTTGTGTCTTTTTCTTTTTGCACTGAATTGTATTTTCCGCAAAGTATTGTATTTAGTGTTTTTGAATATATTTGATTTGTATAACTTACCGATTGGAAAAAGGTTTGCAAAAGAGATTGATCATAGTGAAATATGATTTGTTTTTTTTGGAATGTGCGAATCAAAATTCTAGTTTTTGAAACCAAAAAGTTGGC
This sequence comes from Erythroxylum gracilipes, assembly GCA_026413385.1. Classification (NCBI taxonomy): domain Eukaryota; kingdom Viridiplantae; phylum Streptophyta; class Magnoliopsida; order Malpighiales; family Erythroxylaceae; genus Erythroxylum; species Erythroxylum gracilipes. Next base: position 5,256,386 of record JANZLC010000001.1, read on the forward strand.
AATTCTTGTAAATGAAAATGTTTCTGAATAAAAGTGGGCCCAAAGTTGCGATTCTTGATTTACGCTTTTTCGTACGCTTGAAAAAAACAAATTGTCATACTGAGTTTTTGACTAATTGATGTAGCACGCCACCCTCGCGGGGCACGAACTCGGATATCACCACCGATGTCAGGTTCGGGTCTTGCGGGAGTGGGGTGTTACACTCAACATGGAGCAAAAAATCCCTTTCATATGGAGGCATATTGTAGCTAACTATCTCAATCATCAGTAACTTTCATGTATACCGGTTACTCACCATACACTTCCAAAGAGCTTGCTCAAAAAAATTGATAGAATCATCAGAGACTTCATATAGAATGGACAAAATAATTCTCATGACAAAACCCCTAAGGTCAAATAAAGTACAATATACTTGCCTAAGGAATATGGAGGCCTTGGAATCACATTTGCAGTACGGTGGCTAAAGCACCAATGGCTAAGAGACTTTGGAGAATTTGGGTGGAGAAAGAAAGTCTTTGGGTGAAATGGATCCGTATGGTGCATTCAAACAATAAAGCATATGGACCATTCAGTGTAAATCAACTTGGTCCTATGCATTTCAGTTAATGAATAAAAAACTCAACTAGTTTAATCGGTTCAACCATAAAATCTTGAACCGTTTAATTTTTCGGTTTGTTTTTTAACTTTTTGGTTTAATTTACTTTAATAACTCTTGTTATTAAAAACTAATTAGTTTATTAATTTATCGGTAAATTTTTGTAAATTATTAAATTCTTATAAACTAAAATCAATCTATTAATTTTTATTTATTAATATCTTTTTTAAATTAAACTTTAAATACTTCGATATATAACGATAATTTTTTTCAATTATATTTTAAATTCTTTAATTTTATTCAATATTTAACTAGTTTATGATGGTCTAATATTGGTTGAACATTTTAAAACTTAAACCTCTTATTTTACCGGTTTAACTTTCAGTCTGGTTTTAAAAACATTGACTTCAACAGATCTTGAATACCAGATAACTTATGCAAGCTCATGTCAAGCATTTTATTGGAAATAGAAATAATACAAAATCCTACTATGACAAATTGGCATCCATTGGTACCATTATATCTCACTCTATACTTCCACAACCTAGGAGGTTTTGTTCCTGTCAATACTAAGGTTCAAATGCTTATCCAAGATGGCAACTAGAGCTGACCTTTTCATTCATCAAGGGGTTCTTGTACCATCATGGAAAATCTCCCAAGTTACCAACCTGATCAACTCCAATTTGATTTTATACAATGGGAGCTACACAAGTTTGAACTATTCTCAACTGATTTGTGTAAAAGGCTATTTTTTAGGATCCCTAGATAAGTTCCAATATTACAAATTCATATGTGACTCAAAGATTGCATCGACTCATTCCTTTATACTGTGGTTAGTAATGCTACAAAGGCTAGGAACAAGAGACAAATTGAAAATTTAGATGCTTGATTTAAAATGTGCACTATGTTAAGACACATTGGAGACCCTAGAACACTTATTCTTTAAATTTTCTAACTTTCAACCTGAAGGAGAACAACCAAACAGGGACAAACACACTTAGATGGGTAACCAGCGTGAAATGCAACTTGAAAGGAGACTACAAGCTATTCAAAGTTGGTTTTGCTATGTTGGTTCACTGTATATGGAGAATTAGTAATCTCAAATTGTTTGGGGGTGATAAAGATATCTTGAATACAACTTCTTAGTTGGAGTATAGGACGAAACTAAGATTGATTACTCCGACAAGCTCTTATAAAGACTCCTTCACAACAAGACTAAAAATGAGATTGAATTTATAAAACATGGCTGATATCCTCTAAATTTTCTTTAATTTTTATAAGTGAACCTAGTGTACTCTCCAAAGGCTTAGGGTGGTTGATTTTTAATATTTTGTAATGACTATTATTCCATTAAGAAATTCATTAATTACTTTCCAAAAATAATATTATATTTTCAATTATTTTATAATATTTTAATTAATTAAAAATAATTAGTAATATTAAAATATCTAAAAATAATTTATTTAATAATTTATTTAATAACGAATGATGTAAATATAAGTTAATAAAATGTTATTTTAAATATTATAAAATAATTTAACTAATATATTTGTTTCTTAGAATGAATGAATAAAATTATAATAAAAATTCGAATAACTATATCCTAAGGTTAGTAAAGGAACAGTATGATCATGCACACATGGGGAACTTTTTGTTTTGCTGTAAGGAAATTCTTTCTAGTACATCGTACAGAAACTATGCAGGCTTCTAGTCAAAGCCAACGAAAAATGTCAACCTGGTGTTGTTGGTTTCTTACACATTGGAACTGACACATCTCTCCGTCTCTCAAGTTTACAGGCAAACCATTGCATATAATTTTACAGTTCAAATTGTATCCATTCCTGAAATACCTGACACAGGACGAACTCTTTGGGTTAGCTTGTTGTGCTGAAATAAAGAGTAGGATTTTGTATCAAAATTCAAAACTTGACTTGATCTATAGGGGGAGCCGACGCACGGAACATCTAGGGAAGCGAGACAGGGCAAGCACAAGTGTAATGCCTACATGTCCTCGTAACTAAAGTCAAGAATAACTGAAATCAATAGATTTAAACACAGACGCTTAAGTTTCAATCTTTGCATTGGTACTTTGTCATACCCTCTTTGTCTCTCTTTTTTATATATACACTTCTTCTCGAAATATTATTTTTCATCACTACCAGTATTTATAACTCCACATGTAGACAGTTGAGACTTTAAGAAAAACCTAACCCAATACTAGTACCGTCTTTTTTAAATCAACTCCGTGCCTTGAAGTTCAAGGTTGTCAGAACATAAAAATCAAGGTCGAAAGAATTGGAAGCTATGATGGAGTAGAGAGAATTAGAGTTACAGATCAGTGGGTTGGTGTCATTTTTGAGGTTCAAGAGCTTGGGAAATGGTTAGACATTGAGTTGGGGTTTCTTTGAGAGGTAACTATACGCTGGAATTAAACAAAAATTTAGATCACAGAGGATGACATCAGTGTACACAAGAAGCACAGAGAATTGGCCAAAAGAGAGAGACACAAGAATTTCCCAAATATGAGTTCTAGTTGGTGTAGTAATATCTCACCGTTGATTACCTTTCTTGTATGGGTTCTCGCTTTTTCTTCAATTTGTTCTGTGTATTCGTTGGATTCCGGCAACAGCCATGTAACCAACCGAGCTTTTAAGCCAGAAGAAGAGTTACCGAAGCTGAAAATTATTAGAGAACGTCTCAAGAAGATTAACAAGCCTGCAGTCAAGACAATTCAGGCATTTAACTGTTCCCAACACCCCGTCCCCCACTCATAGTGCTGTTTACATTTTCCCTGTTATGATCTCTGTTTACTGTTTTTTGTTTTCTCTGTGTTGTAAAATTTTTTAACATAATGATTGCTTGTCTTTTGCCAGAGTCCTGATGGTGATCTCATAGACTGTGTTCTTTCCCATCATCAACCAGCTTTTGACCATCCAAGAGTGAGAGGACAGAAACCATTGGTACTTGAATTCTATCATGTTATTGCAATGGAATTTCTGTGGGAGAGATTTTAAGGTCCATGTTTTCTGGGGAAAAAAAACGTTCAATTTTTAACCATTGTTTGTCCTTTGCATGAATATACAGGAACCACCAGAGAGACCAAAAGGACACAACCCGAAAGGCATGGAAAACGAGAATTTCCAGTTGTGGAGTATGTCTGGTGAGTCATGTCCAGAAGAGACAATACCAATCAGAAGAACAACTGAGCAGGATATCTTAAGAGCTAGTTCTTATAGAAGATATGGAAGGAAATTAAGAAGGCATGTTAGAAGAGACACCAGCGGCAATGGCCACGAGGTAGGTGCTGAACAAATGAAATTATAGAGGAATGGATAAGACTCACTTTTCTTTCCTTCTTCTTCTTCTTCTTCTTCTTCTTCTTCTTCTTCTTCTTCTTCTTCTTCTTCTTCTTCTTCTTCTTCTGACAAATGTCCGTCTTTCTTAATGGATTAAGCTTATATAAAGAGAGATTAAAAGACTAATGATACAAAAAGAAAAGCTGCGTTTTTGAATTATTTAAGGCAATTAAAATTCATTATTTAAGGCAACATTTTACCATATATGGGTTCTTTTCATAGTAAAAAAAAGGGCGCTTTTTTTTAATTTTTTACTTTAATCTTTTTCTCCAACTAGATCCTTATCATGGAGTTCCAAAAGAACCATTGATCATCTTATAGTTTATCTTAGTTTTTTCTTTAAAATTGTAATAAGGGGAAGTGAATGGAAAAAGATAGATCCATGTTTGCATTGTACTGTACCATGGGGAAGGAATATAAGGCCTAGTAGCCAGTTCCGATGGAATATTTATTGTCTTTCTCTTTCCAAACTGTTGGGTCACAGCATGCGGTTGGATTCGTGTTTGGAGAAAAATACTATGGTGCAAAAGCTAGCATCAACGTGTGGGCTCCTCAAGTTGCTAATCTAAATGAGTTCAGCTTGTCACAGATATGGGTCATTTCTGGTCATTTTGGAAACGATCTTAACACCATCGAAGCGGGTTGGCAGGTACATAATCAACTGCTACTTGTAAATGAATTAAAAAGCTTAATTTCACTTGTGTGCATTATTTTTATGAGTGTTGAGGTTGGCATAAACTATGCCTAATCGATCGATAGTAGTAGGGGAAAGTATTAATTCAATTGCAATAGCTGTTACTTGTAAAGAATTTGGGTTACTAATAGACTCGATTTCTACTGGGCAAGTTGCATATGAGAAGTAGTTATCATACTTGAGAAGAGTCATAACTTAGTCTGATTTGGACAAGGGATGTCCTGGAAATTAAACGAGGAATTTCAATCCTCAACACATTAGAATATACAGCTTTCGCATTTAAAGCATTGGAACAGTTCCAACAACTTATAATTGATTTAATTTAATGCATTCTTCTCTATGAGCAGGTTAGCCCAGAAATGTACGGTGACTTCCATCCAAGGTTTTTTACGTACTGGACAGTAAGTAGATTACATAACTTGGCCTAATTCTCACTGTATATCCATCCTCATTCTCCTTCCTTCAACAATTTAATAACACTTATTATTGACTGCAGAGTGACTCGTATCAAGCAACTGGATGCTACAATTTACTATGCTCGGGATTTGTACAAACAAGTAATAGAATTGCTATAGGGGCTGCTATCTCTCCAACTTCTTCTTATAATGGAGGGCAATTCGATATCAGCCTATTGATTTGGAAGGTAAATAAAAAAAGCAAGCGAAATCGCACAAGTATATTTCTTTCATTTCTCAAGAGTTTATTAGTATATGCTTGCATTGCAATCTAGCATCCAGTGCAATGATTTATTGATCACACCAGCAAAAACAGAAGGACTTTGCTACAGATCATTTTGCAATATATGATCTGATTACTACAGCAAATTTCCATCTGAAACACTCCATTTCTCAACTCCAAACCCAATGGTCATTTTCTAAAGTTGCAGCATAATTATCCCCTTGCACCGCACGCTTCCATGTCGCCTTTGGGAAGCTACGTAGCTCCAAACATGGGCCAAATGAGCGGGTATTAGTAGCTTCAAATAGTGCCTGAAATTCCCGTATACTTTTCTACTTTACAAGATTCTCTTCTTTTCCAAGTAAAGGTGCTTCCTCAGTCTTGTTGTCAGGGGAATTTAACAAAGAAATGTATTGAAGTTCTTTTTCCCCGGAAATCTTAAGACTTAAAATTCCATATTGACTTTTTTTTTTTTTTTTGGCTTTGTATACTTATTTGCATACACGTGATTGTAATCATTATATCCTACTCTTACTCACTAAAGAAACGACACAACAAAATGACCCCCCTTTCATGCAGGATCCAAAGCATGGAAATTGGTGGCTACAATTCGGATCGGGGGTTTTAGTGGGTTACTGGCCATCATATTTGTTCACTCGTTTAAGGAACTCTGCAACTATGGTGCAATTTGGGGGAGAAATTGTGAACACAAGCCCCTCAGGGTCGCACACTCCAACACAAATGGGCAGTGGTCATTTTGGTAGAGAAGGGTTTGGAAGAGCTTCATATTTCAGGAACTTGCAAGTTGTTGATTGGGACAACATTTTAATTCCATTATCAAATCTAAGAGTAATGGCTGATCGTCCAAACTGCTATGATATAAGAGGAGGAACGAATAGAGTCTGGGGCAATTATTTTTACTATGGAGGTCCTGGAAGAAACGTTAGGTGTCCCTAAGGGAATTATTTGGTATAGGATCCATCCGTTTTTTTTTTCCTTTTTTCTTTTACTTTTGTGGGTGATATGGGTTTCTACTCGAGATCGTCGAGTTTGGGGTTTATTCTCTGTCCCTTTTTTTTTCACTTTTTCTTGCCTTCTTTTGGCTTCTTCCTTCACGAACAGGTCATTTATTGATTATGCCTCCCTTGGCCACTAGTGTAGATGTGGCAAAAATATTGTTGGCGAATATATTACAGCTTATGAGTTTCTTTCTTCAACTCTTTTCTATGCTTGTATAAGACTGCCATGAATCGCAGAGGTTGGCAGCTTTGTACTTGTTTGCAACATTAATGAACATATTGGAGACATCAATATATCTAAGGGACCACGAGAATGAACATCATGGTGCATTCTCTTAACAGCGTAGTTATCACTTAATAAATGTCATGGCTATTGAAATAGGCAGGATCATTTCTCCAAGCACCTACATGGATGCAAATGTGTCAGGCTAAAGTAATATACTAAAATATAATAGAAGGAAATCTATATATATGTGTGTGTAGATATTATATATAGAATGTGGACTTATATATAATCTTTTTTTTAAGACAAAAAAGATGAGCAAGAAAAAATAGTGGTGTGAAACTTTCAAATGCTTGAGATCCAAAAAAAAAAAATTTACCAATACAAAACCCTTTAAGCATAGAGATTTAGTAGGCGCTTGGTTGATGAGTTTAGGAAGGATTTAATGGGTATAGAATAAAAAGTGAGTGTTTGGTTGTTGATTATCATTATAAGGGTAATAGTTTGATATCTCACTTTTGGGAAATCCTCCATACCTTCCATTTAATAGATAAATGAAATTCATTCTTTAGTAGTGACTCTTTTTTAAAAATTATTTTTAAAACTAATTAATTAATTATAATGTAATTAATTATATTTTAATTACTATAATTAATTAAAATATATCTCATTCATTAATTAAAATACTGTAATTAATTAATTAATTAATTAATTAAAATATTATTATTAATTAAAATATAACTAAATAAAATATAATTATTCATTAATTAAAATATTGTAATTAATTAATTAATTATAATATTATTATT
>JANZLC010000001.1:5277451-5290696 GCA_026413385.1 Erythroxylum gracilipes
TTGTGCGCAGACGTGTACAGGCTACGTAGGAACCTGAGGGATCTTGGAGTTCCAGATTTACATCCTCTAGGCTCTTGGGGTGGATTCGTAGGGGCTTAGGATTAGTCCGGCAAAGCCGAGATACCTAATGTAATCCCAAAAAAAAAAAAAGAATAGAAGAACAACAGATTCAGTAGACGTGGTTATATCATTTTTAAGGATAAAACGCAAGACATATAGCACTCCTAATGCTTCCGTAGTTTGGCACTTTTCTACTGGCTCGCTAGTTTAATCTAAAATCATATCTTAATGCTTTTGGATGTTAACAGAACAAGGCAAGACAATGCTATTTTTTTCTTACGCACAATAAAAGGGAAAAGAAACCATGAAAGAGAAGCGGTCGAGGGGATCTAAGGATGGCACATGTATGCTAATAAAAGAAGCACATGCATCATCATTCTTAGTCACATGAGATTTAGCCCGACAAAGCAATGCTGCTGCATATGGGATTATGTTCTTCTACACAACACAGACATATGTTTAATTCCTTTTGCAGTTTCATTTTATTATGTACAATTCAAGACACAAATCCAACAACAAGATGTCATATTAATTTATGCATCTAAGATCCAACTCAAATTTAAAAACGAAGAATCAAAAGGTAATAAATTGACTAGGCAAATTAAGATTATGTTTTCAATCGTTACAGGAAAATAAAAAACAAAGTTTTCAAATACTGAGATGGGAGAAGATACAACCACCAAGATTACACGTAATCATGTAATTGCTCCAAGAAAATCTTCTAAAGGACAATATTCAATTGTTCGTTATTGGGGTTTGCATATTTAAAAATGATGAATTTTACAAACTTAAGATTATCTTATTTCGAGCATGAATCTGAAGTTTATAAGATCTTAACAAGAAAATTTGTATCAATGATAATAAAGAAAAGGTATTAGAACTTTGATTTTTTTTCTTGTGATCAATTCAAAATAAGTTTTAGATCGAATTTAATTTTTTTAATAGAAATTTAGATTTTAGGATGATTTTAATAACGAATTTTACAGTTTGACACAATTAAATTCGAACCTCTTATAATATATGTGATACAATGACATAGTTTTGTGTATTAATAAATGGAAAATGTGAATAGTGATAGGTCTTTTTCTCTGCCTGTCGCATCCAATTTCTCTACATTCAAAGTTTGAATGTCGAACCGGAGGCTTTACTGCTCACCAGTTCGACCGATTCGACCACCGGTCAAATCGGTATGACGTCATAATTATACAATAATTATATTTAATTATATATGATATTAGTAATATTAAAAAATAGAAAAATATACCAAATAATATAAATTTTTATACTTCTTTTAGGTTTCTAGACAAAATGTGGGTTTTACTTTTGAAAGAATCAAAAAACGCATTAGCATTTTTGAAAAAAAAAAGAAAAAAATTCATTGAACCAATAGTCAACCGGTTCGACCAGTCCCGGTTCTCACTAGTTCACACTGGTTCAATTGGGGACTAATTTTTAAGGGTCACCTGGACCGGATAGCCTACCAGTCACCGATCAAACCGGTCGAACCGACTAGTCCGATCCGAGTTTCAAAAACCATGACTACATTTGTGCGCCTGTATCTCACCGTATTCACCGTCGCTTGGCCCTCCGACACTCATTTGGTATTTTGAAAAATGGTTCTTAGATTCATGGAACTATGATGTTCTGGAAGCTTTGTTAATTTGAGGCTAAGTCCTAAAATTATTATGTTAATTTGAGGCTAAATCCTAAAATTATTAGTATAAAGATACTACAAGCCCTTATTATACAAACGTAAACACATCACACAGATTGCACCGGTAGTTTTTCAACCTCTATGGATACCACTTACATTATTTTTGTGCAAAAATGGAGATGGCAAATTGGACTCAGCACATCATAACAATTGGATTAAGATTGGAATTATGAATGGTGCTCAAAACTTGCATGTAGTACTTGATTAGATTCTAGGAAGTGCGACAGCGTGTTTATAGATATGTGAAAATTAGTGGAGCCACTTCCCACAGGAGCTAGCTTACTTAATCCCTAATTACCCTCCCAATGGCGATTACATTTACATTGACGTGGAATGATCCCAATTTATACTTAATAGTGAATTATATTTATAATAAATCAAAATATGGTACATTTAACTAATTTTTTCATTTATAACAAATATTACAAAATTAGATATATTTTCATATTTTAAAGTATAAATTACACTTCTAAATCTGCCCCTGCATAAATACATTTAGAATCCTTTGAATGTACCATTAAAGATGCACTGCAACATGTCCAATATGAAAAGGTGTTTAAAATCCTACTTTAATAGGAATGGCTAATTTGGGAGCTTTATGCAGTATATTACATATAAATAAGAAAAAAAGTCACAAATATTCTTCATATGGACAAATCTATATGCCACTAGGCGGGCCTTTCCAATGGTAATGGGAGACACTAGCTTTAATGGTCACTTAATAAGGAGATCTGCTCATCAAAAAGATGTTTATTTTGTGATTATAATTAAAATTTGTTGTTATTTCGAGTCTTTTAATGGCGAAATATTGTAAGGAAGAAAAGTTGAACATGTAAATTGCCGAAACATATTTTTGCTCTCTTAAAGAAGGAAAGGACATAGTATTAAAAATGAGAAATAATACCGTAACTTCTACTTTTGCAATCTTTTACTCAATTCAACTTCATCAACAAATTAATTTTACTAGAGTCATTGAACTTTGTTTTATACATATAGAAAAACCTTAGTGTTTAATGAATGCTGTTTGCCAAGGATTGAAATGAAAGTCCTTACCAGCTCATATGTACTTAAGGCATTGAAGAGAGACAATTAAAAGTTTTTCTAGTAATCAAACTTTATTTTTGTGTGGTATTATTATTGCTAAATAATATTAATTAGTGATATAAAATACCCTTTCACATAAACGGAGAGATGAATTGATATCTTTTTTTATTGGATTATTGGATTTGGATTCATCGGAACTGACGGGGCTCGAACCCGCAGCTTCCGTGCTTTGACCAATTGAAGTACAATTTCAGGAAAATGAAATAGAGTATACAACATATCTTAATTTATATAATTTAATAACTTGGATTTTTGATAATTTGTAAAAAAATGTATGCTTGAGACAAGGAGGACCCGCTCACAGAAAATCTCTAAATTTTTATTATTAGAAAGATAACAAATATAAATTAATTTCCATTTTTAGAGTGAACAATTTAAACAGAGAATCCAAGCCAAAATCCTATAACAAACCGTAAAATGAAAAGTATTCTTTATTTGGAAATATAAGCAAAGGAGAATTAAATTACTCAAGATATACTACGAGTGACACAAACATCAGCATGTACTCCCTGTTCTATATATACATCTTGGAGTAGCCACAACCGTATCATTTCATGAGACAACCATCACACAACTAGAAAGCAGGAAGAAGAACACCACCAACCAAGGACATCCCACCGTCATCGGAGTTAAAGAAATGGTAGGTTTTGGGAAGTCGGACGTCGGTGTCAAAGACCAGTCCACCGCCACTAAAAATACCCTCTCGCTGGATTATCTCATCAATCTCGACCAGTAAGTTCCTCTTCGTTAGTTCTGATAAACATCCCATTGTAAGTTAACTCCTCATACCTTGCTCATCATAGTGTCTTCTAGGGTCTAACATATTCGGTGACTACTCATCACTGTTAACTTAGGAGAAAGCATCCTTCATGATACGTTGGGTTTATCTTATGTCGTTTTCTGTTAATATCCTTACCGTTTATATAGGAGTTTCGGTTTTACTGGATAATAACGCATTTTAACATCTCATTTTATTAAACAGTGGCGATCCTACGCTGTTCGAGCCATACTGGAGGAAGCTAGGGGACAAGTGTACGGTGGTCATAACGGGGAATGAATCAATGAGCTACTTCGCGGACCCGTCGAGCTTTTGCTGGTTCTTGGAACCGAGACTGTCCGATGCGATCAAAAGCTTGCATCGCGTGGTTGGGAACGCAGCTGTGGAAGATCGTTATATAGTGGTGGGCACAGGATCGTCTCAGCTCTATCAAGCGGCTCTCTACGCCCTAACTTCACCCGGTGGGCCGGAGCCAGTCAATGTTGTTTGTGCTGCACCTTACTACTCGGTCAGACACTAACCCTCGCTCTATTTAATTAACAAGTATTTAAGTTCACCCAATTATATATGCGTACACATTGCAAAATGTACGTGAGAGATGCTAAGCTTAAGCTATCTTCTTGATGAATCATGCATGAAAATTTCTTTTGGTTCATGGAATTAAGAATAGTTAAGACTTATTTACTTTATCTATTATAAAATTTGAAAGAAAACAATGAACCTTTTAGAAATAAATGGAAAAGGTCTTAGGGTATCTTAGGTTTGACTTAGCTGTGGACTCGATGGATAAAGAACTCAAGTCGGCGCATGAGAATAATGGATTACACAGCCATACTTGATAGATCAGTTTTGCAAACTAATAAAACAGCGTGTTTCTTGGGTGTGGTGTAGCTGTAGAAATTCATGTGAATAGCATTATAAGGCATGTGCTAATCAAGAAATTAATTGCTCCATTTGATTGGTCCTTTTCTCTTCTTCTGATCTTGTGGTTAGTCATACGATGCGTAAACTTGTTGGAAATTAATTAGGGGGACAAAGAGACAAACATGTTTCTTAACAACATACAGAAACATTTAGGACAAAATTAATGTGGAAACGCGGTGTGGATCCTACTCAAACATGGCAACGTGACCATGTCTAAATCCATGTTTAGACATGGATTTAGACATGGCTGATGAGGAAACCATGAAACTTGCCACACGGATTTAGACATGGCTGATGAGGAAACCATGAAACTTGCACACCTCGTGTTTGATGCACTCGAATCCCGCATTGATCGGCGGGTTAGAGGAACTAAGATGATTGATATAATTAAGAGCAGACAGTCAAAATGCCCTCTTTCTGTTTGCATATATGACGTTTTATAATATTTATTAAGAAAGGTCGCTTTTCTCATAGCAAGCAGACATCTTGCATGTTACCCACATTTTTTCTGTAGAAATTTGAGTTGATATTATTTTTTTAAATTTGAATTGTATTATGTTATGTTGGTTGCTTTGCTTGCAGACTTACAAAGAGGCAACGGAGTACTTGTCTTCAGGACTGTACAAATGGGAGGGTGATGCATACACCTTTGACAAGGAAGGAGCTTACATTGAGCTTATAACCTCACCGAATAATCCTGACGGTACTATCAGAGAAGCAGTGGTGAACCGAGGTGATGGTAAACTTATCCATGACCTCGCCTACTATTGGCCTCAATACACGCCCATCACTTGTCAAACCGACTACGATATCACGCTGTTTACCTTTTCCAAATGCACCGGCCATGCCGGTTCAAGGATAGGGTGAGATGGACTCTCTCTTTTAAGTCAACTATTTCTTAGTAATTAAATTATAACATCTCCTTGAATACATACGTACATGCATGCTTCTTATGTTACAGCTGGGCACTTGTCAAGGATAAAGAGGTGGCCCAGAAGATGATCAAATTCATGGAGATCAATTCAATTGGAGTATCAAAAGAATCCCAGCTTCGAGCTGCAAAGATTCTAGGAGTCATAAGCGAGGACTGCCAAAACTTCAGGGCTGTTGGTTCAGAGAACTTCTTCGAATATGCTCAAAGGCTAATGTCTGAGAGATGGGAAAAGTTGCGAGATGTTGTGAAGAATAAACCAAGTTTGAACCTCCCCAAGTATCCTCAGGAGTTTTGCAATTTCACTGGGCAGTACACAGAACCACATCCTGGTAATGCACTCTCACAGTATACGACTTTTCACTTGATCTTAGACAGAAGGCAGGGTGTGCCCTAGTTTCACCAAAAAGGAGTTGGCTAATTGATGTTTTTTTCCCCCTTTTTTGACCAATCTCAGGCTTTGCATGGTTAAAGGACAAGGAGGGTGTAGACTTACAGGATCTATTAAGATCGCAAAAGATAATAACTAGAGGAGGAGAGCGCTTTGGAGTTGATGCAAACCACGTCAGGATTAGCATGCTTAGTTTAGAAGACGTTTTCAACCTTTTCTTGGCAAGACTATCTTCACTGGAATAAATCACTGGTACTAAGAAACAATCAATAATTATAGGAATGGTAGGGACTACTGCACAGCCTTAAAAGGAAAATGTGGTTATGTTACTAGTAATTAAGAGGACTGGAAATGAAACCCGGAGGGTGATGATGATTAGTCGTATACATCCGTCCATCCACATCCATCTGATGCTCGATTAATGCCTTATAAGTGACTACAAAATTCTTTGTAAACCACAGGGAAGTAAATGTTCAATTTATAATCACATATCTTTGTTGAAGTTGTAGCTGCGACAAAGCATGTATTACGTAATGTTACGCCGTCTTCTACTCAGAATAATTATAACGGGTTTCCAACTCTGACGGAGTCTGTTGTCCTGTGACACTTCGAGAGTCCAATGTGGAGTGAGAGATACATCTATTCATCAGGAGAAAAAAGTCAGCATCTAATTTATTCTATTCTATTGACAAATAAAAATATAACATTACTGGAAATTCTAAATCGAGTATTTGAACTTGTATAAATAACCAACTCCTTAATAGTGTTGGAACGTAATGAGCTCCAACGGAAAAATCTTACAGATATTTAAGAGAAAATTTTGTTTTTCCTTTTGCAAGAGTTATGGCTCACACTTTTTGCTTTTTTAACACATGTTATATATTTTTTTTATTCACCTTTCGGAACTCTCTCTCTCTTTATAACATAAGGAATTAGTCTTTATATATGCATACATAAACCGACAACTACAACTCTTAGCTATTAAGTAATAAATGATTTGACACATAAATTGACAACTACAACTTTACTTCTTCCTACAACGCTTAGCTATTAAGTAACTTAAACAACTCTAACTCTTAACTATTAAGTAATTATTTAGAGTTATACACATGTAAAAAATAAAGAGAGTTTAACTTGTAACAAATAGCAGTAATCAAGCTAGCTTTCCCGAGCACGCGTGGATACTCAGTTATTCTCCCCTGGTATTAAAACTTCAATTTATAACCACTCTCAGTTCACAACAAATAGACCACAGAAAATAAAGGATGTACAGTTTCTAGGTTCCATAAATTAGGCTACCATTCTTAATAGTTCAACAACTTGACACTGAAGGGATGTACAAGGGGAGGATGAATCTAAAGATAATTCTCCCTAGAACAATGAACATAATGACAAACTTGTCATTGCTCCTTTGTTCATCGACTTGATTTCCTTGCCCAGAGATTCAATCTGATTACATAAACATGGCAGATTGCCAACCTCTCGGTAAGCATCGCAACCTGCCTTCCTATGGCCAATTAAAGGAGCCGCTTATATGAGCCTTAGTCCATACCCGCCAGCCCTTGTTATGTATCTCACCCATGGAAGACAGTACAACAAAGTTGAATTTTTGCTACGTATTTTTTAGGCGACGATTTCCAAATCATTACTAAAAGTCAGCTTTTGACTACAATTTCTAAAAACATTGCCAAAGCCTTTACATTTTAGGGCGTTTTTACAAATGCGTAGCTAATTATAAGTCTTTGGCGAAGCTTTTTTGGAATCGTGGCAAAAGGCTCGTCCTTTTGCGATGATTTGTTGTTTTCGTCGCTAAAAGATTATCCTTTAGTGATAACTTTTTAAATCGTTGCTAAAAGCAGAACTTTGGTGATGATTTTTTTAAATCGTGGTCAAGAGATTAAATAACAAATAACTCTTTTATTTATAATTATGAATTGACTAACTTTGACTTAATCATTTTGTGACTTAACACCGTATTGAAAAAAATCAAATTTAATATTATTAATAATGATTGTAAGTATAAAAATAAATTTAGTTAACAAAAAAGTCAAATCATTTCAATAATGTATAAAATTATAAACTCAAAATTAATTAAAATTATATTGATTTATACTTTTTATTTTTCTCTTTTAAATTACATGATTTGATAATTTTATACAATGTCAAAAAAAATTCAAATAGTTTTATATGAAGTTTGTAATATAATCATATATGATTCTTACAGAAAAAACAATAAATATTGATATATGGTAAGTAATATAATATAATGATATACGGTAAGTGATATAAGATTCTAATTAAAAGTTTAACAATTGCTATAGACAAACAACAATTCATGTCTATTCCTTTGAAAAGAAACAGAAATAAGAATTTTTCTGGATTTCAAGTTACATGAAACTCGGCAGATAAGATAAAGGAGTTTCTTATGTCTAGATTCCCAAGAAGACCCCTGCACGTTTGAAGGTATCAATTGAAACAGTGAGATATCTTTCCTTAAGAGTTAGTTTATTGACACCCTCTTACAACAACTTCTTGATTTTAACTAAACTAGTAGAAGATACAGTGATTTTTCATATGTAGTATGGATCACTTAATTAGATAACCCGCACGTACCATGCGTTTCACTTAAGGAACAAATAGTATAGAAATTAAAAAGTTAATTCAAATGGTATAAGGAACCCAAATTTGAACATATGTATACCTAATTAAATGACTTCATCATTGTCACAATGAACAAACATAATTTTTGCAATCGACGACTGTTCCAAATCAACCATTTTTCTTAATCCTATACGGACCCTCGATACATCTCCATCGTCTCCATTTTCATCTATGTTCTCTTTAAGATTCGAGGAAGCTTTACACAATATATAGTATTTACAACCAGACGTTCATCTAATAGCTTCCTAACAAAAAATAAGATACAAATAATAAAGAAAGAGATATAATTCAGATGATACTAAAAACTTGATGAAGAAGATCGGCCATTAAAGGCAAGCGGTGATTAGACTTTAATGAGGACATTTGTTGTTCATCAATTTACTCTTCATCAAAGTGAATTCTACCATGTGCCTTCCATTGGAGCTTACTTCTACCATTGAAAACTAGTCACCATGTCGACATTCTGCGATAAATTTATATTAACAGTTTTATTGTGAAAAGACAATAAAAACAAAAACAAGTAATTTTTTATATTCTATATAGAAGTAGAGTGTACAATTTAATGAGAAAATCATAAATTATATGAATTTACATGCAATTAACAAAATATTCACTATAAAAGCAAAGATCATAGGAACTTAATTTTTGAACCATCCAAAAATTCCCTACACAAGCACTTTCTATGTTTGCCACTCATTGTTAATAAGTCAATATAATTAGTTGAAGTTGAGTTTATAACCTATTGAATATCATATTTCTCTAGATTTATGACTATCATATTTTTGAAATTGTTACTAAAAATATTCAAAATTTATCTATCATTTTGTTAGCTCCCCCTACCATACCTTTGTTTCTTTTGAAATTCAAGTTTAAATTAAAGTTAGCTTCTTTAATTGAAATTAATGATGTGTTTACTTCAATAACCTCACCAAAAATATGTAATTTATTACGATTATAGGATAATAGTAATAAATTTAGCTTAAGGTTTTCATTGTAAAAAAATGAATGATGGTGATGATTCATTAATCGAGAAGTTCATATGTAAAGTTCCTCAAGCAAGCTCTCATTGAAGTTATAAAAAATATTCCTTTAAAAATAAGCTATAATTTTCTCCAATATATAGGCAATCATCAGATCAGATACCAATCCATTTTTAAGGAGACATTAAATCAACATCTTCAAATATTAAGGTGTCTTTCGTGGGATGGAAGACCATTCCAGTAAGTTGATAAAGCTAAGCACTCACAAGAAAACGTCCAACATAATTCTTTAAGTTCCTTATTTATTTGATATTCCTTGAAAAAATAGATGCAGATAGTAGTGGAACATTAAGTACATTTTTTATTAATTACTTAAACTTCTCTCTCTCCTTTTTACTTTTTATTTTTATCCTTTTGTTAGTTTGATTCAAGTTTCTTAGTTTAAACTTTAAATATAAATGGATATGTTAAGATTGAAAATCATAATTATTTTTTATCAGACATCAGAGAGAAATAAGATATTTATAAATCTGGATTAAGCAACAATACACTGAGTCAATAAAAAAGATTTAAGTAATTTCATACCTGGAGGTTAGCTTTCACCTAGGATGGGAGTGATCTGTGACTCCTCCAAGAGAAAGCTAATGATTACCTATTTCAGAACAATGACTAAAGGTAAAAAGAAGAAGAAAAGGTGATAAGCAAAATAGAGAACTCATACCTGGCAAGTTGACTAGCTTGGAGAAGAAGATCGCCTTCAACAGTTCAATCCTAATTTGGATTCTGGAAACTCTTTTAGCAAGGGATTGTTTTGAATTTATGTCCTCTATTAGGGTAATTAGGTTTTGCAATTTCATAAAACTAGGTGATTTCGGCTTCACCTTTGGTGACGAATACAGAAATCGTCGCAAAAATGTGAAACTTTTGCAATGATTTTTATAACTTGTCATCAAACCCTATTCCTATATACTACACTCCATATATTATAGAAAATATATATAATATATAAATTCTATATAACAGTATAGAATTTATATATAATAAATAGAGAATTAAGATTAAATAGAATAGTACAATAACTAAGATATGATAAAATTTATCTATTATCTATATATTCATAAATCATTATGCTAATTACAATTAGTATCTATACATTAATGTATCATTATATTAATTACGATAAGTAACTATATTAATTGCAATATACTTAAACATAATTGCAATATAGTAAAAAATAGAAATCAATCCTATTCTTAAAAATCAATTTAATATTATTAATAATGATTATAAGTCTAAAAATAAATTTACAAAAATTTGTTAAATATATAAAAATATATGATAACATTTGGTTGAATTTGTCACCAAATTTTGGCCTTTTGGTGACGTTCTATGAATTTGTCACCAAATGTTAAGACCATTAGCGAAGTATCTATTAATTCATCACCAAATGTTAAGAACATTTGTGACGTTTCTCTTATTTCGTTGCCAAATGTCTTCATTTGGTGACATTTTCTAAAATTGTCACCAAATGTTTGCCATACTCTTCAAATATTAATGAAGACGATGTCTTCTATGTAATAACAAATGACGTCGTTACTGTTATTGAATAGACAATAACAATAACAACAAGATGATAACAAAATCACAACAAGAAAAGGAAATCCCAAGGAAGCGACAATGAGAACAGGGGTCCTCTAGAGACTTCAGAAGGGCTCGCTCATTACAACCACTAGAGCTACCTCCGATGCTAATTGTCAATGCGGCAATGAATGAAGAGCAGTATTGGTGGCTAAAGGACAAAACGTTCGTCACAGACTGTAGCATAGATTGGGAGACACTGGAGGGGCGGGGGGTTGGTTTGGTCCAGTAGGTTTGAGACCTGATCAATGTTGGAGTCTGGTCCAAATTCTTTGAGATCATAAAGCCCTCCTACTGGCAGTTTAATAAATTAACTACCAAAGTAATAAATGATAAAGCTAATGACCCAAGGATGTCCCATGCAAAAATAAGGCTAGGTGTCATTACACCATACCAATATGCATGCAACTAATAAGAGCTTAGAAATGCATTTATATGCTAATGTGTCATACACATACATGTGAATAGTGAGATTTTTGCATATGAAAATAATTGTACATGCATTCATTGTCATTCCAGGTATAATTGGATTGAGTTGTGAATTTTTTAGAATTATGACTGTTTTTACATTGGAAATTTTACGGGTTAATGAAATTGTGATATTTTTTAATTTGATGAATTTAGGAAATTTTGGGATTTTTATGGATACTAGGACAAAAAAAGGGAAAAGGGAATCAAAAGACTATTGGAGATAATTGGATTGTAAAGATGATAGTTGTATTGGAAAGAGGAGAGCTAAATGGAGTTAGTTTCAAAAGAAAATAAGTTAGAGTTTAGTCATTAAGTAAGTGACAAGTGTCACTTAGGCTTTTTGTACTTTTGCTAGAAGTAGGATAACTGTTCATTGAGAGTTAACAAGTTAAGTCTTATCTAAGTCCCTTCTTCATTATCATCTTCTTTAAATTTTCTTTTGGAAACCCAGAGTTGCCCATCAAGTCATCTTCTAAGAGATTTCTATGCTTTTCCTTTCCAACGCTAAACCCACTTTGCCATTTGTGTCCTCTACCTTAAGAAAAACTAGAAGCTGGTCATTGCACTCAGTGAAGTACGAAAATTGTGTGGAGTTTAAGGCTTGAAGATTTTGGAGTTTTCATCAGGTAAGTAGTGAATAAATCCTTTAGAGTTGGGGATTTATGCGATAAATTTGATGAGTTACTATCATCTACATAGAAAATGGCATTCACATGTTTGTTCATAACTACTGTGTTGTGGGGGATAAAAAATGTGGTTATAGTGTTAATTTAGTGTCTTGACAGATTATGAGCGATTAGGTGTTGTAAAATATTAAAAGTTTGAAAATCTAGAAAATATTCACTAAGTATGGTTCAGTCTTTTAGCCACAACATTTTCTCTAGTTTTCCAAATGAGATGATTCTTAAATTGGATTAAACTAGAGATATATGGTTACATTTCTTATGAAGACATTGAATTTCAATTCTGTCTCTAAGAGTCTCAAAAGTTGTCATGAATTTGAGAACTGGGTGCAGGTTGAGAGCTGATTGTAAAATTCGTGTTTTGACTTCGGGAGAAAATATGGATTAATCTAGATAGATTTAGGCAAAGTTTCCTTCTTAAGAGTTGTATATCTTTCTTTTATTTTTCTAACGGTATATAGTATGAAAATTTTGGACATCAGAGCTGAAAGTTATGATCTTTATAATTAGAGATGTTCTGGCAATAAAAGTAAGACGATAGAATTAAGATGATAAAAGTAAGACGATAGAAGTAAGACGATAAAAGTAAGATGATGGAAGTAAGACAATAGAAGTAAGATGATAAAAGTAAGACGATAAATGTAAGACGATAAAAGTAAGACGATAAAAGTAAGACGATAAAAGTAAGACGATGGAAGTAAGACGATGCAAAGTAAGATGAATCAAAAGTGAGATGATATAAAAGCTAGAAGATAGAATTGTGAAGTGAATCACACGTTAATATACAGATAGTCAAATGCACAAGAAGGGGGGTTGAATTGTGTCAACTTTTTCATTAATCCCTTCTTAAAGAAAACTTAATGATTTGAATACAAAATTTGTTCGATTCAAAATTGCTATTACTATCGTT
>JANZLC010000001.1:5320129-5331506 GCA_026413385.1 Erythroxylum gracilipes
ATTCTAAAAAAATAATTCAAAATTTTGATAAAATAGAAAATGAATTTTGAATTATTTTCATTATTTTACAATAAATTATTATATTTATATAATTATTAAATATAGATATATATTATCTATATATAATTATTATATATAGAAATAATTAAAATATAATAAAGATGTATGTAAACTAAATGGATAAGATATAAATAAAAAAGCTAAATTAAATAACCTACTGCTGTATAATATCATAATAAGCTATTTTGTAATTTTTAAAAAATTCAGAAACTATTTTATGAATTTAAAAAATTACCCGAAACAGTACTCGGTATTAACTGGTACCAGTACAGTACTGTACCATAACTCAATTCGGTACCAAATCTAATATGGTATTCATAACATTGTCTAGGATAGAGAAAGTTATTGATTTTATTTCTATTTAAACTCTTCTGTATATCAGCAATAGTACATTGAGTTTTATTTTAATAAAATCACCAGTATTCCACTCAAATTATATTTCTCTTATGATGTTTCTTGTTTTCAAAAAGCATCCTACCCCTTCTTCTTCTTTTTTTTAAGTAACAATAAATATAGTTAAAGAATAACAATAAAGAAAAGAATTAAATTCTTTTAAGTGATTATTTCCTATTTTTTGTTCTATTTTCATTACCAATCCTAACTTGCATAGACAAACATGTCGATTAAAGTAATTGTAAATTATTCTCACAAGAGAGAAGAAGAATGTTCATTGAGCCCTTTAGATCTTTGTCATTTATCCTATCCTAATTATGTCTCAATCTTGTTCTATTTCATTTCAACCATTTATTTATGTATATTTTATCTCAACAATTTATTTTTATAGGAATTAACCCACAAAAATAAATGATTAAAATAAAATAAAAGAAAGTTAGCACAGAATAAAAGAAGAAGATCATGTGGCCTCATCGAGGCATTGTAAACATTTTAGGAAGAAAATGAAATTATTCTAACATTGCAGTGGCAAGTGGCAACTTGATTTTATCTGAGATTCCATTTGGAGGAGGAGAAGTCAATACCTAAGTAACCAATCAAATTTTCAATTTACGTCTGGTGGTTCGACCAATGCGGCTTTGTAAGTTTACTGGTGCGTCTGTACTTCAGATTCTCACTACCTTGGTGGTTTTACCATCGGCAATCGGCGACACCGACTTTTAATTCTCACCGCCCATGGAAGCTCTTCTCTGCGCGGAACCTAATCTCTGGATTTCAATCACCAAGCCTCTTTGCTATCTTAGTCCTCCAAATGTTCAGCAGTCTTTGCGACTCTCCGTCAAGCATCGGGTGCGAAGAAATTACTGTTTGAGCGCCAAGTTCGTTCTGGACTCGGCTATTATCGAGCAACTGGGAATCCCGGAATCAGAGATTCGGAATCCCGCGGTTTCTTCTTCCTATCGGAGCTCCAAGTTGCGGAAACCCAATCAGACAGTACTCGAAGCTCAAGCTAGGGTTTGTACTGGACCTGCACAAACGAAGCCGCTCAGTGAAGACCAGGCCTTCAAGGTTTTGGACACGATTTTAAGATCAGGTGTGTGAATGAAAGTTGTTGATTTTGCTTTCTCCCATTAAAATCCTGAGTTTTTCGTGTGTTGTATAGTTAGAGGGGAACTGAAAGATGAAGAGCAAGTTTCAGAAGCCCAACTTGGGGCTTTTTTTAGTGCCATGACGATCCGTGCGAATGCATTTCCTGAAGCAACCCAGTGGAGTGAAGGTGAAAAGCGAGTGATGGATCGATATTGGCCAATTCTAGTTCGAACGCTACCTCCTGATGTTATCTTCATTGCTGACCCTGAAGGGTCTATTATGGGAGCTGGGAGCTCAGTTGGGCCTCAATATGTTGGTAATGATACTAGAGAAATGAGACTTGTTGGTGCCCTTAGAGAGATTTTAGCTGGAGGCCATCTTGGGTACGAGGAAGTCCAAGGTGTTTTGAGGGACGTTCTTCCCTTGAGTGTTGATGAAGGGGAAGGTTCAGGGGTTAGTGAGTCGTTGCTTTCGGCATTTCTTATTGGTCAACGGATGAACAGAGAAACAGACCGCGAGTTGAAAGCATATTGTCTTGCATTTGATGATGAACTTGGTATCTCTAATCGTTGTTTGAGTTTTTTTTCTCATAATGCTAATGATTGATTCAATAGTTAAATCAGTGCCCTCTTGTTGTAACTCAATTATCAGCTGGTCATAGGTCCTCCGCCGGTTGCTGATGTTAAGTCATTGACTTATTACGGAGAACCTTATGATGGAAATACCCGTTATTTTAAGAGCACATTGTTTGTTGCTGCTGTTAGATCCTGTTATGGTGAATCTTGCTTGCTTCATGGTGTGGAATGGATGCCACCTAAGGTAAATGATGCCACTGAGAAATTGATAACCTTTGATTGATAAGTACCTACCAAAATGTGGTTACATCCTAAACGTTTCTTCAGTTCAACATTAATTCAGCCCATGAATCATCATCTCCAATGATTTGCTGCAGTGCAGATGGTGCTAATATCTACCACATTACATGTCGTGTGGGAATTGTTTGACCAATCTTACTTTTTCTAGGGGGGTGTAACTGATGAACAAATGCTGAAGTTCATGGGAGCAAATACAAGCTTGACTCCTTTGCAAGCTAAGGAACTTCTTGAGGTTTGTCCTAGTACTAATTTGCACTGTCTTTTTTTCTGTTTGCAAGAGTTGTCATTTTAATTCCAAAAAGAAAAAAGAGTTGTCATTTTAAATTTCAGTTACTGTTTTTCTCAGGACAAGGAGGTTGGTTTTGCCTACATTAGTCAACGTGAAGCTTGCCCATCTTTGTAAGTAATCAACATCTGAAATTGAATATAAATAAAACCTTTCTTTCTGGTTTTGTTTGCAAGATACATATTTCCCTTCAATTTCTTCTTCCAAATTAATTTCATCCTTCTCTTTCTTAATATATAGAGAAAAAAATATACAAGTTGATACAACAACATACAACTCAAATCTCTTTTTTGTTTGGGGCTAATAATTGCCATCATTTTGGCTGTAATATTTCTTCTCCGTTTTCAGACTTCAGTTGCTTCCATGTTATGTTCCTCTTTTTTCTTCCATGTCTTCTGAGAAGCAAGTTTTTGTTTTTCTAAGGTTCTTTGTTACTTATTGAAGATCCTAAGATAATAATTGAACAGAAAAGTGATTTCTTCTGTTGAGTCAGATTTTGAGTTCTCTTTGGATTGTCAAAGGGCTGCATTTCTGCTTACTTGCATGAAGATTGATTGGGTGAAAAAGCTTTAGGAGTTATGCACTTCCCACCACTGATACTCATACGTCAATTAAATCAAAGTAAATTGAAGCTGTAAATGACTTCTTATTCTTCAGATATTCGTTGATTGGGTTGAGGGAGCACATAAAGAAGCGTCCTCCGCTTGCAACAACGGAAAAGATTCAACAGTTTGTGAGGGTGAGCAATATTATTGGCTATCAGCTTCTTTCTTTTCTTTATGTTGAGAAGTCGCTGTTCTCTGTTAAGTTGCTCTCTGCCAAAGGAAAAGTAGAATGACAACTAATGCAGTAGAATGTAAAGATTCTCTTAGAGGAGCTTCTTGTGTTCCCCTTCCTATATTGTTATAAAACTGTCTTTTCTTCTCTGAAGAGTATTAGGCAGAGAGCCTCATGAACAACGTCTGCTTCAGGTTTGAAGCTGTAGATGCTAGACTGTGCTGAGTGCAATAACTCATTTTTTTCCTCAACAGGCAAAGGGGAGGGAAGCAATTGTTTCTGGATTTTATCATGAAGGTTATGAGGAATCTCTTTTGATGCTTATGAAAAGAAGAGGTGTTCATTCTGGCTTGGTGGTGAAGGTTGGAGCTTTTCCATTATTCACATTTATTTGATTCATAGGGCTTTCCAAGATTGAATTGGAAGAGCTTATATAATAAAACTTCATTTTCTTAACTTTCAATATTTAAACTAGCATTTTTAGATTATCAACGAAGTTACTGTTCGATTAATTTAGGGTGAGGAAGGTGCTCTATCAATGACAACAAGATTGCGATCTCCAAATGCATCAAAAGGACTTCCTGTGAACTACTGTTCAGGGTTTCGGTCATTGAGCAAGAAATATGCATTTGAACTTGATGGTTTGCATCTTCTAGACATAACCCCTTTATCTCTTCTTTATATTTATATTTGACATTTTGGAAATCCTTTTGTACTTCAGTCATCACCTTATAGCATCGTGTTCTGAATCCTGAAGTTTTGATCTTTTAGGGGTGTCACGTGAAAATTTCAGTATTGAGGTTAATGCTAAGGACTATGGTTTCGAGCCTAGTGATACTCCAAGAACTGATAGATCTGTAAGTTTTTATTGTTTCCTTACTCTATTGAGCAACAATGACGCAGAACAAGCTCTTGTAATGCAACCACATATTTTGGAATGATTCATCTTCATGCCCAACATGCCAACTAGGCAATATGAAGTACTACAGCTTGATTGGTATCAAATTCTTTTTCGACGTGCATGAGATTGCCATCTTAAGAAACTTGTCACTGCAACGTTATTTAAGTAAACATTGATTTGAACAAATATTTATGTCATCCTTTTCTTTTGTTTTCCAACTTCTGCTTGCATCAGGTTCCCAAGAACATAGAGGTGGGTCTAGCAGCTCTTCGGGGTGAGAAAGGACCAGCATATGATCGAATTGTCTTGAACGCAGGAATGGTGGATCATTTACTTGGATGTGATGGTGCAGAAGATATAGCATCGGCCCTGGACAGAGCCAGAGAAGCCATTGACAGTGGTGAGGCTCTCAGAAGACTATTGAACTACATAAGGATCTCTCACAAAGTGGGGTGAATGGTGCTTGCTCCCTTTAGCATCAGATCCGGTGTTCAAACACCGGTTTTGTATACTTGACATCTTCAAACAGCATATATTGATGAATATATGCGAGGGAAATTGTTGTTTCTTCTTTTACCGCTCATCATTTGTTCACTTTCCTTCTGATATTGTTTGTTCTTGTTTGCTTTCCTACCTCGATGGTTTTCCATACAAAACACACACACGGCACATTCTGCTGTACCTGTTGTAAATTGTAAAATCATTTTATTTATGAACAGAGATAGTAAGTAAATCACCTTGCGACACATTTTTAGTACATTTTCTCCTACTAATGAGTCTGAGATGCTCATTCCAATTTTATATAAGTAAATAAAATTTCGGTCGAAGTTCTTGATTCAGCAGACTGTATGCCTTTGTCAAATATTCTTTATAATTCCTCAATTGGTGCAGGATTGGAGTAAGTGGCCGAAGGCTTGTGATAAGCCGGAGGAAGGTAAGGATCACGTAAAAGAGGTTCAATAAAGCGGAGTATCATGGTGCGTCGTCTTCTTTGGGCTACGGGCTTTTTTTCTTCAAAGCCTAACCATCATTTCTACTTCGTACGCAATATGAAAATAACAATATTTAAATATTTAAATAAATGTTATGAATTTTGTACTGGTGTTAGATTTGACTTTGGTATAGTATTCTACCAATATGAAGTATCATTTTAGATAATTTTTTGAAAATTATAAAATAATTCTTGAAAATTTTAAGAATTTCAAGAATATAAAATAGTTTTTCAATACAATGTTTTATATGATTTATAATTTTACATCAATCAGGTCTTTAAAAATTATAATAATAGGAATTTGAAATAATAACTATTTATTTATTTATATTAATATTACTTTTCACATAAAATAATAATCATAGTTAACATAAAAAGATCATTAAGTTATTATACAAATATAAAATTAAAAATAATACAAAGTATTTATATTGTTATAATTTTATCATATAATAAAGAATTATTATATCAAAACATCAAATAGAAATAATAATAAAGATATATGATTCTATAAGTATTACAAAAAGAGTTCATGTCATGAAATACAATTATGTAGAAAATTTACAATTAAAATTTTTATATTTTATTTCATATATAAAATTTCACATATGTATTAAATACAAGTGAAATTAAAAGAATAGAATAAATAAAAACTTGGAACTTTATTTAATCGAATATTTAGTCAAATTACATTGACTTCAATTCTCATTTGGTATAAAATTTTTATCATTGAGAAGAGTCTTATCATTACTATCATTCAAATTCATTGCTTCAAATGATATATCAATACTTTATCATCTAAGATTATTTTTCAAATTACTCTCATCTATCAAATTCGGTTTCTTAGAAACTCAATCGGCTAAAAGATCAATATGATTAAAGCAAATTAGATCTATAGAACTACTTATTTTATTAAGAGTTCTAGTAAACAAATAAAATTAAATTATTAACAAATTACGCAAAATTATTTCAACTTAATAATGATAATAACATTCCTTTCTCGAAACTTTAAATTGTATCAAACAAAGATCAAAACGTTCAATTTTTTGTGTTCCAATCTATTCCTTTTCTCGAAATGGATAAATTCAAATATGTTATAATTCTTTTCACACTCTGTTACACTTGCACATTGACTCAAATTTTGACTTGCAAATATTTGCAATTATGGAACATTACTTCCAATTGGTCCCACCAAGCAACTATAAGACAACAAAAGAAACCTTATAAATAAAATAAAGTGATGATTAATTTCCAACAAGTAACAAAAGTGAAAATTATATACTTGAATTAAGTTTGCTTTTTTGACGAATGGTCATAGGCATCCCAAAATCATCATAAGTATCTTTATAAACCTTGATTTGTGAGCTTAAGAGATCTTGGATTATCTTATAGGCAACAATTGTTATAACAATCAATAACATTCCCCTATTAACTTCAACATTCTTTATAGAACATAATCTAAAATAGACACTAGGATTAAAAAATGTCTCAGCTGCAAATAACAAAGAATAAAGTTTTCATTTCCATCTCTCATTTATGACTGCAAGATACGATGTATATAAAGAAAGCCTAATTTTCAAATTGGTCTTAATTGATTCCTTCATTTTCTCCATGATATTATAAAAATAACACATTATTGTCTTCACGTCACTATCAGCCAGACAGAGTAGTCTCACCATGGGCTCACAAGCTTGGATTACAACTTGACATTGAGACCACAATTCATAATCTTCAAGTATAATTATAGAAACATCCATTTCAGCATTAGACCTGACATATTGAGATGTTACTCACTTATTACTTATAAACATTTATTTCAACTCCATCTTCATTAGAACAAACACTGAAGTGATAAATTAGTCACAAATCTTGTAATAACAAGACGACACAAATTTCTACCATTTGTGAAATCCTTCATCATCAAATTCAGGACCTATGTACGATTATAAATGAACTTAGTCAAACTTAATGTACAATTTCATTAATGATAGAAAAGTATCTAGCATCCTATATATTTTTCAACATCAAGTCAATGTAATGTGCAATAAAGAGAGTCCACCAAAAAATTATACTTGCTTTGCAATCTTTTATCAGTTGTTTTGTAAACGGAATCATAGTCAGTAATGAACTGACTAGTGTTTTCTAGCCTAATAAGGTCAAATACATCAATAAACTTAAAAAAATTGTTCTCTTTAACAGAATAAACAAAAAATTAAGAATAGACTTCTTCTTTCTATTTGTCTAACCATCATACATTATTGAACAATTATAAGTTGTTAAGCATTCTTCTTTCATTCAAATAACTATTTGTTTCATAAACAAAGTTGTTCAAAAGCTTACCTCTATAGTTCATCAATCGAAGAAGCTTTATATCTTAGATCGTAAGAGGCAATATCATCCACCATACGCTGGTAACAGTAGGATTGCGCGACATTGAATGATATACCTGAATCATACTACCATCTAGACATTGTCAAGTCCACATTATGAGTCATTTCTTTAGATTATAAGAAATTACGAATTAAAGCTTGAGCTTTAGGATTTTTTTGTGGCGAAAAAAAGTTTGACACATGTCTTCTTCTCTTCCTCCCATCAAGTGAAACATTTCCTACTTGTTGGGCAGGAAAACTACCTTCAACATCCCTATTATTATCCTAGCCATCAAAAAAAGTACTTCCACTACCAATTTCATAGTTTAGTCTTTATCTTCTATCTTTATTATGATGATACTTTTCAAGCAATGCTTTCATTTGTCATTTACCATCATTGCTTACTTTCTTACAAGGCTTCAAATCATCTTTTATCCTAACTTTAATCTGGTGATTCCCCCACCTTTCACATGTTTATTACAATACAAACAAATGATATAATTCTTTATTCCAAGAACTAATCTAACATGAGCATAAGCTGAATCATCGAATCTTCTTAAACCTGAAGCAAATGAATTATCAAGAGTACTTGAACTTTCCTTCATCAATCTGTAAAAATAAAGAAAAAAATATGTCAAAATTAAATCAATAACATCATATTAAATTATTTTTTTGTATGACATCATTAGATAACAAATTTAATATTCTATAACTATATAACATCATTCCATCTTTTTTTTTGGTAATGCACATCAAAAATGACTTTATTGTACAAAATAAAAAGAAAAATTATTACTTAAACATTACATTTGCACATTATATTGGGTAATGAGTATACTCTCATAAATCAAGACATATCTGAAAAGTCCTTTTAATATAATCATAAAGAAATCTAATTATCTTAGCTTAACTTAAATATAATCAATTAGAAATTAAATTGCCTAAATTATCTCTTTTCAATTCCCATGAACTATATTCTATTATGTATTTAACAATCTATAAGATAGGATAATAAATGTGCATTTGTAATTTTACTATCATATTAGAAATATTCCTTTCTAAAGTTTAATTTTATGTATTTGTAATGTTATTTCTAATAAAAATAATATAAAATGCAAACATTAATTTGATAAACTCAAATTTTATCTCATTTTATGATTATTAATTAAAAATAATTTGAAAAATCAAATAAATAAGAGTTCATTAGTTCGTGTCTTTATATCTTCATAAAGTGATTCCCATAAATACTCATTAATATTTAATAATACACATAAATTCAACAAATTATGTTTACAAAATCACCTTTATAGTGTGCTTGGTTTACTGGAATAACTTTTCTATTCCTGATCTATTTTTAGTAATATGTTATTTTCTTGTTTAGTTGAAGAAAACATACAAAATATATAATCTAAGGGTTTATTTATTCCTTGAGTTTGAGGAATAAGTAAACCCATCACCTCTCTATTTTTATCTATTTCAAGTCTATTCTAAATGATTAGGAATAAAATTGAGAACAAGTTGGACAAAAATATCCTTGAGGAATCCACAAAATTACTTCGCTATAATAATATAGTTAGTGGAAACAACTTGAATATTTTGGTCTTTTTGTTTGTTATTCCTCTGTCATTTTAAATTTATGTTTTCAAACCAAACTTTGACATTACATCATCATTAAAAATTCTTAAGAATAAATTAAACTAAAATATACTCATTCTATTCCATTCCTCATCTATTCTATTCTTAAAGAATTACTACTCTATTCCTTATATATTCTAGTAAGGTAACCAAACAGCCTGTTACTTTGTAATTTGTAATCGACAGCACACTAAGTTACCAACACGATCTTACAAATTTAGAATTTATCCACCGGAGTTGACCAGCCAAAAATCAACCAACACAAACTCATAATTCATAAATCAATTAACTAACACATTTCAACAACAAACGAAACCACAACATATATGGGAACCAGCCAATGATGGGAGAAAAGGATGAAGCGGCTTCGTACGACAGAGGAGGAGCAGGTGAGCAGCCTAAAGGAGCAGATCTGAGATCCAAGACGCGGTATGCACGATGGACAACAATAAAATTGAGAACCAAGAGCCAAAGGAGCTAATCAAGCAGCTTGGACTTGAGCTAATGCAAGACAACAGGTCGACAGGGATGAGCAAATAGAGATGCTAAGCGTGCAATTAGAAAAGCAAAGCTAGGTAAAGCAAAGAAAAAGGAGAGCTAAGAATGAGCAGAGAAGACTAAAGAGGGAGAGTGTGAGAGAGACAATTAAAGTGAATGAGCAACTAATCATGACAAAGTCGGACGATGGAACAAAGAGAGGGAAAGGAGAAGCATGGCTTAAAGAACGAGCCGAACTATATGTGTGTACATACCAAGTAAGCAACAATTACAACAAACTTACAACCGCAGGGGGGGAGGGGGGAGAGGAGGGAGGTGTAACAAATTTATAGATTTTTCATTTAACTACTCAATTTTTAAAATTTTACATTTTAATCCCAATAGTTCACCAGTATATGATCAAAATGACTAATACTATCTGATACCTTGTTATATCACAGGGACACATGGATGGTTCGAATATTTAGGATCTGAGACATATGGTGAGAAAGACAAGTGTCCTACGCAAGAGTAATCGTATGAGGAAGTTGTCATGGAAGTTACGTACATGAGGATTAATAATAAAGATAGAGTGAGAGAGAGGTGTGGAAAATGTTATGAGTAATCTCTCTGTATTCTCTTACCTCCTGTATTTTTCTTCTTCTTCTTTACTGGGTGATTCTCTTTTTTTAAACATGTTTTTCGTTATGTTATATTAGAGACTAACTTTTAATATAATTATATATCAGAATTTCCTCCAATTCTAATCTCTGTATTCTTTTGACAGGTTGAACATTACATATCGGTGCTTTCATTGAGAGATAAGGCATGACAGGTAACACACATCTCAAAGATTTGTTAAATGAGTTAAAACATCTTACTGATATGGTGGACCAATCGAATCATCTTCATACTGGACGAATGGACATATTAGAGAGTTCAATGAGTGGTGTAGATAGATTGGAAGTTTCTCTCGACGCCATCACACGAGTGATGGATGCTATAATAAATGTAACATTAAACCACATTCAACAACCAAGATCACATTTTATTTAGAGCATAGCAAAGTTATGGAAACATACCTCCAACACTTGTCATTTGGACTTGCACCCTCTCCATGCTTCTCCAAAACCTATCAAAGAGAGAAAAATACAAACCTTGTGTAAGAGAGATTGATGGTAGAAGACCCTTTGTTCTTTCACACCCAATACACACACAATGTATGTCTCTAACTCAACAATCTCACCTTATGTCATATATTATGACATGTTCTACCCTAAAGGGTAGAATGGGCTAATTGTCTCATTATTAATGGATGATATGGATTATAGTTTAATGGGCCAACATATAGTAATTAGGGTACTACCATATGTCTCAAATGCAATTAGCATATTAACCATCCCATTATGGTTATTGAATATACATTAGGCAATTCGATTATGGTTAGGCATATGGAATTAATGTTGTGATTATATTAGTCCACTAACATATATTTCTAACATTCTCCCACTTGGACAATATAAT
>JANZLC010000001.1:5346804-5358368 GCA_026413385.1 Erythroxylum gracilipes
CCAACTCCTTGGAGAGAAAGCTTGTTGGCCAGTTGCACGAAAGGGCTTATATGACCAAACGCAAACCATGGAAACATAACTACGTGAAGCTTAAGTTCTGATTGCTGAGCCATGTTATCGTTGATAAAACTCTTCGTATGTTTCTCAGCTTGGTTCTGTTTTGGGCGATTAATGTGGTTATATAAACACTTAAAAGTCAACTAGAGAAGGCGGGAGTAGCGGTGGAAGCACAGTGGCGACTAGCGATGCATTTTTGTGGGGGTCGGTGGGAAAACTAGAGGTCATTGGTTCCTCCCCGTTGTGGGACCATGATTAAGCTCCCTACAGAAGTAGCTGTAGAAGTGAGCGCAGCTTTTACTTTTTAACGTGTCATAATATTTTCTTTGCCTCGCATAATTCAAATAATAAACAAGAAATGATCCTTTTAGAAAGAAAAGATAGAGAGAGTAATGTATTAAAAAGTGGGCAGGAACGTTTTATGATAGCGAATAAATTAATCTTTCCGAAGATATAACCCCCACCGAAACTTCATTCCATTGGACGCTTGGACGTGTCAAGGGCTCGGTGGTTGAGGTGACATAAGCCACTGCCTCAGTGATAGGGTGTCCCATCAATTGGTGACATACGCCATTTCTTCTGGAGGTAACAATATAGATCAAGGAGACCGCTACTTCAAGCGGATTTCTATTAATAAAAAGAGACTGAGATATTTTAGTGGTTAAAAGGTCGTACAATTTCTATATGGTTTTAAATTTTTTAATAAAAAATTGTTAAAATAAACATCCCTAATCAAATATTATTATCATTAAATATTATTTCTAAATAAGAAGATTAGCCATGTCAATTTACTCTTCAACATTTTTTTATCTCCTCTTACTCTTTCTTCTTCTTATTCTATGAAAATAAGTGAGTGTGAATCTCAAGAAGACGACTCAAAGGTTGTGCTTTTAGACTCACTTAGTTCTTTCGCTTCTAAATTATACATAAAATAAAATATAAACTAAAGTGAATGTCTTAAGCATTTCATAGTATTAATAACTAAGTGTATAGAATAAATATATAATCAATTAAGCACATATCATATCTTCGAGTGAAATAGTATCCTCTCAATCCAGCTCAAGGAATTGTTTGGGAAAATATGCTTTAGATGGTGTTCTCATAAGCTCACTAAAATAGTCATAAGCTCATTGCATGATTGAGATTGAGATTCCAAAACTTACCTGATAGAAATGATTATGTTTCTAACTTTACCTTTAGACAATTGCCTTATAGAAAATTGACGTGCTCCTATCTTCATGTTTCATCCGTTATACTCTCACTCTTTTTTTATAAAGAGAGTAATCAAGTTGGGAAACATATTTAGCCATCTTAGATTTGCAACACTTCTGTCTAGTTTCTTCCTTATGAGGTTAGGACTAGTTTGCTTATTGTTCTCAGTGTAAAAGCAGCCTCCCATTGGAATGTTATTGCATTGAGCTTCTCTTAAATAATTTCCATGTTTCCTACATAGAGTATAGACAACCCTCAGACCATTAGCTTCCTCAACCTTTAAAATGGAATTAAAGTCCCCGTAATCATCCAGGGGGTTGTATGGGTGCTTGCAATTTCCTTAATGTGATTCCATAGGAAATTTCTTTAATAAGCACTGTTATGTGCATAGGTAAAAGAGATGCTTACTCTTTGGTTGAGTTGTCCTAGGGATACCTCTAAATGCACTATTTAATTAGTTACGCATAAAGAGATAATATATAAGGCAGTGGAATCATATAGGACAAAAATTCTACCATTTGGATGACTAGATAGGTAAGAAAGTATCATGAAGTTGTCTCACCTAGGGAGCTTTTTTTTATTTCGATTTGTTCTCATGCGACTGTTTCAAATTCTGGTGCCTTTTGTGATTGTTTCAAATGTTGGTTGATACGTGCCTTATTGATTGTACATTTATTCCAGAACACTTAGTGATTAATACTATGAAATATTTAAGAAACTTATTTTGGTCCTTATTTGATTTTAGGTTCAATTTGGAAGTTCAAAAGCTAAAGTGAGTTAAAAGTATATTCTTTGAGCCATCTTGTAACATCCCGTTACCTGCGGGAAGGTTATAATAGTAAATATAAGTGACCAATGAGAGTTTAGAATTGCATTTTTCATGCTCATGCATAAAATTTCATACACATACACATGAATAGTGAAGTTGCTGCATATGAAAATAATTGTATATGTATTCATGAATAATTCCGGGTATAATTAGATTGAGTTGTGATTTTTTGAAATTTTGAGAATTTTTGAATTTATTTATATTGGAAATATTATTGATTAGTGGAAATATTATATTTGTGAATTTTGGTGAATTTAGGATTTATTTTCAGAATTTATAGAGAATTATGGAGTTTATGAAAAAGTAATAATAGGGAACAAGGAATCAAAAGATATTTGGAGATAATTGGATTGTAAAGATAGGAGTTAAAGAGTTTAGTTCAAAAGAAACTTGGTTAGAGCTTAGACCTTAGGAAAGTCATAAGTGTTAAGTTGCGTTTTGTACTTTTGCTACAAGTAGGTTACTGTTCTCTGAGAGTTGAAAGGTTAAGTTTTGTCCTGTTAACTTCTTCATAATCACCTTCTTCGAATTTTCTTCCAATACACAAAGTTTCTCATCAAACACCTTCTAAGAGATTTCTGTGTTTTTCCTTTTTTCTATACCAAACCCACTTTGCTATTTATGTCTTCTACCCTAAGAAAAACCAGAAGCTGGTTATTGTACACAATGAAATATGTGAATTGCATGGAGTTTAGGGATTGAAGATAATTGAAGATTTTGGAGTTTTTAACAAGTAAGTAGTGAATAAATCCTTTAGAGTTGGGGATTTATAAAATAAATTTGATGAATTACTGTCATCTGCATGGAAAATGACATTTACGTATACATTTATGAATACTGTGTTGTTGGGATGAAAAATTTAGTTATAGTGTTAATTTAGTTTTTGAAAGATTGTTAATGATTAGGTGATGTAAAAAATGATTTTGGAGTTAGGAGTAGCAATGAAATGGTGTATAGGATTAGTGTAGAAGATTAAAGTTGGAAAGGTGACATGCTCTGTTTCTTCACTTTGCATGTATATATATATGTATATGTATATGGGTGTGTACGTGAGTAAGTGTTTTCCTTTGAGATAATCAAGAAAATGGTTTTTAAGTTGAAGAATAGCTGTAAAGTGATGGTCTAAGATGGGAGTGAGCATATAAGTGAAGGCTGAGAAGAAAATACAGAATATGGAAAATTGTTGAAAATGAAGGAAGGGTGACAGAACATGAATAGGATGAACCATGAATTTTTGGTTCTTTGATGGTTCTTGGTTAAATTTGCATTTTTAGGAGTATTATGATTTGTGGTGAATGAGTTTAATGGAATGGAGTTGCAATGATTAGAATAAAAATAGAAGTGTTGGATTTTGAAAGAAAAATTGGAAGTCTGAAAATTCTGGGAATGAATAGTAGGAGAGAGTTGAATTTTGATCTGAACTTCCATGAATTAACTATACAGATTTAGATAGATTTTGACAAAATTATCTTCATGGCAGTTGTAAATCTTTCTTTCATCTTTCCAACAATATATAGTATGAAAATTTTGGACATTTGAGTTGAAAGTTATGGTCCTTATAAGTGGAGATACTAAGGAGTATAGTTGTATCGTTTGGTGATGACATCATATCGTCTGGTGATGACGTCATATCGTCTGGTGAAGACGTATCATTTGATGATGACGTCATACTGTCTGGTGATGACATCATATCGTCTGGTGAAGACGTATCATCTAATGATGACATCATATCGTCTAGTGATGACATCATATCGTCTGATGATGACGTCATATCATCTGGTGATGACGTCACATCGTGTGGTGATGACGTGTCATCTGTGTATTGTTTATAAACTTCTTTTAGGCACTATTCATCTTGTATCGTATGGTCTAATTTTGATGACATAATCTCTCTTTGAGGTCTCACGACAGTCGTAGACCTCAATGTGCTCTTGAAACCAACCTAAGACGACCTTAATCTAATATCTCTAAAGAAAGTTATGGCTGTTGTCCCGAAACAGGTTCAATATGATTGGGGACAAAACCATGTTTGATTCTTTTGGCTATAACTTCTTCTCTAGATACCCAAATGACTTGATTCTTAAACTAATAGATTCCTAACACATTTTTCTACCTCTCTATAAAAATGGGTACCATTCTGAATTGAATTGGAAAAGATTGATCAAATGAAAATGTGGAATCTGTTGGAATAGTGAAAATAGGAATTATCTTACTGAACACCCTTCAGTATTTTGATTATATTTGGACTTGTAGAATTCCAAATGAGATGATTTTGATTTGGAGTAAACTAGAGATATAGGATTACAAATCATATGAAAAAGTAGATTTGGGATTCAGTCTCTAAGACGTTCCAATTCTGAGTGAAAGTTGTGCATAGTATATTGTTTTTAAAAATGAACAACCCGATAATGTTTGAAGCATATCTTCCAAATTACTGAACCAAAAGTGATTTTAGTGTCAATGGAAAGATAAGACATAGAGGAACGCTTTTCTAGAAGAGAGGTTGACCAAATTACCTTAGTTTCACTTTCTGGTTGAATGTGAATTGTAGACCCAAAAGTATGACTTGGAAAAATCTGAAGTGAGTCAATGAGAAAGGAATAAAGATTTTAATGCTTTTTAGTAAGGCATAAACCTAAGTATAAATTATACTTAGATGAGTTTTGATATGAGAACAATTTGGTGATGAAATTAATGGATAAATAACTGGGATTGTCATGAACATGCATTGTACATATTTCATTTCATTCATATGCATTGTTACACACTTATGATTGTACAAATTGTGATATATGTGTATGTTGTTTGATATAGAGGAGCAATTGGAACGTCAACCTCCAGATGTTATTGGAACTTCTAGGCATTTGCTTCAAGAGCAACTAGTGAGTAACCTAGACGGTTTCTCTCAATTATTGTTTGCCTAAATTATAATTTGAATGATAAATGAATGTGTTTGATTGTTGATTTCTGGACAGGAGGTCCGATGATTGTGAAATGTAGAATGTATATTGAAGTGCTACTTGAATGTGAATGTGAAGACCTATGTGCTTTATAATATGATTGAGTGTGGTACATGCGTTCCATTCATGAATGCACAATCAGATAATGACAGATGTGACCAGAGTAGCCATTGATCAGAGCTTAAAGCTCAACGTGTGAAAAAAGAGAGCCTCGAGCTTAGACAGTGATTAAGAGCATAAGGCTCACTATGTAAAATGAGCCTTGTATCCTCATTGGATAAGGGACAGTTATTAATGAGCCCGGTATCCAAAATGGATACGGGACAGTTCAGGCGCTCGGTCACTGTTAAGTTAAAATGACTTTACGCTCAATGATTTTGATGAATACCAAATAATAATGAAAGAAGAAAGTAAGACGGAAGTAGACGAATATGAGACGGAAGGAATGAAAGAAGAAAGTAAGATAGAAGATGCGTAAAACAAAAGTGAGACGGAAGGCGCAAACCATAAGTGAGACGGAAGATGTGCAAACCAAAAGTGAGACAGAAGATGCGCAAACCAAAAGTGAGACGGAAGGAGTAAAACAAAAGTGAGACGGAAGGGCAAACCAAAAATGAGATGGAAGCGCAAATTAAAAATCAGACGGAAGGAAGTGAGACGGAAGAACCGATACTACGTCAAAGACTAATCAGCTTGAGTTAGTTACAGAACTCAACTGAATAACTGATTCTTTAAAGATCAAGAAACAAGAAGAAAGAACCAGTTATCAAGAAGCGGTTGAAGATGAAGACTATAAATAAAGGTCGGAGTCGAAGACTGCAGAAGCTTAGCGATTTGAGAAGTTAGAGATTTTCGAGAGAAAAAGCTAGAAATCTTACTGTGCGAAAATTAGAGCGATCATTATCTGTAACAAAAGCTCAAAAACTCTTTCAGTTGAAAGAAGAAAAGCAGATAGCCTGAAGAGGCTAAGTGTGAAAAGAATACTTGTTGTAAGAGACCTGAAGAGGCTCGGAGAAAAGAATACTTGTAACTTTGCAAAGTATAGTGAAATCTCAGAAGGATCTCTGAGGACTGGACGTAGCCCACGGTTTGGGGTGAACCAGTATAAATCTGCGTGTCGACTATCTCTCAACCCTTAACTATTACTCTTATTGTTTGAAACAAAGCACTTAGAGAATATACTGCAATTTTTCATAATACTGATTTTCGATAGTTTTGAAGTAAAGCAAGTTTTCAAGAAGTTTTAAAAAACGGAATTATCGAAAAAGAATACAAAATTCAACCCCCCTTCTTGTGCATTTGCATATCAAATATTAACTCTGTATTAACGTGTGATTTACTTCAATGAAGAAGCAGTATATAAGCCTATCAAGTTTTTACCAATTGAGAAATCTAGAGATGATTAATCAATTGTTGGAGAAGAAATGGTGACGTTTATTTATCCTATAAGGTCAGAAGTGATGAGGACGGACTGGATTTGGTTACGCCAGATAAGGTAATTTGAAAAATCTAATTATGTGGTTAAGAAATTAGTAACTTGATTGAATGGTAGGGTTAGTGAAGTATGTTCAGTCACTTGTGTTTTATATGTGAAGGAACGATTTATGTATTTATTGAGTAATGTTGAAAAACTAATGTGTTGAATTTGGTGTAGGCTCTAATGATATAAAGGAAATGTAAAACTTGGCTTGTTGAATTGCATTAAATTTATGAATGAGTATAGTAGTTTTATATATGATGAATACAAAAGTTGAGGAGATAAATATAAATCAATATAAATCAAATCTTTAAAAAAAGTTAGTTGAGATAATAAATGCTAAATGATAGGGATGTGATACATATGTTATCAATAAGGATGTAAGACAGTAAAAAAGGATTAGATTAGGGAAGTAGAAGCACATATTTAACATATGCTTCTGTTTTTCCAAATTAGAAACTAACCTAGAATATGATTTTATTTCTACGATGTATACTGTATAACTAAACCCACAAATTTATATGTAAACTCCTACCTGATGGTTCTTATGATTAAACTAACTTAACAAATATCTAGACAAGTTATAAATGAACCAAAATAATTGGGGAGTCATTTAACTTGGTTTGGAGAAGCTCAAATATCCAAATTATTTTCTAACCAATAACTTATGCATTGTTTTGTTGCTACTAAACCATGACAACTTCAAGCTAAGTTTAACATCAACTCTAACTTCAAACTTCTGGTCTCCCTTAAAGAACTTTGCTTCCTACATATTGGTTCAACTTGTTCCTATAAATAAGAACTTGAATCCAAAAGTTTCTAAGAACTTAAAAGGTATGAAAACGGTTACTAAAACTGGAACTTCATTATTTTTTAAAAAATTTTCATTTTTTACTCCAATTGAAGTAGCTATTAATCCTTTCATTTATTCATGGAACTTTTTAGATTGATTTTGTATGGAAAATTATCAATTTCCTAAAGTTGTATCTATGAGGTGTAGTGTCTAATAGGGGTGCATTCTTCCTATGTAATGTTATCAATAGGAAAGCTCAGGTCAGTCATGGGCTTATCTATTTGACACAAGAACTTGATCTCTGTGTAAAATCTGCTAGTAAAATTTGTGTGGTTGATTTAAGTATAAGGGTGTTATTGTTGAAAAATTGGGGCAGGATCTAATCCCAATCACAGAGGAATAATTATGAAATTTTTTCATATTTTGATTTCTCGAAAACCAAGATCACTTTAATTATAGAAAATGATTAACACATAAATCATAATAAAGCATAAATATTTATTCATACCTTATTATGAAGCTTGGTCATTTTCTTATTATATCCCTCAAACCATTTCCAAAACTAATCCATCTCAACCATCATAGCTGCATAAGTTTCCGACCTCCAACTGTATCTACAGAACAAGTGTAAAGAACTTTGTAACTCTTACAGAGAGGGTTAAGCAAGAGGTCTTAGCTCCATTAGAACATAAGCTTATTTATAATAGGTTTTAGACATTTTAGTAATTTAATTAAAACTAAATTCTAATTTCAATTATACTTTAAATAGAATTACAAATAATTCTAAATAAATACCAATTATGCCTAGATAAGATCCAAAATCTAATATTGATCCTTATTTATTAAATATCTTATATTTAATTATAAAGTTTCTCAAACTTTACAATCAAGTCCAACTTAATTTTAATATCTTTGCTCTCTTTAGCTCGTTCCTTACGAGAGACCCATTAGGTTATCAAATATATTGGCAACAATTATAAATTATAATTATAATTTATAATTAGAATTAGAATTAGATAAATTAAAACTCCTTTTAAATTATCTTTAATTCTCAAATTAGAATTAGATTGGCGTCACGCATCATGATTACCCAAATATTTAGGAATTTCAAAGTAGTTTCGACTAACCTTTTTCACACATGATTTTTCTTTATAATTTAATTCTTTCATCATATAATGTTCCGATAAGACATAGATCATGAAATTAATATTTTCTCTATTTTGAGTCTAATCATATTAGTTCCCCATCATTAGCTATTGATTCAATAAATGACATTTGTAAACTATTTACTAAAAGTTATTTTACCTTAGATAAGGATTTCCCCAATCAATATTAATTAAGAACAATAGAACATTCTTCCTAATTACTTTAGGGTGATGAATCATTTTTTGATCACTCAACTACCTTTATATAGTTCATGCTACATCCAATGACTATCGAATAAACGATCAATTATTAGAATAGATCATAAGTAGTATCAAAACATAACAAGTCCTATGTAAAATA
Source organism: Erythroxylum gracilipes (assembly GCA_026413385.1). Lineage (NCBI taxonomy): Eukaryota > Viridiplantae > Streptophyta > Magnoliopsida > Malpighiales > Erythroxylaceae > Erythroxylum > Erythroxylum gracilipes. Next base: position 5,355,639 of record JANZLC010000001.1, read on the forward strand.
ACTTTGGAGACCTCAAGTCAAATGATTACTTACATGATCTTCATAGTGATAATTTCCATAGACATACAAGTAATGTTCAAAATGGATTTTTCATACCGTATCAGTTCAATGAACTTGTTCTCTAACAAGCACCCACATGCTTGTTTAAGTATCTCTATACTTTAGCCTCTGAGATCAACTACTTCCTTCATAAGAAAAAACATAACATATGCTAGGCTTTTTGTTGGAAATCTAAACTTAATATGGACTAAAGTTAAAGTGTTTGCAGTGAACATAATTTAAGACTGATTTAAAAGAGCATTTGAAAGGCCAAAAGTTAGTCATTTTAGGTGTGTAACCTATGGATTTAAAGCTCTTCAAGTATAGTTTCAGTTAGTGAAAGTTTCAAGTCATTTGTACTTCTCTTTAAAAAGTTATGGTTGTTTTAGTGAATGATGGTCATAATTAACTATGTTGTTTAGAATTCTATTATTTATTATTCTACGAATTTCTAGAGTCTTCATTTGATGTTTTAGCCTTTATAAGTTGTAATCAGTTGTTATTGTATAGAATCAAAAGAGTTGATAATATAAGAAACTTACTTGTTATTCTTCTCTTCTTTTTACTTTAGAATTATCTAATACACCATTAGACACTAACAAATTGGTATCAGATCTATGATAATCTCTAACTTGACGCTGCTCAGACAAGTTCCATTATCGTGTCTTACAAAGAATAACTATGACAATTGGAGTATACAAATAAAGTCATTGCTCGATACACAAGATGTGTGGGATGTAGTTAAGAATGGCTATGATGAATCAGTAACAACAAGTAATATGTCAATGAATCAAATAAAGATGCTAAAACAGACCCGTATGAAAGATAAAATCATACTTTACCTCCTTTTTTAAGCAATTGATGAATCCAATTTTGAGAATATCGCTAGTGCGACAATATCAAAAGAGGCATGGGAGATTTTTCAAAAAGCATATAAAGGTGCAGATTGAGTGAAACAAGTTTGCCTACAAACACTTAGAGGTGAGTTTGAATTTTTTTAATCGAAAGAGTCGAAATGTGTGTTCGGTTATATTACAAGGGTACAAATGGTGGTGAATCAACTTAAAATAAATGGTGAGGTGATGAGTGATGGTCGAGTAGTAGAGAAAATACTAAGATCCTTAACTGATGATTTTGAGAATGTGGTGTGTGCAATAGAAGAGTCTAAAATTGGCAGAGATGGTCATTGATGAGCTCTCAAGTTCCTTGGAGGCTCATGAACAAAGAAAGATGAAAAAGAAATAAGAGGCGTTGGAGGAAGCACTTCAAGCCAACATGACACTAAAAGAAGAGAAATCAGACAGTTATGATAGAGGTCGCGGTGGCTATAAAGGCCAAGGTAGAGGTCGCGACGGAAGCCATGGTAGAGAACAAGAACGACAAGAGAATAAGGAAGATAAAAATCAACAAAACTCATACGACAGAGGTCAAGGTCGAGGAAGAGAAAAATCAAGTAAGTACAATGTTCAATGTTATAATCGGAAAAATTACGGCCATTATGCAACAAAATGTATTCAATGAGAAGAGAAATGAGAATGAGAAAATGTAGGTGATGGTGTAGCATTGCTAGCAAGCAAGGAGGTCGACCCTAATAATGATTTGGTATAATACTTAGACACTGGTGCGAGCAATCATATGTGTGGCTATAAGCACATGTTTACGGAACTAGAAGAAATTATGAATGGCCATGTATTCTTAATAGCTCCTTATTTACCTTAAAAAAATAGAGTAGTGGAGAGAAAGAACCAGACCATACTCAACATGGTTCGAAACATGCTAAAAACTAAAAACATGCCAAAGGAATTTTGGGATGAAGCTATAAGATATGCAGTGGATTTGTAGAATCGTTGTCCTACAACAAATTTGGAGAATGTTTACCCCATAAGAAGCATGGTGTGGTGTCAAACCATTAGTGGAACATTTGCAGGTGTTTGAAAATGTGGCTTATGCTCACATTTCGGATCAAAGGTGCACAAAGCTTGATGACAAAAGCAAGAAGCTGAATTTTATCGACTATGATGAAAGGTTTAAGGCATATAATCTCTATGATACCTTGACCAAAAAAAATAATTGTGAGTTGTGATGTGTAAGTCAATGAAGAAAGCATGTGGAATTGGAGTTCCATTGAGGAGATGACTCATGAAGAAGTGAAAAAGTAGTATCAATAACAATTTTCTCACTAACAAACACAACTACATCGACAACAACATAAGTTGGATCATCTTCAACTTTATCTGATGATGAAGATGAGCTAAGAACACCACAGACAAGAAGCTTACGAGACCTATATGAGGCAATAAATGAATTACACTTAGTGTGTATTTTGGCAGATGCGGAGGACATCACATTCGAGAAAGTCGTAAAAGATGAGAAATGGCAAGCTACGATGCAAGAGGAGATGAAAACAATTGAGATGCATGATACTTAGGAACTTGCAAAATTACCCGAGACTCATAAGCTCATTGGTGTAAAGTGGGTTTACAAGAAGAAGATGAATGCGCAAGGTGAAATTGAGAGATACAAGGTAAGACTAGTGGCAAAGGGATACAAGTAAAAAGTTGGGATTATTGGCCCCAAAGTTTTTTTTTAAGGAATAAGCATGATTAGATTAATTTTTGGAATATTAGTAGTTTGTTTATGTTGGGATTAACTAGTTTGTTATGTGAATAAGGTTTGTGAAGTGGGTTAAAT
>JANZLC010000001.1:5358468-5371596 GCA_026413385.1 Erythroxylum gracilipes
AGAGATTTTAAGAGTTTTTCAACAAGGAAAAAGAAAGAGGAAGATTTAATCTTCCATTAGAGACAAGAAGCAAAAATCGTGGGAAGAGTTTTAAGGTGAGTTGTTTAAAATTCCTTTGGAATTTTGAAGGAGTTTTTGGTTCAAATGGCTTAGGAAATGTATGGGTAAGATGGTTCTAGGATAAATTTCATGTTTTTTTTCCTTAGGTTTTTCCAATTTTTAAGATCTCTTTTGATTTGGGTTTTTGAAATTTTGAAGAAGAAGAACAAGGGAGGCAAGAGGAGCTAAAGGAAAGGCATCTTGAACAAGCCTAAAGCAAAGGATTTTTAAGGTAGGTAACATCTTTATAATTAAGAAAATGAGCTAGTACCATTAATGTTAATAAATGAAATTAAATGCTTTCCAACAACTTTGAAATTGGGTATTTATTACTCTTTAGATTGATTTGAGAATATGACATGTGTCTTTTTCTTGTGAATAAATTGTGGGAATGTTTACATATTGTGTTGATGATTGATTGGAAAAAGAATGTGAAAGTGAATTTGGAAAGAATGCTATGGTTATAAAATTAACTTTCGGAAAAGTGTCATTTTGGCCAATATGTGTGAAAAATGTGAAATGTATGCTTATATGGGTTTGTGATGGTCCCTTAAGTGAGTCAAGTACACTTGTCTATAGGCTTTTCTCACCTGCCCGCTAGTGGCATGGAGTTTCCTCATGGACTCCCCTAAGTTCACGGCTACACATGACCGCTATGCGGAAATGTATAGTATGTTTTGTTTGGATCCACCCGAACCATTTCCGATATGCTTATATGATTATGATTTGTAATCATTTGAATTTGATGTATTCGTTATGTTGGTTTTGTCAATTGCTTGATAGATTGAAAATTTTGGAAAACATATATGGCATGATATTGTCAATGAAAATTTTACATATGGAAATAAAATGGTTCAAGAAATTTTTACTTGTGTTCTTGGTTATAAATATGTTACTCACGAGCCGTTGAGCTCATCCCCTTCTTTCCTCCCATCCACAAGTGATGAGCATGAAAATGAGTGACTGAACTGGAGTCAAGGCATCACTCTCGTTTGTTTTTGATTTTGAAGCTATCTTTTGGAAACAAAGTTTTAGTTGCATTTTTGGAGCAAAAGTTACTGTTCATATGATTTTTCGTTGTAATTTGAATTTTTGAGACTTTAATGTATTGGGGCTAAAAATGCTCACTAAAGCTTTGTAATACTTCATATTTTGATGTTAATGAAGATATTCAAGTTTCATGTGTTTTGCCAATGCTTGTGTCAAATATGACTTTGCATTGTTTTTGTAAATGTCCATAAGGGTGAGTTTGTGTATGCTATATTTTGAGGCAAATTTTTGGACTGATATAGATTGAATTGGGCCAAGTAACCTTCTTAAAAGTTGTAGAGGAAATTCATAGCTTTCCAATGAGGTATATCATGCCATTTTTGGATGTGGAAATTAGAATATGTGAATTTTTGAAGTTTGAATGTTGTCTAGGAAAGAAATTACGGGACAAAAATTTTGATTAGAATTTTGACCCTCATAAAGGTGGAAATTATTCTTGGAGTCTTCATGAGAGTTGTAGGTTATGTTTTTATCTTTCCATTGGTATAAAGTAGGACATTTTTGGATAATGTAGTAAAAAGATATGAGTTTTAGAAGTTTTGGCATTGTTTAGGATGACATTTTTTTTGGACAGCCAACTTGAAATAAAATTTTGACCCTTTTTTAGGCTGATTTGGTTTATAAGTTCTCATGAAAATTATAGAGCTTTTTGTTAGCTTTCCATTGATACCAACCTTGTCAAATTTAGAGTTTTAGGTAAAAAGATATAAAGTTTTGAAACTCAGTGGTTAATAAGAGAAAAAAAAAGAAAAATCGAAGCCAGCAGCCTCGCGATCGCGAGCCGTCGCATATGCGACGCGGCTCGCCGGCTCAGCTGGCCTTCCTTCACTTTTTTGTTTAGAACTTTTCCGTCCGACCTCCGATTAACCCAATTTTTAAAGCGTTGATTTTCTAAGACATTTCTCTACCTGTCCATAAAAATTTATAGGCTTTGATATTAATTTGAAAAAGATGGATTGGATCAAAGTGAGAGGATCATTTATAAGAGTACAAGTTGGATATTTTTGGAATATGCTTCAGTATTTTGGCGATATCTTGACCTTAGAGCTCCGATTGAGTTTATTTTTGTTTCAACTTAAACTAGAGACACGGAGCTATAACTCATCTGAAGGAATAAATTTTCAATTTGGTCCCTAAAACTTTCAATTTCTGAAGTGAAGTTGGGTATAGTATTCAGTCTTGGTTTATTTTTTATCCCAACAGTTTTTTGGCCATAACTTCTTTATTTCTGAACCAAATTGAGCATTTTTGGTGTCGTTAGAATCGTAAGACAATGGGGAGCAAGTGTTGTGAAGAAGTCTTATTGAAATTCCTTTATGAGCTATCCCAAAATCTGTTTGGAAGTAAGTGAGATGAGTTCGTTTTTAGGTTTGACTTGGTGTGAGCACACCAACCTTGTGGGATGCGCACCTAGATGTCACATAGGACGTCGGCACATGTCTCGCAAGGGTGGGGTCCCAATAGGATTGATTATGACAAGATGTTTGCCCCAATTGCAAGAATGGAGACAATTCAGCTAATAATTTCATTAAAGGCTTAAAACAAGTGGAACACTTTACAAATGGATGTGAAGTCAACATTTCTAAATGAAGTTCTTGAAGAAGAGGTCTACATCGAACAACCCCCTTAATATGTAAAAGCTGATAAGGAGAACAAGGTGTTGAAGTTAAATAAGCCATTGTACGGGTTGAAGTAAGCACCAAGAGCATGAAACACCCAAATAGATGCATATTTCAGGGAGCACGATTTTGTGCAATGTCCATATGAATATGCATTAGATGTGAAGGTACGAAAAGATGACATCTTATTAGTGGCCTTATATGTGGATGACTTAATTTTTACGGGAAATAATAAGGAAATGATTGAGAAGTTTAAGTTGGAAATGAAAAAGGAGTTAGAGATGACCGATTTAGGTTTTATGTCTTATTTTCTTAGATTATAGTGAGATAAGATAGATTTGAAATTTTTGCATATCAAGAAGCATATCCAAATGAGATTTTAAAGTTTAAAATGGAAGATTTTAATCTCGTAAGCACCTTGGTTGAGAGTGGTACGAAATTGTCCCACACAATGAAGGCAAGACAGTTGACACAACATTGTATAGAAGTTTGGTTGAAAGTTTGCATTATTTTATATGCACAAAGCTTGATATTGCATATGGAGTTGGTTTGATAAGCCGATACATGGAGGAGCCAAAAATGACACATTGGAAAGCTATAAAATGAATTCTTCGTTATATTAAAGGTACATTATCTCATGACTTATTTTACTCTCCTACTAATGAGTTTGATCATGTTGAATATTCTAATAGTGATTGGAGTTGAGATATGGATGATAGAAAGAGAACTACAGGTTTTGTATTTTTCATAGGAAGCACGAAATTTACATGAATTTTGAAGAAATAACCTATAGTTACTTTGTCAACCTATGAAGCATAATATATTGCTGCATCTTCATGCGTATATCACTCCTTATGGTTGCATAAGTTACTAAAGAAGATGAACTTTGCTCAAAAGAAGCCAATAGAAATTTGAGTGGATAACAAGTCAGCGATTGAATTAGAAAAGGACCCGGTGCATCATGAAAGGAGCAAGCATATTAATGTGCATTTTCACTTCATACGGGAGCATGTGAAAGATGGTGACATGGAGATGACTCACAAGGCAAGTTGTGATCAAGTAGTGGATATATTCACAAAACCACTGTCGATTAAACTCTTCAACAAATTAAAGAAGTTGGTCGAGATGCAAGAAAGAAAATAATTAAGTTTAAGGGGGATGTTAGAAATCTAAACTTAATATGGTCCAATATTTAAAGTATTTGTAGTGGAAAAATTTAAGACTGATTTAAGAAAGAATTTAAAAGGTTAATCGTTGGTCATTTTGGGTGTGTAACCTATGGATTTAAAGCTCCTTAAATCTAGTTTCAATTAGTGGAAGTTTCAAGTCATTTGGAATTCTCTTTCAATGGTTACGACTATTTTAGTGAAGGATGGTCAGAATTAACTATGTTGTTTATAATTTCATTATTTATTGTTGTACAAATTTATAGAGTCTTCATATGATGTTTTAGGCTTTATAAGAAGTTGTAATCAGTTGTTACTATAGAGAATCAAAAGAGTTGATAATACAAGAAACTTGTTTGTTATTCTTTTCTTCTTTCGACTTCAAAAGTGTTTAATACACTAGTAGGCTCTAACACTTTTTATATTTTGTTATTGTCCAGTTTTAATATAATAATGATTAAGAATAATTTAAAGATAATAAAAAATACAATATGAATTTCATAATTATAATTATATTATAGTTTCATTTGCAATGTATAATTATCCTATAAATTTTATTATATATATTCAAACATGTATAAGATAAAAAATATCTTTAAATAATTGTATTTATATAAGATAAAAAATTAATTAGTTGACTCTAATGCATAAACTGATAAATATACTATTATTTTCCCGTTCTTTTTGGTGCAAAGCATGTTATTTTCCCTTTACCACATCAAGGATGTGACTAGCAACTTCCATTAACATCAAAACTTGCAGCAAAAGTATCAATGCGACTTTGAGGAGGAGAGAAAGATAATGATATATGGATTCAATAGCTGCAAAAATGTGGTTAAAAAAATTTCACTGAAGGTACGTTTTTCCGTCGTATCATTCTGCTGCTCTTCAGGAGACTATGTTTATCTACATTGCAGGTGACGTGTTCATTTCCACAAATCCACTTGCCACCTAGAGCAGTAGAGATTGCCAAAAGGACTGGAAAAGTTCTTGAGGTGTTCTACTGTCTCAAGCTTTTGGAACCCACTGCATTTCTACAGTCCTTGGTTCTAGATTCCATCAAAAAAGAAGGATTAGTGCTTCTAATTTTATTCCTTTCATAATTCCTTTAGGTGATGAGGGTCGTTCCTTTTTCTCTTTTGGTTCTTTGCAACACAATTGAAAAGGAAATTGTCAGAAATTTTACCCCAACAAACTCTCTTTTCTCGACTAGCAAACATTGATCTCTTATCCCATTCCTAGGCATCAAGTTAAAATCTAAAGTTTGCATTTCCCAGCTACAGTATCTTCTATCCCATTTATCTTTCTGCTTTTATCAAACAACCATGTATACGGGGCCTTCCAGTTGAGAACGACTATTTTACCAGCTGAGGTAGACATGCCAGCAATCATGAGCAGCTTTAAGAAGTTCAGTGATTACGACAACTACAGGGGTTATTCAAGGATGCTATTTGTACTTAAAAGTGACAACATGGTTCACATTTCTGCCTTTAGTTAGCCATTTGGTATATGTTTCTTGAATTTTTTTTAATCAGGAACTTGTGTCGGTTGAAGAATTGACGTTGCTTCTAGTATTGAAAAAGTAAGAACTCTTACATTTCTATAGAACCACTATTAATTTATTAGCTTCTTGTCAAGACTCGAGATCCTTGGATGAGTAGCTGAATAGTTGATAAAGTGGGATCCGTGTTATTGTTATCTACAACTATAGATGGAAAGTTTCACCATCAGAACAAAGAAAACTTGTGAGAGCTTTTGAAGTGATGTCACATCTCAAGGCATGCTTTTTGACATCTACTGCCAGGGAATATAAGTGCGAGTGCTTTAGGAATCTGTAAAATGATGGAAGATGGAATATAAGATAGCTGTCAAGAGGACAATCCTGACGAGTATAACCAACAAAGAGATTTTAACTTTGGTGGACTACCTTCCTGTAGATCAGCTGTTTTTTTCAACATCTCCAGTTACTAACATTGATGAGAAAATAGATTTGAAAGTTAGCGGGCACTAGCCCAGCCAATTGCTCATGACAAGACCAGGAATTATGCAAGTTGGATCCCATTTACACATTTTGATTACAGAATTCTCTAGTGCAAGTGAGATATGCGAGTTTGGATCTCTATGCAATCCATGCAAATGTCACTTCTTACTTCTTAGCCGCAGTGAAAAAGAAGACCCCTATAAGAAGCCAATCCACAAAAGTTGTTCAGACAATTTATGCATGTAGATTTTAGAGACAAGGCCAAAACAAGCAAAGTTTCAAAAGGACTTGGCGCAATCCGGATCCGACTGACCTAGATTTTGAAATGGTACGAATGCAACTGCAACAGCAACATCAAGAAAATATGATCTCACACACGTCCCTGTCAAGAAAATAATTGTAATATTTCTTTTTCTTGAAACCATTGAGTTGCAACTTGCATAAAGAAGATTACAAGCGTACTCAAGGCTCATTGCTAATAAGTACCGTGACAGAACTTAAAATACCCTTATATTGCATCCTTTTATGGCTCATGACGATCCAGAAAGAAGAGAAGCAAACCAGAAACCACCTACTAGACTAAATGGAGGAATAATAACGCCGCTAATGATTATTATATCATTAAATACACATGCCATGGAGCACTGTTGATGATCCCCGTACCCCAAAATCTTGGCGCCAAAATCCAAGTCAATCCCCATGTTGCTGCCCGCGGTCAGCTATATTTACGGGCAACCCCTCCTCTCTCTGTTAAACTCTGTCCAAGTTTCCACTAGTTTAAGTTTAAAACAGCTTATGTCACGAGTTTCCTCGGGTTCTCCTTAGCTATCTGATTGGTATAAGCAGAACATTTTGATCTTTACGCTTGATGCCCCTTTCTCGTACGTTCCCTCAGCTCCAACTCTGCAAAGCTTACTTCATCAAAAATCTTTTCTCTTTTTATTTATCTCTCGAACAACCAAATCTCCTTTTCGTTTTAGCTTACCGGCTTTTCTAATCTTCTTTTTCTTTTCCCACTTCCGTTGTGGTCTCATTCGATTCTCAAGCAGTCCTCACACGATCGTAGAAAACTATCAACTTTATTCTCTCTGTTTGCTTTTATTCCTTATTCCCTTCTATATAGGACTACACGGTTGGTGCCAGTTTTGATTCCAAAATATGGGGTTTCCCGATAAGCCTCAAGTTGATGGTGGCTTGGAATTTGACGGGCAAAAATGGGTCATCGCAGGAATTGCCTTGAGAGCACCGTTAAAACCCGTATACACGAGTTCGGTGGAGAAAGAAAGCGAAAGTGAGGAGTGTACGACGACGCCTACCGGTGAAGAAGCGATAATATCCTCGAGATTGACGTGCCCTCCTGCTCCAAGGAAGCGGAAAGCTACGTTGAAGCGTAACTGTAGTGGGGCTAGGGAGTTCTTTACTCCTCCTGATCTGGAAACTGTTTTTATACGCCATGTTGAGAGGGCTAATTGACTCATTGATCAAGGTTTCGGTTAACCGTTTAGTCCCTTACAGTTTCTTTGTTTTCTAGTTTGAACTAGGATCCTTTTTAAGATTGTTTAGGAGGAGCTTTATGTACATGCTGTATCAGTAAATAAAAGTTGCAAATTATCTCTCAAAGTTACCCGTATTATCTAACAAAATTATATCCTATGCAGTGCAAACTTTCATATTTTCTACTTCTTATTTTGTGTGTTCAACTCAATGATCTGTACTTGTTATCTTTCAAATATCAAAAACAAGGTAGTGCTCTCAGTTCATAAAACAGTGGTGTTCAATAAAAATTTATCATCCTAGTTGTTTCAGGTTCGTCGTTCTTGCTTGCCTGCTATTACTATTAAATGTCTTGACCACCCACTTCTTTTCACCCCTCTCACTATCACCTCAGACTGTTCATTTTCATGCCTACCCAATGACACCTGTAAGTCAAAATATAGGTCATTTGTCAATATACCAAGTAAAAGTCCATCTTTTTCAAGGAAAGGTAACCCGGATGTTTTGATCAACTCAAACAAATCTCCAGCCCTATGCAACCCTTTGGTATTACCATAGACCCACTGCCTTTTGTGGACTCAATACCGTCAATCATTCTTTAATTAGGACTTTAAGTTCAGTATTCTATGTCCCACCCTCCACATGACCCTTTCACACACTCTTATGATAGTGGGAAGGTTCTGTGTGATTCTTTTGTGATAACTCTTTCAGAAAGGACAAACAACATGTGGATTGGTTGTAGATTAGCATCCTATGTGACTTTGAATGGACCTGACCATTTAAGGCTCAACTTCAACTTTGGCGGATCAATTATTGGCCAGGTCACCATTTTAAAATCTAGTAGTTTAAGTTTAAGTTTAAGCTAAGCTTATCTAAAGTTAGTTTTCTGAAACGGAAAATGGAATGTCCGTCGCGAAAGTAGAGGAATAATCCATTTGTTTATAGATGGTGAATGTGCATTATCAAGCGAGCATATGCTCAAAGAGTGACGAGGGGGAGTTCACCTAATCCTGGGGTTTATTTTTTGGTACTAAACAAAGGGTTCTTGGGATCGGAGCCATTGTTGAAGCAATAGTGTTAGTAAACATCCACGAAAAGCTGCGAATATTGCTTGGCCTGTGGTGCTTATTTTTGGTTTATTAGAGTAGTTTGATTAGGTTCTGGTATTATTGGAGACATGTAGCGGCTACTGCATAGTTGGTAACTGGTGTGAACTCGTATTTTATAATCATTAGCTTTTGGAGCGTTCTCTGTTTTAACATTCAAGGTAGGCAGGCACAAAAGTATTTTAACAGGTCAATTATGCAGAAATGTGACCCGGACAGATCATAGTATTGGTTACTAGTTTTGGAACCACATATATTTTATATATCATATTTCAGACTCCTGGAAGAGAGAGGAGAAACAATTGAAAAAAAATATCATTGGTGTTACTGTCAAGATTTTTTTTTTACATTTTAAAATGAAATTAGAATCAGTAAAAGATTTTTACTGTGACTTGTTTCAAACAATAACATTTTGTCAGTATTTCATTTTCACATACTCTCACCCTTCTCTGTTGCATCAGAAATTTTTCGGTGACTTTCCTGTACCATCCCTACTGAAGTGAAAACCATCTGATATTAGGTGCATACTGCATGCCCTTTTAAGAAAACAATAAGAAATGCACGCAGAAAGATCACGTGAAATCTGAAGATATTATGGCAGTAGTTGGCAATGCTCTTATGAGAAATCAGTTTCCTTCCAAGTTAAATTCATGAAGCTGTAGAACTAGGAGCAGCAGATACATTTACAGCCACTGTAGTGACCATTAATATGGAAAAGAAAACTCATAAGTTTCTGCTGTGGGTGGCAAATACAAGCAGTGCAGGGCTGGGTACATCACTGCCTGTCTGTTTCTTCCATATAAGTGACGAGGATTCGGTATAGTTGTTCAATTGCATGGATGTCAGGGGTTGGATTTATTGGACAGGAGACCACAAAACATATATAACTACAAATATATTTTTTGTCAGGTTGCAGGTGGCAAACACTGGGGAGTGCTGGGCTTGTAGGCTCAGAGTCGGTGAAAAAATTGGAAGCGGAGAGAATTGGAAAGTGCACTTTGTTGGGTAAAGATTAGTGGGGACTGTCGTGAGTTGCCATATCAAATTAATATGTGCATAGAGGTTCTTGCGTTTCATGTCTTGGCGTGGCAAAGCCGGAGCTAGCAAAGTTTGACTGACCCATTCAAGGGATAAAATGATCAAATTTGGCGTCCTCGAGTCTGGTTTTGGCTTATGCTACTTGTCTAGAACCGCTGCCCTTAATCTTTCCTTCACCATTCAATTGTAAGTGAGTTACTTCGACTAGTCCGAATAACCACAAAATCCATTGCTGTAAGACTGGAAAAGAAACCGAAGCCTTGGAGGAAAAAGCTATGTTAGAATTCATAATGGGCCTACGGGCCCATACGAGAAGGAAAGCTAGACCACATACAAGCCCAAGTAAGGTTCCATCCTAAAACCAATTGGTGATAGGTGGAGTAACTTCTTAGGCTTATATATTAATCTTCATTCCTCTCTTTATTCGATATGGGACAAACTCCTACTTTATATTTCAACACACCCCCCTCACGTGTGGGTCTAATACGTGACAAATGCTCTATCATTTTGAGGAGTTAACGACTAACATAAGAGCAACCTGCTCTGATACCATGTTAAAATTCATAATGGGTGGTATCAAAGCCAGGCGTAAGTGAAAGTTACAGGCAGATAATCAGAGATTACTCATGGCAAGCAGTGGCAACGGAACTACACAACCTCTTATTCCACTTTTCAAAGGAGAGAATTATGAGTTCTGGTCTATAAGACTGAAGACGCTGCTCAGATCTCAAGATGTCTGGGATTATGTGGAGAATGGTTACACTGAACCTGATACAGAGACAGTCCTCACCGCAGAGGCACAAACTCGACTTAAAGAAACAAGGAAGAAAGATGCAAAGGCCCTGGCCATTATTCAGCAAGCTGTTCATGACACTGTGTTTTCAAGAATTGCAGCAGCAACTAGGTCAAAAGAAGCATGGTCTGTCCTGCAGAAAGAATTTCAAGGAGATTCTAAAGTGATGGTGGTTCGACTTCAATCTCTCCGCAGAGAGTTTGAGATGCTTCAGATGAGGAACGATGAGACTGTATCTGAATTTTTGGCTAAAGCTACTGCTGTCGTCAGTCAAATGCGCACATATGGAGCCAACATTACCAATCAAACAATTGTCGAAAAGGTACTTCGTAGTCTCAGTTCTAAATTCGATCACGTTGTCGCTGCTATAGAGGAATCCAAGGATTTGTCTGTGTTTTCTTTTGATGAACTTATGGGTTCTTTACAAGCCCATGAAGTTAGAATTAATAGAAATATCGACAAAGTGGAAGACAAAGCTTTTCAAGTGCAGAATAACAATATCAGCAGACGAGGACGTGGTCGAGGAGGCTTTAGGGGTCGGTTTTTGGGGCGCGGACGATCAGCTGGACGTGGTAGAGGCCGTAATGATGACCAGCGACACCATATGAATAACATACAGTGTTATAATTGCGGGAACTATGGACATATGCAAGCCGATTGTTGGTCCAGAGAGGAGCAAGTGAATTTCACAACTGGAGACGGGATTGATGATGCAGATATAGCCGACGAAGAGAAACTGTTTATGGCTCACAGTACATCAAGTGAAGACAATCACAAACATATCTGGTTTGTCGACAGTGGATGTTCGAACCACATGACCGGTTTTAAACATTTGTTTTCCTCTCTTAATGAAACAGATACGCAAAAAGTGCAGCTAGGGAATGGAAGCACTCTTCTTGTGAAAGGCAAAGGGACTGTAAGTTTTACATTAAGTTCAGGCAAAACTAAATGTTTACGTAATGTCCAATATGTGCCTACTTTGGGTTTCAATCTTATCAGTGTTGGGCAGCTAATGTCATGTGGTTATTTGGTGTTGTTTGATAATGGGGAATGCTGCATTAAAGATAAACAGACGGAAAGAACTTTGGTGACTATCAAAAAGACTTCGAACCAAATGTTTCCTCTTGATGTGTCTCAAATGGGGAATTTTGTGCTTACAACAATAGAAGATGATGAATCCATATTATGGCATCTCCGTTATGGACACTTACATCTTAAGGGCTAGCAGTTACTTTGAGATAAAAATATGGTCACAGGCTTACCAAAGATCAATGATATTAAGTTATGTCAAGGCTGTGTATATGGGAAGCAAACACGCAAATCATTTCCTGTAGGTAAAGCTTGGCGAGCCTCATCATGTTTAGAATTGCTTCATGCTGACTTATGCGGCCCTATGCAAACAACATCTCTTGGAGGTAGTAAATACTTTTTGTTAATAACTGATGATTATACCAGAATGACTTGGGTGTATTTTTTGCACAACAAAGCTCAGACTTTTGACAAATTCAAGAGTTTCAAAGTCTTGGTGGAGAAGCAACGTGATTGTTGTATCAAAGTTTTGCGCACTGATAATGGCGGTGAATTTGTGTCTAACAATTTCAACTCTTTTTGCGACGAGCATGGCATACATAGAGAATTAACAACACCATACACTCCAGAACAAAACGGTGTTGCGGAACGGAAGAATCGTACTGTTGTTGAAATGGCTAGGAGTATGTTGCAGGGCAAGAATTTACCAAACACCTTGTGGGCAGAAGCAGTAGCCACTGCTGTTTATCTTCTCAACATATCTCCTACAAAAGTCGTACAAAACCAAACTCCATTCGAAGCTTGGAATGGGTACAAACCTTCTGTAAGTCACTTGCGAATTTTCGGTTCTATTTGTTATGCTTTGATCACGTCACAGGAGCGAAGGAAATTGGATCCAAAGTCTCATCAATGCATATTTGTAGGATATAGCACTCAATCAAAAGCATACAGATTGTTAGATCCTACAACCAATAAAATTTTAATAAGAAGAGATGTTGTATTTGATGAGAGTTTGAGTTGGCAGGAAAATACTGTGACAACTTCCAGTCAAGTTATTGAAGATGACGAACAACAGAGAGAAAATAGTAGCAATCTCCAATAGCCAACTGTGACGATGGACACACCACCAGACACACCTTCATCAATATCAATTCCACAGTCACAGACAGAATCAGGCAGCTCCTCTACTGCAGAAGAATTATCTACACCATCTGTTCGTAGAAAGTACAAATCATTAGCTGACTTGTATGAAACGTGTGGCTTTGTACTTATTGCCGCTGATCCCGTTAATTTTGAAGAAGCTTGTCAAGAGAAGAAATGGTTACAGGCAATGGAAGAGGAGATCACGGCTATTAACAAGAATCAAACTTGGATTTTATGCGACTTACCTGCTGACAAAAAGGCGATCGGACTCAAGTGGGTGTTTAAAAAAAACTTGGAATAGATGGTAAGATTCAAAAGTACAAAGCACAACTTGTTGTGAAAGGATACACGCAACAAGCTGGGATTGATTTCGAAGAAACTTTCTCTCCCGTGGCTCGATTTGAGACGGTTCGAATATTCTTAGCTTTGGCAGCTCAACAACAATGGCATGTTTACCAATTTGATGTAAAGTCAGTCTTTCTTAATGGCTATCTTAATGAGGAGGTTTATGTTGTACAACCCGAAGGATTCGTAGAAAAAGGGAAAGAAGAGCAAGTTTATAAGTTGAAGAAAGCCCTTTACGGGCTTAAACAGGCACCGCGAGCATGGT
>JANZLC010000001.1:5378475-5397405 GCA_026413385.1 Erythroxylum gracilipes
CGTCGGATTAGTTGGACGGTTGGGATGGATTGCGTGGTCGTCCATCCCAACTCGTCCTTAGTATATATACTTAATGAGATTCTTTTCATTGGAAGTGTAGATTTGCAATTGGTCATGCTTATTGAGAAGTCACTGTTAGGGATTGTGACGGGTCGGGTCGAGTTTTGGTCATATATGGTCTGAAATTTTTTTCAATATTAGAGCCCGAAGTCTAATCAGACCTGGACGGATAGGCCGAAGACCAGGAATTTTGGCACTGGCGAAAAATGTTTAAATCCCAGAGGAATCCTTGGGGAATTGACAGATGTAAAGAAAACACAAGAAGATCAAAGCCTCTCCACGTTGTGCCTTGATTCACCAAAAGAGTTTCATTCTTGGTATTCATCGTGGTCTCTGAGACATGCAGAACAGAAAGCAGCAGATGGAAAAAATTCAGGGCGGGAATTATAGAAGCTATTAGGGGACTCAGTATGGGCCTATATACAGAAAAGAATAATTTATACAGCTTAAAGTTCAACAATTAACAAATACTATATAAAATGCCGTTAATAGATTATATAGTGTTAAATTTTTTAGGGTTAATTAGCAAACAAAAGTTCATAACTTTTGTCCAATTTTTAATTATAGCATGAATTTTAAAAAATAATAATAAAATGTTTAAATTTTTCAATTTTTTTAGATTTTAACTCAAAATTTAAAAAGTTATATTAAAATTTTCAATTTTTTAACTTTTTTAATTATAACCTAATATTAGTTTTTTTGTTAAGTTTTGTTGATGTGACTTATCACTTATTTTAGAAATCTTAACGATTAATAAACGTAAGCTAAAATTAATACAAGTAAAGATTAATGAAACAATATCATTGTTTAAAAATAATTTAAATCAGATCACGCAGTCCTGACAACTTTACATTTTAATTTTAGTTTTTTTTTTATATGAGAACGAACTAAAAATGAAGAACTTACTGGTGTAGTACGTTGTAGTGCGTGAGTAGTTTGGGCGTCAAAAAAACAAAAAAAAACAAAGGATTGAGGAAATCGGGAGAACAATAGATAACTTCGAGCTAGAATTGAACAAAATTAAAAGTTTAAGCATTTTATTACCATTTATTGAAGTTTGGGCTAGAATTAAAAAAACTGAAGTTTGGATATTTTATTTTTACTTTTTAAACTTCAGGTTATAATTGAAAATTTGTTAGAAAGTTTAGACAATTTTGTTAATTAATCCAATTTTTTAATTTAGTGTTAAAATTTTAAAATTTGTTAATCAGGTGATTATTTTCTAAAATTTTTATAATTTAAACTAGAACGTTAATTTTATTAATGTGATTAATAACTTTATTTGCAATCTATTATATATGACCTATGAATTTAATTCATGACTCATGATTCACGTTCTTAACTCATTTTTCTTAAATAATTCATTTGTTTTTAAATTTAAACCTAAATTTATCTTTGTGAAAATAATTTCTGACATTTAAAAACTCACATTTCATGTACATTTTTGCATCCATTAATGCATTTCCTTTTCTCCCTCATCTAAAATTTATATGCGTCTTTTACTTGTTATTTAGCTATTAATATCAAGTAAAAGCTTGTTGATTACGATATTGGGGCAAATTCGTCTTTTTGCCCCAATCTAAGACGAATTTGCAACTTATCGAAGCTTGTTGGTTGATTACGATAAACATGGATTTGATTTTGACAAAGCTTTTAATTATTTAAATTTAAATTAGTTTCAAGCACAAATAAAGTTTTAAGTGGCCTTCATACATCAACTGATAACAAATTATACGGTATTTTTTGCATTGAGAAATGAAAGAGATGTATCAAAGGCGCGCGCAAGGAAGGAAACAATGAAAGTTTCGCAACAGTAACCAGTAAGAAAATACACTTTCAAGGATAAAGAACAATAAGAAGCTTGCCTCCATTTTATACAATACAGAAGAAGGTAAGGACTACTTGTTTCAAAGTAAAAACAAAAAGAACGGTTCACACTTTGGAAGTGTGGTTATTTTATTAAAAAAATTTGATTGGGTCAGGGTGTAAGACATAACTCATAGGTCACCCTGTGTGGTGTCCATGTGTCTACAAAGTTTTCATGTACTTGCAGGGCGGATTCAGAAATTTTTTTGAATTAGGGGCAAAATTTTACTGGAGGAAAAAAAAAATTAGTGGGGGCAAAATTTTAATAAAAGTAAAATTTAATTTTTTATGAGTTAAAAATTTAAAATGATACCTTTTTTATGTAAAATTTCTTGGAGCCCACTTTGGCTCCGTCCTTGTGTACTTGCCCATGTGTTAGTTTGAAATTAGTTCAATTAACAAAATCAACAAAGAAATAATAAAGTGAATATTTTGACTTGAGTTATAAGAATTATAAAAGATTAGTCACTTAATTAAAAATTCTATAAGATTTGATACTAAAATGAAAAATATCTCAAACGATTTGACACTATAGAATTTGTTATCTCTATAAAAATGAATTCATTCAAACATCAATGCAAATAGTATTAAAAAATGAACTTGAAGCAACAGTCCCATTTTCATTTTCCTCACTTCAATCAAAAGGTATAGCTGAGTTCAACATTTTTAGTATTTATCTTCTTGTTATTGTTTTGTTAAATTTCTTCAAGTTCCACTAGTTCCTAAAAGAAACCTATTTTGAAGATCCTCCTGCTAGGATGCCGTTGACAGTTTTATATATAAAAACTTTCGTGCTACAAGTATACAGATTGTAATTCGTAGTATAAAAGATATCGTCCCTATGAGGATTAATTACCTAACAACTTGAATGCATTTGTCTAAAGTAAGAAAATATTGAATGAATTGAATTAAAATAAATTAATTGAAACTGAAATAAACTAATAAAACTAAACAATTGAATAAGTGAAGCGAGCAATAAAAATGAAGTTAATTAATGATAGAAACTTAAGGATTAGTTTATCCTTATTTTATTTTCCCTTTATCTTGTTGATTCAATTATACTTGATTCTAAATATCTTAAGATTTTAAATACCTTCTTTTAAGATATAATCAACTAATCTCAATTAAAATAGATAATAATAGAACTGCAATCTCTTGATTAATAAAACTACTATTAACTATCCAATTGGTTTTGAAACAGTTCTAAGGATAATTAACTCACAAGTAAGATCGCTCTACAATTGTTTATTAATCTAATATTTATAGGTTTATTAAGTTCCTAACTCTCATTGCACAACTTAACACTTATAACTTTGATTCAATCTCTCGATTTATTATCTAGTATAAGCATAACAAATATCACAAAGTATTAATATATATTGAATTTAACAAGAATAATGTTACACAAAACAATTCAAGAATAAACCATAATATGAAGTTAGAAATCCAAAGTGATGTTCAACATCCCACTAATCAAAATTAACATCCAAGAAAAAGAAATATAAGAAGAAAAAAGAAAGAAAATAGTTTTATGTCTTAATCTGAAAATTTTGAAAAATTGGAGTAATTCTTGATATCTCCACTTTGATCCCCTTGTTTCTAATGTGCAACCTCCTTTTTGGTATTTTTCTTTATCTTAATACTTCTTGAGACTTCTAAGGTTCTTTCTAAGATTTTCCTAATTTTTGGTTCTAAAAATAGCTTCGAAATGTTAAGAATACAAAAAATTTTGTGTGCTAAAAAACCTCTGCACGCTACACTGTCGTGCATCCTATCTATGTTCTCTGTCATGATCGTGTGTTTCCACTTATTAACAAACACATCAAACAACCTTTGAAAATAAAATTAAGACCAAATCTTTGTTCTAAAATAATAAAACAATTAGAACACATAAAAATACTGACAATAACAAAATTTTAAGTCTTAAACACATTATTATCATCTAAGAAAACACTTAAAAGAATATTTAAACCTCTAGAAAACGAACTATAATATATTCCTATCAGCTGCCATTATATTTTTGGAGTTCATTCTCTTTAATTTCCAAGCATAGGTAACTTTTAATGTTTCTTCCATAATATCAAACTATTCTTTAAGTATGACAATAGGAATTGTATCAGGAAAATGAGTTATGGAGTTTACTTCATCATAAGAAACAAAGATGACTAAGTCATCGGCATATTTGAAAACATAAATTGTGAGTTTGTATAATGTGCTGCTTGGCACAAGTCCGGCAACAAATTAATTCTGCATCTCATCCTTGTATTAGTTTTTGTATCTGATCAGAATGATGACTTACTTTAGGTATGTATTTGGAATGACACATTCCTCGACTCGAAGCCTGGCCTGTCATGCCAGTGGATCGCATCAGTTTTATGCTTATGGTAAGCAAACAACAAGAATAATGTGAACCCAGCACTTTGTTTTAGGTGACTTCAAACATTCGTTTATAGATGTTAGCTGACTCTTGTCCATTTGGTCCATATTGCAGCCACACGAGTTCTTTAATTGTGCCAGCAGTTGATGTTCCTCCAGGTACAAGTGATTCGGACTCAAAGACAACGGTGTGACAACAAAACCTATTCAGAATGGTCTCATTGCCAAGCTGTGAATCTGAGCAAAGACCAGACGATGTTCATTGAATAAACTGAGCCTTATTCACAACATTTGTCAAGCATTTCTTGTCTCCTATTTTATAGTCATACGACATTCGTTAGACTTTTGGAGGACCTGTGGCTTGCTTATATAAAATAAATAAATTGTTGCATGGTTCTCTCATGTACGAAGTAACATTTTTGGGGGAAAAAAAGAAAGGACAAGTCTAAAATGAAACCAGTAAGAAAATACAATTTCAAGGATAAAGAACAATAAGAAGCTTGCCTCCATTTTAAACAATACAGAAGAAGGCAAGGACTATTTGTTTCAAAAGAAAAAAAGTACGGTTCAAACTTTAGGAGTGTGGTTATTTTATTAAAAAAAATTGATTGGGTTAGGGCATAACAAATATCACAAAGCATTAATATATATTGAATTCAACAAGAATAATGTTACACAAAACAATTCAATAATAAACCCTAATATGAAGTTGGAAATCCATAGTCATGTTCAACATGCCACTAACCAAAATTAACATCCAAGAAAAAGAAATATAAGAAGAAAAAAGAAAGAAAATAGTTAATGTGTTGATCTGGAAATTTTGGAAACTTGGAGTAATTCTTGATGTCTCCACTTTGATCCCCTTGTTTCTAATGTGCAACCTCCTTTTTGGTATTTTTCTTTGCCTTAATACTTCTTGAGATTTCTAGGGTTCTTTTTAGGATTTTCCTAATGTTTTGGTTCTAGACATAGCTCTGAAACATCAAGAATACAAAAATTTTGTATGCGAAAAAACCTCTGCACTATCGTGCATCCTGCCTATGCTCTCTGTCATGATCGTGTGTTTCCACTTACTAACAAACACATTAAACAACTTTTGAAATATAAAATTAAGATCAAATCCTTGTTCTAAAATAATAAAACAATTAAAACACATAAAATACTAATAAGAACAAAATTTTAAGTCCTAAACACATGATTATCATATAAGAAAACACTTAAAAGAATATTAAACCTCTAGAAAACAAACTATAATATACTCCTATCAGCTTCCATTATATTTTTGGAGTTCATTTCCTTTAATTTCAAAGCATAGTTAACTTTTAATGTTTCTTCCATAATATCAAACTATTCTTTAAGTATGCCAATAGGAATTGTATCAGGGAAATGAGTTATGGAGTTTACTTCAGCATGAGAAACAAAGATGGCTAAGTCATCGGCTTATTTGAAAACATAAATTGTTTGTTTGTATAATGTGCTGCTTGGCACAAGTCGGGCAACAAATTAATTCTGCATCTCATCCTCCTATTAGTTTTCATATCTGATCAGAATGATGACTTACTTTAGGTATGTATTTGGAATGACACATTCCTCGACTCGAAGCCTGGCCTGTCATGCCAGTGGATCGCATCGGTTTTATGCTTATAATCAGCAAACAACAAGAATAATGAGTTACATGTGAACCCAACACTTTGCTTTAGGTGGCTTTAAACATTCATTTATAGATGTTAGCTGACTCTTGTCCATTTGGTCCATATTGTAGCTACACGGGTTCTTGGATTGCTCATTAGCAGTTGATGTTCCTCCAAGTACAAGTGATTCGGATCTCAAGGACAACGGTGTGACAACAAAACCTATTTAGAATGGTCTCATTGCCAAGCTGTGAATCTAAGCAAAGACCAGACGATGTTTATTGAATAAACTGAGCCTTATTCACAACATGTATTACTTGTTCTTTAGCTTCTAAACAGACACCGACCTTATATATTTGCCAAGCGTTTCTGATCTCCTATTTTATAGGCATACGACATTCATTAGACTTTTGGAGGATAAAGAAAAGACAAGTCTCAAATGGTTTATCATCTGTTGTTTCTATCACCTGAAGGTTGAACCTAGTAGACTAGGACAATCTTAAAATGGGTTTGGTTACCTTTTAAATTATCACTTAATCTATCTTAACCTTAGCCTAGAACTTGAATTTATGGAAAACAAAGTTAAATTTCATTAAATTAGGGAGCTTAAAAGTATTCTTTAGATGACAATAAAATATAAATTGAACTCCAGTTCAAAGACGTAACCTCATACATTCTATATATATATCTATATATATATATATAATTAATTTTTTGTCCATTTTAGTGCTCTAGTGATTCTACAAACATAATCATTACATTTTTAATCTTAATGTATGTGATTTTTCATTTACCAAATGAATCAAAAGTATGATTTTCAAACAAAAGTTTCTTGATCCTTGTTAAATTTTGGAGAACTTTGTAATTGAGTTAGAGTTGAGTTTTTATCAAAATGAGGTATTTTAAATTTTTTAAAAACTTGGATGTTTGAAAAATTGACGATATGACATGCTTTTGAGTTAATTTTAGTTTAGTTTTGATTAGCCTAAAGCCTAAAGGTTTATATTTGACTAGTTGAACCTTATACACAGTGGACATAAAGTATAATTTTATGAATTTGAACATCAATTAAGGGTTTGGCTAGGCTATAAGCCAATTGATGTATCATCGGATACTTAGAGAATTTTCATTCGATTAGTCGAACCAAGTTTCAAAAGTTTATAAAATCTAGAAAAAATGGTTAAATTTTTTTGTTGGGTGTTCAATTAAGGTTTTGACTATTTAATACTCCAATTGAATGGACTTTATCTAGTCAAAGTTTATGCATCAACTAGCCTATTATACTTAAAAATTTACCCTTCTAATGACTAGTTTGTGTGTTTAACAAATATTTAGATTGTTAGATATAAATACTTAAAATTTTGTTTGTTGAATTTCTCTATAATATTTTGTTGATATAAGTACATTTGAGAGACTTTCTTAAGCATTTAAAACACTTACATTCATTATGAATTAAATTGATTCCTAGAGCATTAAAGAGAGCAAAAGTGAGGATTTTTTTAGTTATATTCATTTGGTGGCTAGCTAAGGTTTTTTTAGTACTTTAAAATTTTGGTTTCGCATTTCCATTAAGGAAAACTTGTTTGATGATAACTTTTTCCCTGGGATAAAAAAAGAGTTCGTAGAATGGTATATCTGTAATTAATTCAAAGAAGAAGTTAATAAAATCTTAAGTGAGACTACTTCAATAAAAGATATAAAAAGGGAGATTTGAACTACTATGAATAGTTTGCACTCTCTTTTCCTTGTTTTCTGTATAATAATTGTGCTTATAGGATTGCCTTTGAGATTATGTGTCATTCAATCATCCCTTTTGACAATTCAAGATTTTATATTGTAAAAAAGTTCTAAATTCACAAACAATTATCTTTTTAGCTAATTGGTGCATTAGGACTAACAAGTTGTATCAAAACAATTCTTCTTTATTTTTTATTTCAAACAAAAATTAAGGAAAGATCATAATAGAGCATTTAGGAGCATCTTTTATATATATATATATAGTACATTACAAAGATTAGGAATTAAACCTAGAAAACATAATCTCTTTTATGGATTAAACATACAAGAAAGAGCTTTAGAAGTTTCTATTGCTTCTAATAAAGTAATGATACCTCTTTTAGCTAAAAAAAGATATTCAAGATAAATTACAAAAAATTAAACCAGAAATTAGAAATACACTTGGATGGATACATATAAGAGCAATACAAATTATAATAAAATCGACTTTTAAAGAAGGATTAGATACACCTATAGAATTAGCTATCATGGATAATAGAATTATAAATAGAGAAGAAGCCTGTCTAGGAATCCTTCGAGGAAATTTACAATATGGTAAATTAAAATTTAATATATATCCACGGATTTCCTACCATATCCAAGATAAAGATTTTGATAAAACATTAAGCCTAATACAAGATTTTAAAAGAAAAGATTTCTTTAAACAGCAAAATAGACCTTATTCGATAACTTATATAATTTCATATGCATTATCAAATACACATCATTCTGAATGTTTTGTTGTAAAAGATACGATAGATTTTCCATACTTATTTAATGAAGTTTGTCAAATTCAAATGCCTAGTTTACCAAAGATAGAAGAAATAGAGTCAAGACCTTTAGAATTAGATTTACAAGATAAACCTTTAATGATAACAAATAAAATACCACCTAGATTACCCTTTACTACTACAAGTGTAAGTAATCATCCACTTACTAGACAATTAAGTAGTAGATATAATAATAATGTAATTATGGCTAAAGAAGATAGTCTCAAAAATTATAAGATAAAAGGAGAATATTATAATGGAACAACTTTTATTCCAGTTAATATTCTAATAGATACAGGAGCTAATGGAAATTATATCAGTCATAAGTTTTGTATAGGATTACAAAAATATAAATTAGATGAACCACATCAATATACAAATTTTAATGGTGAATTACATACAATTGATGAAGCTGTGGAAACATTAATTAAATTTGGCCAAGATACAATACCAATAAGGTTATTAATAGAAAATGAAGGATTTAACGATACATTAGAAATAATGTTAGGAATCACATTTCTTGAAAATGTTAAACCATATCAGATTACTACTTATGGATTAAAGATAACTCATAATGGAATATATATATATATATATATATATATATATATAACTTAATAAACTTTAACTTCATAGGGATATATGGACCTTTAGAAATAATCTTCCATAAGCCAATATCCTCGACCATAAGAAAATTTCATTCTTATTTTTCAGAAAGATGGTCATTTCCATTCAAGAATAGATCGCTACGAAGTTAAAGTTTATTAAGCCAAGCTTTTAGATCAACGTAGAATGAGATGCGAATGATAAGAAACTCATATATGTCTTTAAAATGATGAAAAAAATGCTTAGGTCTCTTCCAAAGGCTTACGAAGTTAAAGCAATAGCGATGTAAGAAGCCAAAAATTTGAATGCATTACTGGAGGAGCTCATTAGATCTCTCATCACTTATATGAAATAAGTCCAAAGAAAACATCAGAGGAAGAGGTGGCTTAGCGAAAGATGAATTTGACATTAAAGGTTTTTAAGTAGAAGTCAAGGGATAAAGAAGAAGTTTCATCTAGTGATAGGAAGACATTGAAATCATCAGTGAGAAATTTAAGAAGTTCTTAGAGAGAAAGAAGTTCTCCATAAGAAAGGACTTTAAAGAAAGTAAATATAATTCCAAAACGAAATTATCTATATGTTATGAATGTATGAAATTGAACCCTATGAATTCCCAGTTCCCTTTCCTTAAAGATGTAAAAAATATGAAAATTTTTTAAAAAAAAGAAGAAGAGGGAAAATAATAAAAAGTCTCTTAAATCTTCTATTTGGAATTATTCAAGTAACGTCAAATGTAAGCATTTAGAAGAAGCAGTAACCCAAATGTGTTTCATAGTTCATAATGATAATGAGAAACTTTTTACCTCTTGATCTTGTGTTAGTGATAATGATATTGAATTGACTTGTAATGTTATGGCTAAGAGTCTTGAGATCATGAGAATGAAGAGGAAGAAACTGTCTTCTAAATTCAAGAAGATGTTTTTGTTCATCCTTCTTATAAGCACTAATATAATTTAAAGAAAATGTCTTACGTATATCAAAATACTAGGCCATATCACTTTATAAGCTGGAAGAAAAATTCTCATTATATCCAAATGAGAATGGCACCCCTGTTCATATATGTAAAGAAGACTTATGAATGGACATATGTATTAAAATCGTAAGTCTCATTTTCATGGAATTAATGCACATTATTCTTATAACATGTGATGTTATTTTTATGATGAACATGAAAATATTTGTAGGTTTTATTTATTGAAACAAAGTTTGATGAGTAAACCTTTATGACAAGAAAAAGGAAAAAGGCTTACTATCAAGGAACCAAGTTTATCTGATATCTCAAACACATTAATTATCTTATTTTATAGGTATCTAAGGAAAAAATGTTATGTAGATAGTGGATTTTAAGGCATATGATTGGTGATGAACTTCAATTTCAAACTCTTGAAGACAAAGATAGAGGATTTGTTACTTTTGAAGATCATGCCAAAAGTAAGATAATTGGCATTTTTAAAGTTAACAAGGAAAAATACATCATAATTCATATTGTGCTTTTAGTTGATAGTTTGGACCATAATTTATTAAATAAGAGCTAATTATATTAAAAATGATTAAAATAAGTTATAATGAAAATCATGAATTTTTCCTAAAGTTGATAACAATAATATTGTTTTTTTAGGTAAGAGAGAAGGAATTATGTATATCATTGATTTTTATGATCTCCATAACAAAAATAATTAGTTTTTAATATTTGAGAGTGAATACTCATAGGTTTGTCATATAATTCTTGGAAATATAATCATGAAACTTATTTTCATCCTCAAATCCATGTAACTTATTAATGGCCTTCCAAGTGTCAAGTTTGAGAAAGACAAGGTAAATGGAACTTATAAAATGAGGAAGTAATTTAAAAGTTCATTCATGAGGAAAAAAATTAATAATTTCTAATACATTTTTGCATTTACTACATATGAATTTGTTTGAACTTACTGTAATTGCGAATTTAGGTATTAAGTTGTATGCTTTTGTCATTGTAGATTATTTTAGTATGTTTAGATGTGTTTTTCTCTTACGTAGTAAATATGAATGTTTTGTGACATTTTCAAGTTTTTCCAAAAGAATACAAAATAAAAAATCTCTTTAATACATCATTAGAAGTCATCATAGTAAGGAATTTGAGAATGAGAGGTTTGAGACCATTTGTGAAGATGGCAATATCTTTCAAACTTTATAACTCCTATAATCTCTTAAGGAAATAAAGCTATTAAGATGAAATGTAGGACATTGTAAGAGATGGCTAAGATTCTGAATAATGAGTATGATCTCCCAAAGCATTTTCGAGTACAAGCTATAATAATTGCATGTTACATTTCTAATAGGGTCTACATAAGACTAACTATGGATAAAACATCATATGAGTTTTGACTTATAAAGAACCTAAAGATCAGTTATTTCAAAAATTTTGGTTACGAGAGTTACATTGTGAATACTAAAAGTACTTAGATTAGTTTGACTCCAAAGAAGAAAGTGTTTTTTTTATTCTTTAACTAGCAAAACAAAATAAATTATTTAATATTAAAAAGTCTAGAGGTGACAAAAAGGCTTAAACCCATTTTGGCTTAATCCAAATTCAATAAACAAAGCCCGATGTAATTGCACTTTAGGCTAAGATCAGGCCTAGATAAAAAATTTAGAGCTTTGGACTCGAGGACTCAATCCATCTCAACTTAGCCTAAAGAATTTTTATCATAAAGCCTAAATAAAGAGTAAATTCTAAAAAATCCTGAAACTCGATTGAGTTTGAACATAAAAAATTTGGGTCGATCCCCAAACTTATGGATCCTAATTCTTCATGATTGGGATTTTTGAAATGTTAGTGATTTCTTATGAAATTAGTGATTAATTTTTTTTTTCATGTTTTATAAATTATTTAGAGCATCAATTTCATAAGATTTTACCTTATTGCAATTTGAATAGTCCAAGGTTTAGAAATTGATGATTTCCTAATTTATGATATTGGTTGCATATTTTTCTAAAATTGAAGATTCATTAATGCAATTAAGATTTGTTTTACAATCTTTTAAAACTCAAAATTAAAAATAATAAGGTTTAATTGTTGTTAACTTCAAATTTAAGGATTTTGAAATTATGAAAATTTTACATAATTTATTTTGCCTTTTTGGTCAAAATTGGATGATTCACTAATATTTGTATAATTTTGAACTTGTTAACATAAATTAAATGTTTTTACTTTATTTTTGAAATATCTTGTGATTAAATAAGAATTGATAGAGTTAGTTGGTGGATTGAAATTTAAATTAGAAGTGTTTATCTATTTTACTAACTATATTTTTTATTTCTAATGTCCCATTCTTATTAATTATTAGAGCTTATGGGATTCTTACTTGCTTAGTTGTCATAGATTTAATTATGGGTAATTCCTTCACATATATAAAAGGCTTCTAAGAGGCTTACACCTAGAGTTTAGGGACTTAATAGGCCAACTTAGAGAATTAAGCCAAAAATTAGGATTCATTCTGGGAAAATAAAACTTCCATCAAAGAGAAGCAAATGAAAGGCTTTCACAGCCATTTGATTCATATTAAAGTCTGCATAAGTTGAGGTCCTCAAATCCTTCCTCACCTTTGTCTTCATTTACTCCTCTTTCAAGGAGGCATGTATATTATGACACTAAAACCTTCCATATAAATAGGGTTATCTACTATAATGACTAAGGATACTACAAATAATATCATATAGTCCAGTATTTTCTTGATTAAGGATATGTGTCTTTGCCTTGTAATGTTTGAAGAATTATCCCTATAAATTACCTTTTTTTAATTGTAATCTAATAGATGAGATGGAAAAAACCTATATAGTATTTATTCCTCACATCTATGAAATCGAGATTTTGCTTACTTTGGACATTCTCAACAATATCTTTGACATTCTTAATGCTGAGCACGTTGATCACTATGATTGCTTAACCAATCATTTCTCTAATAAGGAATTTCATTTCATATCCAACTGAGTAAAGACCATCTTTGGTTTGCCTTCCTCTTTGTAATTCCTTTAAAAATCTAAAGATTTTAGAGATTTCTCAATACTGATCAAATTCTATCACCATTTTATTAAGTTCAACTTCATTTCAACTCCTAGTTATAAGAATGACTTAGGCTTTAGGATCTCTATTTCTTATCTACCTCCATGATGGGATAAATAATAAATCTAGACCGATTCATTTTGTGCAACATGATTAACTTCACCAAAA
Organism: Erythroxylum gracilipes; assembly: GCA_026413385.1. NCBI lineage: Eukaryota > Viridiplantae > Streptophyta > Magnoliopsida > Malpighiales > Erythroxylaceae > Erythroxylum > Erythroxylum gracilipes. The sequence goes on from JANZLC010000001.1 coordinate 5,391,771, forward strand.
GAATGGAAAGAATCTAAATAGACTCTTCAAAATTTTCCTAGGACTCTTCTTTGAACATTTTTTAATTCCTTCCACTAATGATGAGTTCTATTTCGATTCCTTCTTTTATTCTACTAACATGTAGCCTATAAGACTTTTTATTATCAATGGAGTGATGAATAAACCATAACAAAGACAACAACTTCCAATTGAAGATTACAGTAAGGATGAGGGCCTAAGTCCCAGTGATGTAATTCTTGTGCTTACATGAAGTCAAATCGAGGAGCTTCATTTCAATCATAAGGTCACTAATAATAAGGCAAGTCCATCTAGTAGACCTATGTAACCTCGATATAGGCCTTTATGAACTTTATCAACTAGGCTAGCAATATTGAAAAAGATTTAGTATTATATATAATCTTAATTAACTTTGATTTTAAGATATTGAGTTATGTCTTTGCGTTCTAAGTCAATATGGACATTTTCTTTATGTTCTTAAGATGTATATATTTAAGGAGAATAATATATAAATATGGATATTGCTCTTTAGTTTTTAGCTTATGTACTCCTTTTAGATATTTTTAGCTTGTTTCTCTTATTGGATTTTTAGATTATATGATTAAGAATAAAAATTATAAACTAAAAAAGAAAAAGAAAATTTTCAACAACATATATATTTTCCAAATAAGAACTTAATATTTGGAGTTTGCATGAAATTGTAGTTATCTTATAATTAAAAATGAACATGAAAAATAATATTAGAGAATAATTACAAAAAATGAGAGTTGAGATATATAAAATCTATTTAAAATGGTTTTTTTTCCTTCAAACTCTCTTTCAAGTTAAGAGCATAACATATTGAGGTGATAGAAGTTTATGCCAATCTTAACTAAGTAACTATCTAATAAGTACTAACTACTAACTACTAGTAACATTCTAATTTAGCCAATTATAAGATAAACTCACTATCATCACCTAAATTACCTGGTGATGAAATTTGAAGTAGTTTTGTGCATTAACATAAAAGTAAAGATTGATATGTTTGAAGAATGGTAGAAATCACCAAAGCAACAAAGTTGCTTTATAAGAGGAAAAACATTAAAGAAAATTTATTTAACTTGTATAACACTTTGTTCCTAAGGTACCTAAATTTTATAGAAAATTATAATTATAGCATATTTCATTCTAATACAAAGGGGTGTAAATTTCTGAAATGAAAATTGAAAGATGAATTTCCTCAACTAATTATTTTTAGTTACGCAATCTTCCTTTTAGGGAACAAAAGTAGGTGATAATATAATTTTGACTTAATATTTGACGAAGAATTATTCAAAAATATAAGAGGCGTGAGATGTATGATTAAAGTTGACAATATAGAGGTATTTGACTAAAATTTAATGAGATTACTTACTTATTTACCTTCACACTTTAGTTTTCAAATGTCTTTGTTGGATGGATTTCAATGTGCGCATCTACTCCATGTTTTATTATGATCAATAAAGGGTCTTCTCCATCTTCCAAATATAAGAAATTATTAAGGCAAGATGATTTATTCTCATCCTAAACATTCCTCATTGTAATGAAATTTCTCTAGCTCATCATCTAAAAGCACATCACCGTTGGAAACTCCATTAAATATCATTGGAAATGGTCTACTTTAAAATTAGTTCAATTTTCATTTTCTGATGATCTACTACTATTTTTCATACTTGTCTAAACTTATTCAACACTCTTATCTAATATCTCCAAATCTTTAAAAAGATTTTAGGTCTAATAATCAATAATGACAAAATAGATCTATACATGTTTATAGGTTCAATTGTTATTGTTTCTCATATCTTATGATTAAATGGCTTCTCCTTGTAACCACTATTATTCAAGTATCTTAGGCTATCAATTACTACCTCTAAACCTTCAATTTTAGATTACAATTCTCTTCTATAGAAAATTGATGCAAGGATCTCAATTTGAACTACTAAAATACTTTTATATGTTGGAATATTACAACTTATCATGGCTACCATCAGTAGAATTCATATTTGTTAGTCACCTCAATCCCTTTTACCTTTTAGGTTCATCAAACTAATTGAGTAAAAAATTTTAAACTTTCTTTAGGTATGTACTATATACACTATTATAAAACGTGGACCTGATATTAAGCCACAAAAAATTGTTGAACCAAGTCTTGCTTTCAAAACATGTTTGAATTTTATTTAATGATAAATAACTTATATGGGTCAAATTAACTAACCCTTATGCATTTAAAAAATCGTAACTTCTAAAGCATCAAGCTTAAAGCAAAAAGTAGTTGGATATGGGAAATAAGTCATTAAGCTAAGACTAAGTTTATGAAAAGCTATTTTCCACAAAGTTATGAATGGAGAACAAAACTCCTTGTGGTGTGACTAATGGCACCCTCTTGATCTACTAACTAATTATCATCCTACTAGATAGAAGATCCCTAGTTACCAACTATTGATTATTAAAGTTAGCTCTATAATGAGTGTGCTCAGATGGGATTATCCACAAAAGGTTAATGATCATTAGAGAACATAACTTGATAAAATTATTAAAATCCTTAAATTGTTTAAATAAAATAGAAATTTTTTTCTAGGTTAATTATATAGTCCAATCTAGGATCCCAAAGGTTAGCTTTATTATATGGATAGTTTTCTTAAGGAAACTAAAAACCAAAGAGTTAATGCCTTACAATTTAGACAAGTCACACTCTCTTTATAACCTTAAAGATGAAAGTCACAATCATATTTTCTTCAAGTTCTCCTTCACTAGTTCAATATGGAATTAGATATTTGAAAATTTGAGTTTGATTGACAACTAGCTAAATTAGAAAAGAAAAAGCATTAAGTAGATGGGTTAAATAGACTTAGTTAATTCACCTAAAAATATTTTAGAGAAGGAAAGGAATTCAAGGATCTCCAAGTCCATCCATAATTTAGCTTAATCCATGACGAACATAATAACCAAGATGATAAGAGAATTCTTTGGTTCTAATGAAGCATTAACTTCAATAGGACTATTATCAATTTCTTCAATAATAAGACCTGCATAAGAGATAAGATCAATGACATATTTATCCTGAGATAAATAATACCATGTAGAATTAGAAGTAACTTCAAAACCTAAGAAATAACTCAAATGCTCCAGATCTTTCATCTTGAATTGGTAGTTGAGAAAGTTCTTGAGATCATGACTATCATGTGTTTCATCAATAGTAATGATTATGCCATCAATATATAATGATGATGGAATAATACCCCGCTTTACCTTCTAAAGAAATAATGATTAATCATAAGGATTGGAATACAAACCAAACTTAAAATTGGTCAACCTGAATTTAGTAAACTAGCACGAGGATCTTGTTTAATTTTGTACAAAGAAGAAGATGAACCTTATCTAGAGGATGATCATATTCAGGAGAACATTACATATGGACCTCTTTAGTGAGATCTCCATTTAAAAAGGAATTATTGACACCCATTTAAAATAAATTTTAATTTTAATAGTAGTGATAACAATGAGATTACAAATAGAAGTGAAGCAGGTTAAAAGAGCATAAGTCTTCTTATAATCAATCACATATTCCTTAGTGAAACCTTTAGCTATAACTCGAGCCTAGTATTATTCCACTGGAGCATCAACCTTGTTGATTTTGTAAACCCATTTACAACCAATCGTAGATTCGTCTATAGGTAAATTAGCCAAAACCCATGTTTGAGTATAAGTAATTACACCGAGTTCTTCTTCTATTGCTTTCTGCTATAAAGGATTAGTACTAGCCTTACGATAAGGGTGAGACTCATAAAGAGAAAAAAAGAGCAGAATAAAAATGATAATCATGAAGAGTAATATTAGGTGGACTTACACAATATGAACAACAAAGTGGAAGATCATAAAAAGACTAAATAGTAGAAGAAGAAGGTTAAGGATCCATTGGAGGAAGATCAATAGGTTTGGGTGAAGGTGGATTAGAACTATTTGAGCAATCTAGACTTATAGGGGATTCATCAAGAAATAAAGTAATAGTAGGATGGGCAAGGAAGCTAGGAGATGAAGTGAATCTAAAGGCAAGTAAGAAAGAAAACATCTTATGTTCTCAAAAAGTGATATGACAAAAAATACAAAGACAGAAAAGAAGATCCAAATAATGATAACGTTATATTTAATGTCATATCCTAATAAACAACAAAATTAGGCTCAAAGTTCTAATTTGATTTACTCATATAACTAAAGATGGACAAAATAAGCAAAGTCAGAATCAGGACAATGACTATAGAGACATTTATAAAGGAAAATATTATTAATGACACGAGAAAGGATATAATTAATTGTATAAACTACTGTAAGAGCATCTTCACATAGGAAAGATTTTAGACAAGTAAATGAAATAAGAAGAGATCAAACAAATTTCAAAATGTGCTTATGTTTATATTTTGCATGACCATTATACTAAGAAATAAAAGGGTAGGGGCATTGAAAAATAGTACTATAATTAGAAAAAAAATTGACAAAAGGTAGTGCCTTAATATTCTATAGCATTATTTATACGCAAATTTTGATACTGTAAAAAAGAGAGAGATTTAATCATATTAGAAAATTAAATAGAAATTGAAAGGAACACATTACAATTTTTCTGTAACATCTCGTATGCTATATATATAAGAGACAACTTCTTCTTTTCTCTATTTTCTCATATTTTCATTTCACCCCCTAAGCACTATTCACGAATTCCCTCTCTTTGACCATTCTTCACCGTTGGTGAATCAAACTGGTTAGTGTTATATACCAATCTTTCCCTCTCAATGAGCCTGTCACAACCATACCAATTTCAGCTACCATCATCATAAAAACTAAAGAGAAAAATCCAAAAAATGCCAATCGTCGATCCGTCGCTTTCGATGGTTGTAACCGGTCACCACCACCACCATTCCACTCGTTTCGATGTCAGGAACAAAAGTCCCATGGTCTCGTCGCTAGCTACTGCCCGGATTGCCGTCGATTGACGGAAAAAGAGGTTGGGGTTTTAGCCTATTTTTCTTCAATTCGTTCAAATTTGTTGAGAATATAAGTATGTTGCTCTAGAGAAAGTTGTTCTACTTATCAAGAGCTTTCATTTGGTATAAAAATCGTTGAATTATGAGATTGAAGATTTTTCCGGTGACCGGAGGGAATATTCCAGTGACTGGAGGTACTGTTCCGATGACTATTTTGGTCATTTTTGTGAAAATTTTCTAAAAATTCTAAAAATTTATACCGATGATTTTTCTCTAAAAAACTATAGTGAGATTTTCAACGGTTTGTGAATTAAAAATCACGTAATGTTTAGGCAAGAATAGGAGAAATTTTTGAATTTCATAAATGGACTGTTTGGGTAATTCAGATGATACCTAAATTGTTATTTGAGCTCAATAACTCCTAATTAGCACTGACTGAGATATTTTTCTTTCAATTTACTAGATATAGCAGGAGCAGGACCCTTATCAGAAGGTTCAGACGGACGAGTTTAGTACCAGGTAAGTTCATACCGACTTACTGTTACCATAGTTGTACCAACAAATGAATATTGTTCAATGTTGGCATAGATGACAACATGTGCAATGCATAACTAGATTTATATGCATGTGTATCTATATATATA
>JANZLC010000001.1:5397505-5410533 GCA_026413385.1 Erythroxylum gracilipes
AAAATATTATTATTAATTATTTAATAAAATTTATTATATTAAATATTATTATATTCTATTTAATATATTAATATTATTATTTGGTAAGAGTTGATATTAATAAGAATTATTAAAGGTATATTAGCTAGTATGTATTTATTAGGTTGCGTTGTATCCTAAACTTACAAATCGGAGGTTTTTTTATTTTCACTGTTTAGGATGAAATGAAACGTAACATGAAACTCTCCGCTTCTATCACATCACATTTTATTTTATTATAAAACCTTCAAACATTTTATTTGATTATAAAACCTTTAAATAAATAATAGAAATATGTTACATTCTATCCCTTTTTATCCGAAACTATTAAACCAAATATGGCCTTAGATAACTAGAATGGCATTGGAGAAAGTAATTTAGAGGCTGAAGAAGAACATAACCAGAGCAAAGAAAATGAGAACTTAACGTTGATGCTTTATGGGTGCTTTAGAGTTCCAAGACACCGGTCTTTTGTTTTTTTGGGCTTTAGAATTCCAAGACACGGAGAATTGGACAGAGAATTGGGCAGAGGATACGGGGGGCGGTGATTATGTCTAATAGGTCAACTTCTTTTGGTGACAGTGACATCAAGTAGTGAAAAGAGTTTTTCGGTTTTTTGGGAGGGTAACAGAGTTCAAGGAATCAGGTTCAAATCTCGACAGCGGCAATGTGGGAGTTCATCCAATGTGGTAACTTTTTGTGCACACCGAGTACTGGACCACTCTCCTAAAGAGCTGGCTGGGATTAAACCATGATTCAATCCTCCAACAATGGTCGGGTCTGCGACTGAGAGCCTTTTAAATTAGGAATCAACTTTTTGAGTTCAAGAATTCTTCTTGTAGTACGGAGAGTCTGAAAAATTGGAGAATGGTAAAGGGGATATGATGGTGAAGTAGTGGAGTGATGATAATCATCGTCACAGCCTACTAATCCCCGTGTGAAAAAATTCTTCTTGCATATTCGCTTACTTCCTTTCTCTTGCTTTTTATTCTGCAACCGATCAAGAACTTATAAAATGGATCAATTTATTAAGAATATCTTCTCTCTCTTCTCTTCACCTGGAGCTGAATTTGTGTATGGTGATGGCTACGCCATACATACATACTTCAAGGGGCAGCTACGTGTGTCTGATGGTTTTGTTCTGCAGCACAGGCATTACAGCTCCTTTCAAGCAATGACGCCATTAGGGTTGATGGCGGCCTCTCTGAACGGCGCTCCGTCTTCTCTCGACGGTGTGTCTTGTTAGGAAATAGAGTAGCTGTAAAGTAGGTACTTTACATAGCTGTAAAGTAGGTATATAGTTGTAATACATAACCCTGGTTTACAGGGAGATGCTTACAGCTTTCCAGCCAGATTTTCAGGAGATTGTCTAGGGAGTTTGCCTATTTAAACTGTAAACCAACAGATGTAATAAATAACATGAAATTACATCCAAATATCATTTCCTATTTCTTTCTATCTCTGATATGGTATCAGAGCGGTTTTCGATCCTAATTTGAGGATTCTGAAATTACCGCTTTCATCATTTACCATTTCTTACCTTTCTTACCTTTCTCATGGCCGGTGATAGTAGTTCCCAGGATGGGGATTCTCTAGCTGAGCAGTTAGCAAAGTTGTTTCAGAACCTGCAACCAACCATTCCCAGTCAATCAACACCTCAATCAGTTTCGCTAAATACCAAGTTAAATCATCACAATTATACATTATGGGCACGTTTAATGCGCATGGCTATCAGTGGTAGGGGCAAATTGGCTCATATCACAGGGGTACCTGGTCCACCAGAAAAAGATACAGTGGCGTATTCCAAATGGGAGCAGGATGATCTATCCGTCTGCTCATGGATCCTGGAAAATATGGAGGGCAACATGGTCGCTAATTATGCCGAGTATCCGTCCGCAAAAGATTTATGGGACGGTCTCTCAGCCACATACAGTCAAGGCACAGATGGTATTCAATTTTATGAACTCAATGTTCAAGCCAACATTGCATGACAGGGGTCACTTACCATTGAAGAATTCTATAGTAAATTACAACGTATTTGGCGTGAGATCGATACTAGACAACCAAACCCAATGCTATATACTGAGGATATTAATATTTTCAACAGATTACGCAGTGAAATAAAATTATATCAATTTCTGGGAGGCATCAATGAAGAGTATGATTCTGAAAAAAGGGATTTGTTGAGACAGGAACCATTACCTCCTCCGGAGCACGCTTACGCGGTTGTCCGAAAAGAACGAAACAGGCGCCAAGTGATGGGGGGAGAAAAAATTCCATCATCGGAAGAAGCCTCCGGAGGGTTAGGCGCCGGCCTGACAGTCACCACCACGCGGCCACCATCCCAACAAACCGCGACGTGTCGGCCTGACAGTCACCATGACGCGGAGCTGGTTGACCGTGGAGGAGCCCATGCCTTCGCCGCCTCCAAGAACCGGTCAGATCCGGTGCGCTTCAGCGCTGGGACATCATATCGGAACGGTGGCGGCGCCGGAAAAGACAAGAGGTGGTGCACTCATTGCGGGAAGAATAGACACACGCGAGAAAATTGCTTCCTGTTAATTGGATTTCCCAAAGGATGGACACCGCCAACGGGACAGCCACAGCGACAGCCGGGGGCCGCTGCCGCCAAAGGCCAAGACGCCGGCGGCAGCAGCTCAAGATCCAGCGGAGCGGCGCATATGTTGCTGCGCGAAGAAGAAACCAACAACAACAAAAATAATGCCCTAGGTAAAATGGGGTGGTTTCCTAATAATTTTTTGGGCCATGATTGTGCAGGTGGGCCGGCTAATTTAAAGCCCAAGACAGTTGGTTTTGGGTTGGTGAGTGGATCTTGGTCAGAATCTGGGCTGGGTTGTGTTGGGCAGTCTACTCTAGACAATGGAATTAATTTAAATATGTCCACAGATAATTCTTTGTCTACAGGTGTTGCAAAAAATTCTGGTTGGCTTATTGACAGTGGAGCGACCGACACAATGTCCTATGATCACAGGGATTTTATTGATAATAATTTTGTTCCGTCTACTACTGTCATTCAAAATGCAAATGGTGGTTTGTCTTCAGTTGCAGGAGGAGGCACGATTGAATTAACACCACCTTTGAAATTAAAAAAATGTTTTCATGTTCCTTCATTATCATGTAAATGGTTGTCGGTTAGTCAAGTTACCAGGGAATTGAACTGTGTTGTGTTGATGTATTCCACTTTCTATCTGTTACAGGATATTCAGTCGGGGAAGGTGATTGGCCGTGGTACTAAACGCAATGGATTATACTTTGTGGATGAAGTGGCTCATGGGACGGTTGCACTTTCTCATGGGACATCTAACACACAGCAGTGGCTATGGCATCGGCGGTTAGGCCATCCTTCTGTAGGGTACTTACAGTTGTTATTTCCTAAGTTGTTTTCACATAGTACATCTTTGCCGTGTGAAGTGTGTTTATTAGCTAGAAGTCATAGGCATACTTACCGGCCTTCTCATAACCGTGTTTCTACTGTTTTTCTTTAGTTCATTCGGATGTATGGGGACCTGCCCCGGTTAATGCTATGGGTTTTAAGTATTTCTTGTTGCTTATTGATGATTGTTCTCGTATGACATGGGTCTATTTTCTGAAGCAAAAATCTGATGTTGCTTCTAAAATCATTGAATTTTATAATATGGTTCAGAATCAGTTTCATCGCACTATTCAAATCCTCAGGTCAGATAATGGGGGGGAATATTTGAGCAACACTCTCAAACAATTTTTTGTTACCCAAGGCATTGTTCATCAAACTTCCTGTGCTCATACACCTCAGCAGAATGGGGTTGCTGAGCGTAAAAATCGTATTCTTCTTGAAATGACTCGATCTATGATGCTCGAGTCGCATGTGCCAAAGTTTTTCTGGCCCGAGGCTGTTGCTACCTCGGTCTATCTTCTTAACCGTCTGCCTACGAAGATTCTTAAGCTTCGTACTCCTTTGTCTGAACTTGCTTCTCAGGTTCGTGTTCTCGAGTCATTTACTCTCCAACCTCGGGTCTTTGGGTGCTCTGTGTTTGTGCATCTCCCTCTCCATGAGCGGACTAAGTTAGATCCATGTTCTTTGAAATGCGTTTTTGTTGGGTATGGGGTTCACCAGAAGGGGTATAGGTGTTATCATCCATCCACTCGTCGTCTCTACACGACGATGGACTGTAATTTTTTGGAAACTGAGTTTTTCTATTCCTCCCGACCCAGTGGTCAGGGGGAGAGTTGTCAAACATCGGATCCACTGTGTTGGTCGTTAGGTCCTGTTGAGCCACTCAGTAGTCCAGAAGGCCAGAATCCTTGCGATGAGCCTGCCTTGCCCCCGGTGAATATACCTAAGGTAAATACTCCTAATACTCATGTCAATGATGATACTGTTGTGGTGAATATACCTGAGGAAAATACTCCTGATATTCATGTTGATGATAATACTGTTGATGAAGTAAGTGAAGAAACAGAAGGACAGGAGAGACAGTATGTGTTGCCACTAAGGAGTACTCAAGGAGTTCTTCCGAAGAAATATGACCAGTATTATGTCCTTAAGAAGTCTCAGTATCCTGTGGTTAACTTGGTTAGGGGGAGTTTACCGGCTGTTGCTCAAGTTTATTCCGTTGCTATATATTCTGAGCAACTTCTCAGAAATGTTCAGGAGGCTTTGGGACAGACAGAGTGGAAGAATGCAATGAATGTGGAAATGGCTGCACTTGAGAAGAACAGGACTTGGGAAAAGGTAACACTACCCCCAGGAAAGAGGCCAGTTGGGTGTCGGTGGGTCTTCACTGTTAAGTATAAAGCAGATGGGTCCGTTGACCGATATAAGACCAGATTAGTGGCAAAAGGCTACACTCAGACTTATGGAGTAGATTACTCTGAGACCTTCTCTCCAGTTTCCAAAATTGATACAATCCGGGTGCTGTTCTCCTTAGCAGCAAATCGGGATTGGAAGCTTCATCAGTTTGACGTAAAGAATGCTTTCCTTCATGGTGATCTGAGGGAAGAGGTATATATGCAAGCTCCACCAGGTTTCTCTGATACGTTCCGAGCTGGAGAGGTGTGTAGACTCAAGAAGACATTGTATGGGTTGAAGCAATCTCCGAGGGCATGGTTTGGTAGGTTCACATTGGCCATGAAGAAGTATGGCTATCGACAGAGCAATTCAGACCACACCTTGTTCATCAAAAGGAGGGGTGGTTTGGTAACATGTCTAATTATATATGTGGATGATATGATCATTACAGGTGATGATATTGTGGAGATGGGACAGCTCCGGAGGAATTTGTTCAGTGAGTTTGATATGAAGGACTTGGGTGAACTCAAGTATTTTCTGGGAATAGAGGTTCTTCGCTCAAAAAGGGGAATCTTTATTTCCCAACGGAAATATATTCTTGATTTGTTAACTGAGACTGGTATGTTTGATTGTAAATCGATGGATACACCTATTGCAGTAAATCATGGTCTCAAAATAGTTGAAGGAGCAGCTTTGACAGATCAAGGAAGATATCAGCATCTAGTGGGAAGCTGATTTATTTGTCACATACAAGGCCGGATATTGCATATGCTGTGGGGATTCTCAGTCAGTTCATGCACAAACCTCAAGATGATCATATGGAGGCAGCCATAAGGGTGGTGAGATATTAAAGGGAACCCCTGGAAGGGGAATCCTTTTTCAAAAGAATGAGAATCTTAATGTAGAGGCTTATACTGATGTTGATTGGGCTGGAAGTCCAGATGATAGGAGGTCAACGTCAGGTTACTTCACTTTTGTTGGGGGTAATCTGGTTACATGAAAAAGTAAGAAGCAGAGAGTGGTTTCATTGTCTAGTGCTGAGGCTGAGTTTCGAGGGATTGCTCGAGGAGTGACAGAGGTGTTATGGCTTCGAAAAGTACTGGAAGAGATAGGATTTCCAGTAAAAGGAACATGTACTCTAATGTGTGATAATCGTGCTGTTATAAGTATCTCGGAGAATCCTGTGCAACACGACAGAACAAAACATGTTGAAATTGATTGTCACTTCATTAAGGAGAAGCTTGATGGAGGAATTGTGTCACTACCTTTTGTGAAGTCAGAAGACCAGTTAGCTGATGTTCTCACAAAAGCTGTAACTGGGAGGTTTTTTGAGGAAGTTATGAGCAAGCTGAATGTGTGTGATCCCACGATCCAGCTTGAGGGGGAGTGTTAGGAAATAGAGTAGCTGTAAAGTAGGTACTTTACATAGCTGTAAAGTAGGTATATAGTTGTAATACATAACCCTGGTTTACAGGGAGATGCTTACAGCTTTCCAGCCAGATTTTCAGGAGATTGTCTAGGGAGTTTGCCTATTTATACTGTAAACCAACAGATATAATAAATAACATGGAATTACATCCAAATATCATTTCCTATTTCTTTCTGTCTCTGATAATTTGAACTGGTTAATCACAAAATATACACTCACACTATGTAAGACAAGACTTTGGTCAATATCCATGTGTAGAAAACTGAAAAAGTGGCCCCAACTGGAATCGTTACCACCCATGAAGCTACTATCTCTTTCACAGTTTCTGATCTTACATTATTTAGACCTCTTGCAAAGCCTACCCCCATAACAGCACCAACCAAGGTATGCGTCGCGGATATTGGAAGTCCTAGTTTTGATGCAACTAGAACCACAGAGGCCGCAGCAAACTCAGCTGCAAATCCTCTGGTTGGTGTCAATTCTGTTATCTTCTTCCCAATTGTTGCTATCACTCTATAACCCCAGATCATTAGTCCTGTTACTATACCAAACCCTCCCCATGCAAGAACATCAATTGGAATTGGAATGACAACCTCTGTTCCGCTAGCACCACCCTGAAGGATAGATAATGCGGCGGCCAAAGGACCAATTGCATTGGAGACGTCATTTCCGCCATGAGCAAACGACATGAAGCACGCAGAAAGAACTTGCATATAACCAAAGACCCCGTAAACTATCTCCAACTGGGTACCCTTTGGCCCTGCAAAATCAGAGAGAAATCCTATCTGTTTGTTCTGTAATATCTCTTTTGGCTCAGGTTGTGATGAAGTAGCTTTCATAAGTAGATGGCCTAGCTTTTTTCGGATGAGTCTGTCCACAATGATTGCACCAGCAGCACCACAAGCTAGAGCATGTGCCAGGGCCAAAGGAAACGATTTGCTCAGAGGAAATGCTGCAAAAGAGATTCCTGATACACCTGCAAATACAGCAATTGGTGCAGCTGCAGCAGCGGCTTGTCCAGGATTTGGAGCACTGTAGACAAACTTTAGCAAGTGAAAACTATCAGACCTCTAGTTTTGGATATGGAGATTGGTACAAGCTAGTTCTGTTATCAAGATCAAACATTAGACATTTTAAGTGATTCTTTTAAGATCCAAGTAAAGACAAATGTTGCGACATTAACAGTTGAAAGACAAAGATCCATACCCTACGAATGCATTTATAGACGAGGAAGGAGACGAATGCTCCCATAATTGGTGAGATCACCCATGATGAAGTCACCTTTGCTAGTGAACCCCAAAAGACAGCTCCAGCTCCTCCATAGACAAGGCCAAATCCAACCATTGATCCTACTATACAATGTGTAGTGGAGACAGGCCAACCATAATAAGAAGCCACCTAGAAATATCAAGAAGAGAAATGAGGATCAAGGTAAAACCACAATCCCATTGTCAGGGCATGAAAATATAGCGGAAATAGCATAGAGTAGCTGCCTGACATAGAACTATATTTGGTCATCGTAGGAGAAGAGTGAACTAGAATGCTTGAAGGTTTAGAGCTGAGTAATAATCAAAGCATGTAGCTCTGCACATAATAAAGAAAAAGGGGAAACATCAGTAGCCTAATTGATATGGTCCTAGCCATACCAAATGATTTAACGTTTTATGATTTGACATTTCAACGTCCACTTGGTTGCTAATTTCAAATTAATTATCCATAATTACTTATTTAACAGGATTTTTTATAAACAACCTGTTAATTGGTTTTTGACCTTATTAGCACAATCATAAGACTGTTAGGAAGAACTACGCTCAGCATTATTATCAACCTTCTTTTTTTCCTGGATGATACTGCTAGAATTTTTCCTTCAACAGACACATTCATATGATGCTAGTAGACACTTACTGTTATCAGTTTCTGTTATCTGCTATGGCATTTCTAACTAATTACAGGCAAAATTTATTCTCGCACCGACAGATAAGTCCAATCAAACACATTCAGATATCCTATCGCTCCACGATTGTTTTAGATGTAATTGCACACCACAGTCGCTGGACTGTGAAAAACTGGCAAATCTTCTGTATTCTAGGAGATCAGATAACTGTGACAATCAATAGCTTCCCCTTTTTATGAGGCACAATCTATTAAAAAAACGTATGGAATTCGTGTATCAAATTCAAAGTTGCATCATTCATTGCAGAAGTAGTGTCAGAACTTGTCCTCATCATAACCAAAACTATCTAGAGTTGGTGATAAGTGGCAACTATTCGTTCATGGAACAAGCACACCTTGAAAAGATATGTAAACATGCGAATCATAATTCTATAACTAAGAATATAATAAATCACTGTGAAAAGGCCAAATTAATGTAGACCTGCAACCAAGTGCCAGCAGCAGCCAGAGAAGAGAGCAAACCAGCGAAGAGCAGTGTGTCCTTTCCAAACACGTTAGCTACAAGAATTCCCTTCTGCATTGTGCTTGTCACATGAGTTCCCATCAATAATGCTCCTGAGAACTCCAAAATAGCCGCCGTTAACACTGCTTGCCGGAGTGTCAATGCCCCAGAGCCCACAGAAGTCCCCATGGCATTGGCCACATCATTGGCGCCTATATTCCAAGCCATAAAGAAACCAAACAAGAGTGTTGCATATGATAATATCTTGTTCTTTATGTCCAAAACCTGAACCACAGACTTCATAAAGAAAGGAAGACTAAGAGCAGCAAATGCTATGAATATGGAGATAGCAGAAGCTGCTCTTGAAGAGATACCAAAGGCCTGAGCCATCCCAGGCAAGTTATCATCATCGTTTTCCACTGTCTCTCCATGTTTCTCAATCTGAATCACTCTCTTTTGTTCATTTCCACCTCCAGCTTCAGCAAAAGATGAAATACTAGCAAAAGGGTGTGTAAATTTAGAGCTTTTCCGTATCAAAATGGGTAGGAAAGTCTTGGATGGCATCTGCTGAGGCTTGACGATAAAAGCCTCTCTCTTGTTCTCATATGAGCGATTTCTAGCTAGACAGAAGTAAGGATTATGTAGCAGCGAAGTTTCAGGTTTAACAGCATTTCTCACAGAAGATAGACAGTAGGAGGAAGTCATATCTTTGAAGAGAGAGAGCAGAAGATAAGATAAAGAGAGATGGGTATATGGATGTGGAACTATTCAGGAAGATTTTTGTCCATGGAAGAATATGGTGAAAGCAGAGAAAAGAGACCAGGTGGTGGTAGAGGAGCAACGGAATGTGCATATTGGAAGCTTTTGAAAACCAAATTTTGAGTTTTGTGATTCTGGGGATGTGAGAGTTAGTTTGGCCGCTTTAGTTTGGCTGCTAGCTGTGTGGCTTCAAACGAGTGGTGCCTGTGCTTCTTGAGAGAGTCCCTGAATCTAACACCCAAAAGTGTACCAATCAGAAAAATTTAGAGATTCAAAATCTATTTCAGATCCCTTTTATCCAAATGAGCTTTACGATTAATGATGACCACCACAATAAGCTTTTTTGCTTTCCATCTGTTGCAGCCAAGATAGATTCTTTGACTAGCCAACATGTATAAAAAATCTAGTGACAAATAAGAATTGCATGTAGCTCAAACTGTCGAAGTGATTACTAGGTTAAGTAATTAACTGTAGCGCTCTATCTATAATATAAAATAGAACAGTCAGATCACACACAAGACAATATCTAGGGATGTGCTTAACCAGGATAATGGTAGCTCAGAATTTTCCTGGGAAGAAACAAAACAACTTGAAATAGTGTTACAAGCATTGTATTCAACTAAATTTTACAGACCAAATGGAATTCATGTTTTAAAACAATGTGTACTGAATCTGATTGTTGTCTCTGAATTTGGTAAAGGGAAAAAGCTTGGGAAAATACAGACATCCCCATCACACAAGGACTTTAGCGTTGTACTAGTATATATTATACGATCTTGTTCTGAAAGTCTTCACCCAAGGATTGAACTGTAAACTGAAACAGTTTCAGGCTTTCATTTTTCTACTGTGTAACTAATACCCAAGCCTTAATTGAATTACGGCTAGGTCTCACTATTAAGAAAGTTTGACCACACGTATATCGTTTCTTTAATCTCAAAAGTAAGAATAAGCTCTTAACCTTTACAATGTTATTATTATTAAATCTTCATATATTAAGCTACATATGGAAATTTAGTAATTTATCTTATTATATAAGAAAATATTTATTATTATTATTATTTATAAAATCATTAATTCTAAGAATTTTTTAAATAAAATTATTTTTTAAATAAATATTAATGTTATGAAAACGACTAAATAAATGGTATTCTTTTATTCTTGAGATATTTCATCATCTAATTGATCCAACAATAATCTGAATTCCAGGAGAATGCCTTGATTAAGAAAACATCGTCTTGGATTAGGATTGCTTGGAATACTTATTTAGCTGTTTTCAATTCTTATCACCCGTTAATGTGACGTGATATTGTCCATTACAGTATACTCCCACTTTTGGTACAGATGCTCGTCATTAAGGACAAGGGTTAACATCCCATCATATATGTCTTCTTTTAACTTTGAAATGATATGACGTTTGACGTTTTATCTAAATTCTTATAAAAATATTTAAAGAAATACTAAGATATAATAATCATGTTCTTATAAATTCTTTTTTAAAATCATGTCATTATAACACTACAAGAAATATCACGTTTACCGACATAAATTTTCGTTAATAAACGTGTCATTTCCGTCAGCAATTACAAATACCTACAAATTGCAACGACAGGCAGAACCGTCGTTAACAAGGCCGTCGCTATTATATACCAACAGAAGTAGGTGGACGTTTCCGTCGGTGTATTCACAACGGTGTACCGACGGAAAATAATCCGTTGGTATTACATACCGACAAAAATTGGCTAACATTTTCGTTGGTGCATTATCAAAGGCACACAATATGGTCCGACGGATGAAGTCCGTCGATATATTGTACCGACGGAAAAACCGTCGGTAAGTCGAAGTCAATATCTTTGAAAAGTTGTAATAGGTACCGACAAAAATATAAACCCGTTGCTAAAAATATTTATGATACCGATTGTCCAGTCTCCGTCGGCACAAGTAAATTAGTTGACATTACCGATGGTATATGAATGTCCGTCGGTAAATACATGTACTCTTACCAACGGTATTAAATGATCCGTCGGTAATAAGTTTGACAATCATTTTGAAACTATATCCATTTCATAATCTTGTGATAAATGCATATTTTCAAGAGTTCACTTACCTATATATACTAACTTATTTTGTATATATATAATCAGAAAATTAAATAATAATATAGAGTTAAAAGAATTTAAATTGATTTAAATTGGTAATAAACACATTAAAGTGTACATAAATTCTTATGTTTGTAATTGAAACATAATGAGTTAGACTATCTAAGGTCGTGGTGATTGCGGGTGGTCCTCTTTAAGCCTTCCCTTCAACTGTTCTATCTTTTGTCTCAGCTGAGCCATCTGCTCCATCTCTTCTCTCATCTTAGCCATTTGCTCCATCTCCTATCTCATGCGAGCCATCTATTCTATCTATTCTCTCATTCGTTGATCCTGCTCTCTTATTTGTTGATCTATCTACTCCGTCCGCCCCTCTTCCAAATAAGCTATCTTCTCCATCAATGTTTGCACTATGGCCTGAAGCTCGATGACTTCGTTGTTGTTCCTTGGCCTAGTAGACACTACTACTGGACATGGAAGATTGCGAATAACATGTGTTCGCATATGAACCTAGGCCGAATATCCTGCCACAACGATCCCTACCACCCACAACTTCAAGATACATCTGAGTCTCATCTACAGGTTGTTCCTCCTGAGACTGTCGCTGAATGGTTGGTTATAATTGGCCCTATAAGGTATGACAAGTTTACATTATAAGAAAGGGATCATTATTAAGACATATATAAAATGCATTAAGTTGACTTACATTCAGTTCTCTACATCGATTGTCGATGAATGTTACACCATCATGCTTCTTCATGTGAGTGTGTAAAAAGAACTGAATAGGTGTAGGCTTGATGCCTAATGACTTTTCCTACATGAATAACCTAAACTGTTAGATGTGAACTACAATTTATAAAAATTTCGGTAAAGTTTCGTCTATTTGTATGATATTTGCCCCCTGTTGAACAAAAAAAATAACTCAACACAACCATAAATGGCACCAGACATTTATACCATTATCATTATCTATAATACAACAAAGCAAAATATTTACAAAATAAGTGTAAAGTTGAGATACTTACAAGTCTATGTGTATGCTCCTGGTGGGTTATTGATCCTCCCGTATGTACGGAAAGACTCTCTCTACCAGGTCCTCCACGTCTGTTGGCAGAGTTACACCCTGAGATGGACATTGCCGCAGGTGATGCCCAATACTCCAGCCAACGACTCCAAATTTCCTTCGAAATATAACGGGGTCATGCACCATCCTTGTGTATTGCATTAATGAAGACGCGATAACTTGTACGAGCTCACTTCTCCCATATTTTATATATGCTCGCGTCCAAACAAGAGTCCTAGAAAAATTCTTTCTGAATGAAGAAGAAAAAAGACTATTATATATAATGTAAAACTATTTACAAAATTAGACTATATAAATCAATATAAAAAGGAAATAAATTTTTATTGTACCTTAAACTCATAAAAGTAAAATTGTTTTGTAGCCTCAAATATACTCTTCCACGCATAACTGTTAGTAGTGTGCCCTAGGCCAATGGACATATGTGATTCATGTATTAACATTATGATTTGTTAATAATATAT
>JANZLC010000001.1:5410633-5427761 GCA_026413385.1 Erythroxylum gracilipes
CCTTCTATCACATACATATCGCCATATAATGTGGTTATCTATTCACAAAACACCAAAATATAGAAAAAAATCGAAGACAAAAACTCATTAATTCAACAACACCCATGGTCTATAGTGGTACCTCAACAAAAATGAACGTTTGCTCGAAGAAGATGACCAGAAGCAGTACGAACGAGACAGGACTTCACGCCGGAGGAGAAAAATCTACGGGGAGTTGGGGAAGAAGAGAAGACAGCCGGGAGAGGAGCGACAGGGAGAAGGGGAAGAAGGAGGCTGTTTCGGTATTTTAACCTAAACAAAACGACGTTGTTTTGTTTAAGTGAATTACGAACTGGTTAAAATTTTACCGACAGTAACTTCCGTCCCTAATAACTGTCGGTACAGTTTCGATTCCTTTCTTACTCGCCAACGCCATCCCTTCCGTCGCAACTTTCAAATTTAAATATCACGTGTGCCGACGAACATATGTTTCCGTTGCCAAATATTTCCTTCTCCACAACAATTGTACCGACCGATAACATAATTTTGTAGCAGTATACCAACAGTTATTATTACGTCGGTAATATTCTGTCGCTCTATTTTGTCAGGAAATTTTTCCTTCAAATTTGGCAACGGACATTTGGACCGTCGTTATATTTTGCCTAATTACCGACAGAATTGAGTTTGTCTTTGCTACGTTCAAACGGCAACAATTCCGTTGGTAATTTTCTGTCGCCACTTGATAGTTTTCTTATAGTGTAAGTCATTTTACATATAAACAACTAATATTAAATAGTCAATTTTACCAAACATCTTTAAATAAACAATTGATGTTATCCGTTAGTCAAATCAACTCTATTAATCCGCTATTAGTTAACCGCTGATAGAATCAGCTAACAACTAATACAATCCACAATTTGTTAATTGCCAAACAGAGCCAAAGTCTTATTCTTTTTCTTTCTTTCTCTTCTATAATCAAAACAATCTAAACACTCGTTCCCTTTCCTAAATTTGAGCTCTAATACACAAATTCAAAAGTTCGAAAAAGTACCCATGTCCCAAATTGTCTAAAAGATGAAGAAAAGAAGACCTTCCATCTGTCTTTCCCTCTTCACCATATTACTCGAATCATTTTCCATTAATAATCCTACCAAATCATTGAGGACTTTAAACGGCAATGTTGGGTTCGATATAGTAGCTGCGATGATAGACTGTATTAATAATAACAACTAGGAATCTAATAAAGTTACAAGCTTATTAATGTCTTGAAATTCTAACCCCATAAAAATTTATTTCTTTAGCTAAACTCATTGTTAATATTAAACGGAGAATTAGGTCATTGAATGTACAAAAAGATGACTTTGCTATGGGTGAAAGTGGATGAGAGTTATATTTGTGTTATTTCTTACATTGAGAATAATATCGTTAAGAAGTGTGCTTACTTTGGCTTTGAAGATTCGACGAGTGTTCTTGACATAAACCTTAAATTTTTTTATGCTTCTTTATTTCCAACGATGATCACTACAAATGTTGAAGGTGGTGATGAGGTAGGGGAGTTGTAGAATAATGATTTCTTGAGTTTCTATAATTTAGAAAGGAACCTTTTTAGATTGGGGATAAATAAGATTAGTGAATTAGACTTGATTGTATTTAAGATAAATCAAATTGGAAATTTATGGTAATTAGGCATTTTTAGGCTTAGAAGTGTTTAGTTAGAGTAAAATTATATTATTTATGTCAGTGTATGTTTATTAGTTTTAAATAAGATTTAGTAAATACAATTAGAATTAAAAAATGAATTTAAGTTTAATTAAACTTATATGTCATGCATTGCACATGATGTACACGTGATATATTGGAATCTATATGTATAATAAATAATAAATTTATGTCATGCTAACTCAGGCAGAAATAATTTCCGTTTAAATATTTATCCATTTAGAGTTTAATTTGAATAAACTGCAACTATCAAGCTTTATTTTGAATGCTATAAAATGTCAAGGTTTAACTTATATTTTATTTAAAATATTAAGGTTAATTTTCACTTTTTCCTTTAAAATAAATGAGGATTTTTTTAGGTAGCTAGTAAGTGTTAGTTATTACTGGCTATAAGTTTTTCTAATTGATGAAATTTTTTAAAGAATAGTTTGTAATTTGATATTGTAAAGAGTAAATGAGTATTTTACCCAACTGTCAAAGAGAATAAAAAAAATACAACTCTGAGATTGCTTCTAACTCATTCAGACCACTAAATAGGAAGATAGTAAGTGTAAACTAGTCAGGATATTATGAATTCAGAGTTGTATTGAATCAATAACTCAACAACTCATCCCTATATACAAAAAGTGTCTCTCCCCTCTTCCTCTCTCTGTGGAGTTTCTATGTTAATATATTTTCTTTCCAACAAATTTGTTAGACATGCATTTAATGATGTCATGGATCATCAATATGTTAAAATTGATTGAGCAAATAAAGATTGTAGTAGGGGACAAAGGCAGGTTAGTTTTTTTTAATGGTATTAGGTTTATGTTTGTACTGTTTTTCCTAGTTTAATGGAAGTTATTTGCAAATTTCCTTTGTATTCATGGTATTTGTTATGTTAGAGTTTTGATATTTCGTTTAGTGTGGTTGACATTAATTTTTTTTATCTCAAAATTCTCAACAGAAAAAAGCTATTATTAGATCATCATTTCCACCATAAGAAAGAGATATTAATGTCACAAAGGAGACTTGAATTTGTAGTTCTGAGATAACATTAACATTGGTTGAAATTCAGACCAGTTTAAACTAAAATACTAAATTTTGGTTATAAAGTATGAATGTATTTATCTGTTGACTATATTTTATTTATATTGTCATCAAATTCAATATTTTTTGAAAAAGACAAACAAATTGATACAAAGCCTACCTCTTAAGCAACTGTAATGCATCACCACCAAGGGATTTTGTAAACTCAAAAAGAAGGAGAGGTTTAGGGTCAGGCGGGACCTCTACTACTGGTTGTGTCTTTGTTTTCATCCAGTCAAGCTTTCATTGAAAGCTAAGGATGATCAAATTGAGGAGATTTGTGGGATAGTATGGCATGGATCATAAGGTTATAAGGAGAATGAAATGAGTATGCATAAAAGCCAATGAGGCTAAAGTATTGAGGCTTAAGGAGGAGTGTAAAGTCAAAGATCACCAAATGGTGATTAAGTGCACAATTAAGAAAGTTAGGTTATGCAAACCCTAAACATAAAACCTTAAAATCCAACATACTCGATTCATAATAAAGCCTAGTAGAAGCTAAAATTAGATTAAAGATAAAACCTTAACCTAATGATTATATAAAATCATGAACCAAATATATAAAAGAATCTTGAATCATTATAAATAACTAAAACTAAGATTATAATATGATTTGAACGCTATAAGTAAATAACATGATAAATTTAATTTTTATTTAAATAAACAAAGAAAAAACTTTCACAATTGTATTAATGATCAAAGATGTCTACAACTAAAAAGAAACAACCTTTAAATACTAAAATACAAACTAAGGTTCCAATATTTAAACAAAAATTAAGGTTTTAGTTAAACATGGTTTGAACCAAGATGATGAAATAGGTTGTGTTGACTATGAACATTTTGACACTATTAGAAATGATCTAGAACACACTCATGTCTGAAATTGTAGATCCTTCTACATCTTTAGCAAGCTAGGCATGGTTTACGGTACACTTGGGTTGGAAACTATGGATAGTCTTATGGACTTGTGAATTAAGACACGGTATAGGCTATAATTACGTTTAGAGACCATAAATACTCACTAGAATTTTACAAATTAGCACGTAGTATAGGCTATACTTATATTGGTGGTCGTGCCTCAACATTAAGTTGCCCAATAAAGTATATGGACTCATACATAGCTATGTAGGATGCCATGTTCACATCTAAGTCTTCTCTAACATTTTCTTTAATCAAGTTAAGCAATATTCATCCTTCAATTTGGCTTAATTATACACATGTAACCACTTCTCTCACTACCCTATTAAGCACATTTTGAAGCCTCTTCTTATTTATTTGCATCATTGTTACAAATGGCAAAAAAAAAGATCAAAGGTAACTTGATTCTTATCATTCTTTCTTTCTTTAAAAATATTTATCCTCAAATCATTGTCTTCACTAAAAGGAATTAAATTAGACACGTTAAATATAGTGGTTACATTATATTCACCTAGAAAATCTAATTAATAAGCATTATCATCGCTCTATTTAACAAATTGAAATAGACCATCTTCCCTCAATTGCAACATTGATCTTCTTTGATTTATAAACCTCTCATTTCTCATATATACCCACACCTAATTTCCTAGTTCAAGGTAAGTTTCTTTTTCCTTTGTTAGCCTTGGATGCATATTCTTCATTCTTCCTTTCAATGTGTCACTGAACATTTTCATATAGTTATTCACCATTTTAACTTTCTTTTTATCATCTAAACTCCTCCTTTTATGAAGGAACCAAATTAAATGATGTTGGTGGATTGAAGCCATTAATAAACTTAAAAGGTGAATAACTAATAGTACTATGAACAACTTAATCATATACAAATTCAATTAATAATAAATAATCTTCTCAAATTTTCAAATTCTTTTGAATAATAACATACAATAAATTAGTCAAAGTCTTATTTAATACTTCGATTTGGAAGTTCTTCTAAGGGTGAAAAATGGTTGAGAACAAAAATTTAGTTCTAAACTTATCCTGTAAAACCTTTCAAAAGTAGCTAAGAACCTTAACATCTCTATCTGACACAATACTTTTAAAAACACTATAGAGTCGTAATGTCACCTTAAAAAACATATCAACTATATTGGACATATCATCATTTTTACTTCTTACAATAAAATATTTTATCATTAAAAATATGTTAACAAAAATATAGATGGAGTCTTTAACCCTTTTAGACTTAGGTAAACTCAAAATAAAATCTATAAAAATGTCGCCTAAGGTTCAATAGGGATTGACAAATAAGTATACAACCTATGTGGTGTAACCTTAAACTTATCTTGTCTACATATAATGTAATTATCACAAATTCTTTTAACATTATAATATATATTAGGCCAAAATAAATGTCCAAGAAAAATATGATCTTTTTAGTGCCAAAATGACCCATTAATCCTTTCCTAGAGGCCTTTGATATGTGCTAGTTGCACTATTTTTTTAATGATTTGAAGGATATTTAGCCTGTGTTTTGAGTATTTTTATACGACTTAGTACTTAATTTAGCTTATATTTTTCTTATAGGATTTATTTGAGCTCTCTAGCAAAGAAGGAATGAATTTAGGCAAGTTTGTGTTGAGTTAAAATTTTAGGATGATTTTATAGGAAGGAATTAGAACATGACATAAAAATGGTCACTTGTTACTAACATACAAGAAACATAGCATATTACTGAACATGGAACCTATGTTTAGCATTCAACTCGTGTTCAATAACATAAAACCAACAAAGACTTATGTTTAACTCATGTTCTATGTTGTTTCATTTTATTTCTTCTTATTTTTGACCAAAAGTAACATAAGACCAACACAAGACTATGATAGACTAGTGTTGTCAATAATTTTTATACAAAAGAAGCTAAGAGGGGTGTTAAGCAATATGAGGACCAAAACGATCCTATGTTTGACCCATATTTGACTAAGTTTGTTTCATGATAAAAAGATGAAAAACAGAAAAGGAAAAGAAGAGAGTTGTTTAAGAGGACCATAAACTAGTCCAAAAGCTAAGGAGACTTAAGAGCATATCAAGGAGAACCAATCGTAGAGAAAAACAAGATTCTATTAAGATCAATAAAGAAGCATTCATATTTAAAAACAATGATCTCATTTTTACTTCTTATTTATTTATATTTATCTCTTAGTTTTCTGTATTTGATTATAAAATAAATTGGGATATAGATTTATATGACATGAACCCTAGAGTTTATGTTTTGAATTGATTTATGTGATTAAATAAAAGATCCTTGTTTTCATTAGAAATGTTCATGTTTATATATTGTATTATTGAAAGAGTGAGAGTTGAATCTTTAATAATTAGATCTGTATTATTAAGATCGAGAGATGATAGATATGAATAGATCACAATATGAATAATAAGGGTTTTATAGGTTGCTAGAGATAAAACTACATGATATTTCTAAGTTAGGGAGAAACCTATCATGGGAATTAATAAAGTGAGTTAATGCATCCCTAGTTTTTCCTAATTAGAAAGAGATTTTGGTCAACCAACTGGAGGATATGGACTTTATTACTTAAGAGATAATAGAGTTATAATTTCGGAATTATGTTGATCTAAGAAACTAAGATTAATCAATAAATTAGGATAAACTCATAGTAAAATTCTAGGGGATTATACTTTTAAATCTATCATATCTATTGATTTTTATTCTTATCTAATGCCTTAGATTATTAACTTTATTTATTATTTTAGTTTTTATTTTTCATTCTAATCCAATTACTCATTGTGTTAGATTAAATAATAAAAAGATGGTCAGTACTAGTCATTATAGTTCTTTTGAGTTTAGCACTCGACTCACCTAAAATATATGATAAAAATGACAGATCCACTTGGTTTAATGATTCTTTAATATTTTTTGTTCATTTCAATTGCTTCACATTAAATTTTTGGTGTCGTTTCTAAGGTTTGGAATACTAAGAAAGCCTTATTTTAATTAATATATTCATTTTACCTTTTATTTGTGCTTTGTTTTATTTGTACTAACTTGGATTGGTTTTGCTTCTTTTCTTTTCTTATTTTTAGAATTCTCTTTGTTGATCTTGTTTTTGTAACTTATTTCTAGGATTTGGATATTTATTGTTACAATTACTAAAGAAAATGAAAGGATGAAGAGGACAATGTATTATAAGGGATAATGCTTTGTCATAACTTATGGTGGCATTGGATGTTTAGAACGAGAGGCAAGATAATATGTATTAGTCATATTAACTAATGCCAATGGTGTGCTGAGATATTTGTGGTGTACCCACCTTAATCATGAATTTTAGGTGCTTACAACATATGGCAATAGAGCAACCAATATTATTTCAAAGGGAACTAGCCTCAAAACATCCCTTATGACGATACTTACAATATGGGATAGAGAGACTTTCTCACCTTTGAATGGAATGATGAAGCCCTACCTACATTTCTATAACAACAATAGCAAGACAAGGATCAAAGTTTTGAGGAGCCCATTATGAAACCCATTACAACAATTGAGGCTTGGCTCTAAAGAGTTGAAGAGCTTTTTCAAAACCAATAAGCCCTCATCCATAACATAGAAATTTATATTAGACAACTTGTTCTGCTTGTCTATAAAGATTAGCGAGGTGCTTTGATTGGCAACTCCAATCCAAATTCATGAATGCAACAATTTATAAAGGTGATGAGGAGTTGTATGTTGAAGAAAAGGAAGAAAGTCTTTATTTTAAGAAGAAAAAGAAGAGGAGAAAGTAAAAGATAAAGAGTAGGAGCTAAAGAAGAAGGTTGTAAACAACTTTTGACAGTCCTCTTAGGAATCAAATATACTACTATATTCAATCGAATATCTAAGGAGTTTTTATTATTCCTTAATATATTGGTAGTTTGTTAATAAAAAGGTTATTAGTGGATCCATTTATTATCGTTAATCTAATTCCAATTGACCTTGTTCTACTGCAACATATGGCATATCTAAAGGCTAATGAGCCTTTTATAAGAAGGTGAGGGAAGCAAACCATTAATTATAGATCTATATTGAGTGAAGAGATTGTGGAGGCAATCCAATATTTAGCTATTTTTGTTTCAATTTAGTAGCTTATAGGATTATTAAAAGTAGCTTACTTTGATAATTATAAACTCTTGGTTTTAATTTATCTTAATGTTTATTAACTCTTACATGAGATGAGATTTGATGGAGTTTAATAAGCTATAAAGGCAACATTACCCTAAAGCTATAGAATAGAGAAGATCTCACAAGCACCGGATATATTTTAATGACATTTGATGAGGCCAAAAATCTTTCATTTCCATTCGAGTACTAATTGTCTTTAACTCCTCCTATTGTTTTCTATTATTTTTCTTTGCTTTTTCATGTTTTGTACATTAAGAATAATGCATAACTTAAGTGTAGGAGGATGGACATAACAATTAGGCTTATTAATTTTTTATATTTAACTTAATAATAAAAATTTTGAGAATTTTTATTTTTAAAAGGATTGATCATAATGATTCATTATAAATTTGATTATCACTATAAGTTAATTTGTTTAGTAAATGATTATAAGTTTTGATGAATAAGTAGATTTCAATTTGGTTCATTAATTTGAGAATGAGTTTTGATGAATAAGTTGATTTCAATTTGGTTCATTAATTTGAGAATGGGTTCTTATATTGCATCATGATACTTTACATATAATTTGTACATACATTAAGTTAAACATGAACTCTTTCAAAGAAATTTCATTATCCCTCACATAAGAAAAAAAATAAAAAGAAAAAGTGCTGGAATAAGTGAGCATAGAATAAATTCACTCCATTGACTTTAAATCAAGAAAAAAGGTTGAAGTTAAATAGTGATACTAGTATCCATTTGAAACATGAACTTAATTGAGTAAATGCAAGTATTTATGAAAAGATATCTTGCGTCAAAAGGTTAGGTGAATTTTCGAACAAGATTTAAATTCTCTTTATTATTCAAATTTTAATTTAATTTATTTTATTTAAGGGGAATGAAAATATTTGAATTTTATAGCATTTCTCTTATGCTTATTCATCTTTGGCATTAGGTTGAAGTTATGGATTGAGTTGAAGTTTAAAGGATTGTAGAGTGAATTGCATTGATCTGTAATTCGATGTAAGTAGCTAAATTCCTATCAATTATATGAAATCTATAATTGAGTGAATGGTGGAGAATCTTGATTGATGTTTTTCTTAAATGCTTCTTTAGAGTTGCTTCCTATTTAAGTTAAAAGAGTAATGGAACTAATTTTCTTGAAGATAAGAGAATGCTAAGTGTAGGAGAATTTTATATGTGTTAATTTTAATATATTTTTAGCATGATGATAAGAACATTTAGCTCGTGTTTTAAGGTTTTTTGTATGACTTTGTACTTACCTTAGTTAAAATTTATTTGTAGGCCTTATTTTAGCTCTCCAATGAAGAAGGAATAAATTTGGGCAAGTGTGAGTTGAGTTGGAGTGATTTTAGAATGAATTTAGAAGAAGTAATTAGAGTATGACACCAATTAGAACCCGTGTTGCTAAACATCCGTGTTGCTAAACATAAGGCAACAAATAACCATGTTGTTGAACATGGAAGCAACAGGGAGCCAAGAGGGATCTATGTTCAATAATAGGAGGCAACATAGGACAATCAAGGACCAGTATTTAACCTATTTTCAGGAACACAAGACTAACATAAACTTATGTTCAACCTATGTTTTATGTTGTTTCATTTTGTCTCTTCCTATTTTTTGCTAAAAGTAACTTATTACTAGCAAAAGACCATGTTAAACCCATATTGGTGATAATTCTCACTAAAAAGAAGTTGAGAGGGTGAAAGTAAGATAAAGATCTATATAGCCCTGCACTTGACCCTTGTTTGATTAAAATCTTTAGGTTTTTATGATAAAAGGGGGGGGGGGGGGTGAAAGAAGAAAATAGCCAAATAAGAGAGTAATATAGAAGGACCAGAAATCAGTCCAACGGCTGAGGAGACTCAAAAGCATGTTAAGGAGAAGCAATCATGGAGAAAATCAATATTATATAAAGATCAATTAAGGAGAATCAAGATTTAAGAACCATGAGCTTATTCTTATTTTTGGTTTCTTTATTGTTCTTTATTGGTTTTCTTTGTTTTATTATGAACTAAATTGGGATGTAAACTTAGATGAGATGAACCCAAAGTTTTATGTTTTGAATTGATTTCTTTGATTTAATGAAAGATCCTTGTTTTCTTAATAATTTTTCATATTTATATTTTATCTTAAAATAAAGGAATGTGAGTTAAATATTTAATATTTGGATTTATATTATTAAGATTGAGAGATGATATGTATGAATAGGTCACAACATTTATAATGGGGTTTATATAGGTTGCTAAAGATAAAAACAATAACTAATAGACAGTGAAAATCTCGCTAAGACGCGGAATCTGGGAGGTTTAGTAGTACACAACCTTACCCTTAAATAGTAGAGAGGTTGTTTCCAAAAATATAACATGATATTTCTGAGTTAGGGTTAAACCTATCATAAGAATTCACAAAGCGAGTTAATGCATTATTAGGTTGTTTTTAATTAAAAAAAGATTTTGATCAACCAATTTGATGATAGGGATTGTATTGCTTGAGAGATAATGGTGTTATAACTTTGGAATCTCTGTCAATCTAAGTAATTAGGAATAGTTAATAAATCAAGTTAAATTCAAGCATAGTGAAGTTCTAAAAAAATCTAGTTCTAAATTTATTCTATCTATTGATTGTTATTCTTATCTATTGCCTTTGATGATTAAATCTTATTTGTTATTTTAGTTTTGTTTATTTTCCTTTAATCTACTCACTAGTCATATTAGATTAGGAAATGGAAAGGTGATCGGTACTAAAAGTTACAGACCTTGTGGGATCGATATTTGGCTCCCCTAAACTATACTGTAAAAAATGGTAGATGCACTTGACATAGTGATTCTTTAGTATTTTTTATGTTTTATTTCATTCAAGCATATTAGCCTTACACACTATTAACTATCAAAAAGAACTCTTAAACATAATTTATTTTTGTTGAACAAAAATACATTATGCCTAAAGAATTTTTCAAAATTATTTTTCTTAAAATCCTTTAAAATAGATGTAAAATCATCATCATTCTCATATAATTCTTTAACATTCAAAGCCTAACAATTTTTTCTTTAAGGTAGAAATCACAACATACCTGTTGGGACAATGCATTAGTTACAATGTTTTCCTTACCATACTTATAATTTATCATATAAGGAAATATCTATAGGAACTCCATTCATTTGGCATATTGTTGATTAAACTTCCCTTACCCTTTTAAGTGCTTTAAGGATTGATGGTTGTTGTGAATAATTAACTCTTTAGACACTAGATAATATTAACAAGTTCCTAATGTTTACACTATTGTGTAATACTCTTTGTCATAAGTTAGATAATTTATAGTAGCTCCATTGAGTTTCTACCTAAAATAGGCAATTGGTTGATTTTTTCACATCAAAATAACACTAATAATTATTCATGATTCATCAATTCCAATGGTTTTAGAAAAGTTGTGGTAAGCTAATAAAGGATAAAAACATAATCTTTATCTAATCAAATTAAAAGCACAATTTTGTTCATCATCCCACTTAAAACTAGTATATTATTTAATAGCTTCAGTGAGTGGTACATCTAGTGTATTAAATTTACAAACCTTTTTATAAAAACTAGCTAATCCATCAAACTTCTCGTGTTAGTTATAAATTTGGGTGCATGTCACTCTTGAATGGACCTAACCTTCTCCTCATCCAACTCTATCCGTTTCATACTCAAAGTGAATCTAAGAACATCTACTTTATCCATGCAAAAGGAACACTTCTTTAGATTAGCATATACAATTTTCTTGTTTTACAACATTTGAAATAATTTTTGCATGCTTAACATGCTCATCTAAAGTTGTATTATAAATCATAATATCATCAAAACAAGAAACCAAGAATTTTTCAATAAAAGTATGAAAAAATGGTCCATTAACCTTATGATTATACTAAGTGCAATAGATAATTAAAAAAGGCATCATTAACCACTAATATAAATCATATTTAATTTAAAGGTAGGTTTCCATTCTTCTTCTTTTTTCATCCTAATTTGATGATAACTACATTTAAAATTAATTTTAAAAAACGCAAATGCCATTTATCTCATCAAGTATGTTCTCTAATGTACGAACGTGATGTCAATATTTTACCATTATTTTATTGATAGCTTGACAGTTGACATATTCCCCATAACCATTCTTCTTAGCAATAAACAAAATAATAAAAAACGAACTCATGCTATCCCTTATATGTGGATTACTTCTACAGGTCATTCTGTTATGAATGGTAGCATCAGGTATGGAATCAACTTTAATGTTTTATTTCCCTTATTGATGGCAATATCTAGGAACATCATCAATGAATACATATTTGAAATCCTATAATAAAGAAACAAAAACACTAGGCACGGAAATGCCAAGATGATTAGTATTAAAA
This sequence comes from Erythroxylum gracilipes, assembly GCA_026413385.1. Taxonomy (NCBI): domain Eukaryota; kingdom Viridiplantae; phylum Streptophyta; class Magnoliopsida; order Malpighiales; family Erythroxylaceae; genus Erythroxylum; species Erythroxylum gracilipes. Next base: position 5,422,880 of record JANZLC010000001.1, read on the forward strand.
CAAGCCCCTTTGTATAAGAGTATAACTATAAGTTAGTTATAATAGAAAACTCTCTTAATCTCATTCTCTCTAGCATAAAATCTCATTTATTTCTTTACTTTTCTCTCAACAATTTCTTTTTCTTTTCCCTTAATTGTTTATCCTTCCTTTTCCATCTTTTGATCTCTCATTCTCATTTTTAAACTTAGTCTCCCTTTTTTTGCCCTCTCCTTTTAACTTGAGTTGATCTTAATAAATTTATTTATGTTTTAATAGTACAAGACTAATATGTTTATTTTTTTATGAAAAATGTATAAACCCATTTTTATTAACTTCTATCAAATTCTCAAGGTCTCCTCAAGAGAATATGGCTAGCATGCATAGGCACCACATCTCTCAAGACCTAATCATAATATTTTTCAATCAAGAATGAAATCATCAATTATTTATTGACTTTCAACTCACTACATTCATTTATCCATTGGAACTTATATGATCGAGCATGTTTTATTATAGGCAAGTTTAATTTTTAATCAAGATAGTGCTAGCTACATTTGTGCAATTACCTACATAAATATTCATACTATATACATTATTATTAATGTGTTGTATTGTATGGAAAATACTCTCCATTTGCTCTTTAATTTGACTTATAAATTCAATCCCCTCCCTATCCATTAGATACTCAGTACCATCATCATCACAATCTTCTATTGGCATAATAGAGTCCTTATCATTTTCACCTTTAGTCTCAATTCTCCTTTCGTCTTTTATGATCATTAAACTTGTTTTAGGACATTGTGAAGCTATATGCCTTGCCTCTAAACATAAAAAGCATTTAATATCATAAGTACGAGTTTGGGTTTCAAATTTACCTTCCATTTTGCTAGGAACTTTCCCCCCTTTCTAGGAACTTTCCTTCGTTCCTTAGATTGGAAGCCACTAGGGATTGAAGGTTAGACTCTGGGAGTTGTTCATGATACAAAAAACTTAGACACATATCTTCTTCTTTTCCTAACATTAAGTGCAAAATTTCGCTCTTATTGGGTAGAAATACTACCACCTTAAACATCCCCACTATCATCCTAACCATTGCAAGAAGAACTTCCACTACCAATTTCATAGTTCAAACTTTGCCTTTCATCTTTTTCTTGCTGATACTCCTCAAGCAAAGCTTGCATTTATCATTTCACTTCATGACTCACTTTTTTATAAGGCTCTACATTATCTTTAATCCTAGCTAAATGCTTCTTTAATATGGTGTTTCCTCCACTTTCAAATGCTTGATACAATACAAAACAATGGTATGATTTTTCATCTAGGAACCATTCTAGCATGAGCCTAGTTGGATCATCAAATCTTCCTAAAGCGACTAAATTATGAGGAGTACTTGAATTTCCCTTCATTTATCTGTGAAAATAAACACAGATATATATTTAATAACTTCATATCAAAATCAATTTATGTATAATAACAGGAAGAAATAAAGAAACAACAGTTTCTTAACAATCATATGGTATACACATACAAGTGAACTTCATAAACTTGTATAAATGGTTCTTTAAGAAAATTTGATGCTTGAGCACATTCTATCCAAGAAATTCTCATGTTTCTTAACCCAAACTTCAAATATATATACATTGATTGCTACACTTTCAAATTTATAATCTATTTTGTGTGCTTATATAGTTTAAACATAAAGTCACAACTATAAACCATTTTCTGTGATTACTAATTCTACTATAAAGTCACAATTATAACCTGTTTTTATATGCTTACATAATTCAACCATAACTCACAGCCATAACTTATTTTGTGTGATTACATAATTTAGCCATAAAATCATAAGTCATATCCATATCTCAATTTCTGTAATCACATAATTCAACCATAAAGTTACAAATATAACTCATTTTGTGTGATTACATGATTCAAACATAAACTCACATCTATAACCTATTTTGTATGATTAAATAAATTTTGTAATCATAACTCATTTTTTATAATTTCGTAACTTAGCCGTAAACTCATAACTATAACTCATTTTATGTGATTATAACTATTATAAACTTAAATCTTTAACTTAATTTGTGCAATCACATAATTGAACCATAAATTAACCAACCCATTTTGTATATTACAAAATTCAGTTTATAATATATAAACTAATTTATAATAAAGATGAACATTTAATTCAATATTTCTCAAATTTCAAACAATAACACAAACTTCAATTTTATATTGAATCCTCAATTTCCAAAATCCAAACAACAAAAATGACAAAACATATCCAAATTTTGAAACATTGTAATTCTATATAGAATTTCCAAAATTTTGACACAACACAAAAGACTTAATGTTGGTAAGATTTAATTGGGATGTCGACTTGATGAGGCAAGATTACGTGCAGGGTGAGTGTCTGACTACAAGAGAGTGGTGATTGTGAGAGAGTAAAGCGAGTCAGGTGACCACTTGAGTACAAAAAAGGAGTGATTATAGCACAGGAGTGGTTGGTTGACTACTAGAGAGTGAGGCTAAGGAAATTGTGGCTAAGTGAAGTAGGGGAGAAAGAGTGGCTAAGTGAAGTATGACTCTAATGGAATATGGTGGAGATTAGAGAGGCAACACCATACAAGGCGCACAACACTGGTTGAACATAATGGAGATAATGATCTAGAGAGACTCCAGACAACAAAATATAGGAGGAGAGGAGGGGTGACTAAAGTGGGTATGGTTCAGGGAGGGGTCAAAGGGGGTTAGATTTTTAGTTTTTTGTTTTGTTTTACAATTTAGTCCTTTTTTAATTTTCATTTAATTCTAGTATTCAACCGGTATTACAAATACTAACCGATAATGATTGATACTAGAGGCCAGTATGATACTCATAATTATAATATTGTATTATGACCATGATAAAAAACTTAATATGTTACTGTCATAAGTTGTAGCTACCATTTCATTAAAAGACCTCCTGATATGATTTTCTTTCTGCTACATGAGTCCAAATGTCTCTTTAAATGAGAGGTTCCACCTTTTGAACTCCTAGTCAACATCTTGTGTAATATTTACATTCATCCTTCTCTACTTCATCCATTGATCTAGTCTTGATGAAGTGATTCCAAACATCACTTTTCGATAAACTTGGACTTTTATCTTCACTTATTATAGGATTAGAAGTTTCCACTTGTATACTCTCCAGTACTAGATTAGAACTCTTTACTGAAAGAATATGTTCATCTATTTAAAAAAATCAACATATACAAATATATAGGTTATTCATAAACATTTACATCAAAAAAATGAAAAGAAATTATGTAGAGTAATTTAAAGTGTAATAGTGATTTACATGATCAGTTACACGACAATGTCATTGACTGTAAGTCATTGTGATTGTATGACATAATACGGTTGTGTATGTGTTTTTTTTGTGCTTGTGTATATGACCGTGTAAGTCAGTTTATATTTTTTACAGGGTTACACGGTCACATACACACTGTGAAGTTTTCATAGACTTGTATAATCGCATACACATCCATGTATGTGACTATGTAAGTCACTGAATACACGAACAGGAACTAGAAAGCACAATCCACAAGAAATTGATTCATTGAACAATGGCAAGCTTAATTCAATTCAAGTCAATTGAAAGTTGTATGAAGGACTTACCTTGGTGAGTAGGTTGCCACATGATTTGGGTATGGGAGTTGGAGGTGAAACTCTGGAGATGAATACAAGAAGAATACACTATGTTGACATCTGGTGGAAATGAAGAAGAAGACGACATGGTGGCGAAAGTTGTAAGTGCCATAGTCGGAGGAGATATTGCCTTCACTTGAAGATTAAAGATGACGACGTCAGGGGTGCAGCAATGAACAATGAAGATAAAGAAAAAAAAAAGAGAAGAGTTTGTGTGTTTCGTTTTACACTACGTGGTTTTACTCTAGGTTAAAACTTAAAACATAATCTTATACACCTAAAATGATGTCATTTGCAATGAGTGCAAAATGACGTACTAGATTAAAAACATATCAACTTAAAATGACACGATTTGCCTTGGCTTGAGGCCCGATTTAGAAAAAGGCCTAAGACTCAGCCCAAAATCTAGTCAACTCGAGCTTAGCCTACTAACTTTAGAAAGGGACAGGTTAGGCCCGAGCCAAATTCGCAAGCCTAGTAGTCATGTTGGATTGCATCTAGGACTATCAATATAAATTATAATATCTTCAAACATAATGATTAAAAATAAGATTGCGCGAATTATAAAATATTTGAAGTCCTGGTGGTCTACAAACCACAGTAACCTAACATTTTATAGGAAAACAAAATTTGATACCATATTAGCAATCTTATCGTCCAATCTAATATCTTCTTATCAATACATTGGCTGTGTTTGGTAACTAAGGAATCAGCTATTTTTTAGCTGATTCAAGACTTTCAGCTGTTTGACTATTTCAAACAGCTGAAATTCTTGTTTGGTAAGAAGATATATAAATAGCTTATTTATTCCAATCAGCTGAATGTTGAAAAGCTACTTCATACTAGCGTTTCCATGTAAACAGCTGAATATAACAAGTGAAAAACCAAGCCAACCCCTCATGTTCCACTCTTATGCTTCACCACAAAAACCATGAAAGGGAGAAAAGGCATTAGACGTCCGTGGCTTTGGACTTTCTAAGTTTCATATATATTAATTAATTTTTGCAAGTTAATTTATGCCTAATTATAATTAATTAATTGTGTTATGCATCGCTCTATGTTATACTTATGAATTATGCATGAAACATTTGTAAATTTTTTGTAAAATTTAATTTTTGTTCTATTTTTAATTTTTGTAAAATTAAATATTTAATCTTGATCTTATAAATTTTTTTAAGTCATGTCTTTATAAGTCATTTTTAATTTA
>JANZLC010000001.1:5433918-5460860 GCA_026413385.1 Erythroxylum gracilipes
ATAAGGGTCAATGAATGAACCATTCGGGGTAATAGCCACGCTTAAGGTTTCATGTTTTCGCAAAAGGATTGGGCTCCAGAAGCGGGGTCTAACAACTAATGTCTCTTAAACTTTGATGACATGTAAGATTTATGTCAACACGATGATAGTAGATACAAGAGGTTGCATAGAGTAGAGTTGAAAGGTATAGTACCTTATTAGAATTGTTTCATTTACTTTAGCCTATTAAAAGCACAAACAGGGACCTCAATTAAAGGCTTTGCTATAGTATGATTATAGTTATCACAAGAAGAAAAATGATTGCATGACTTTTCTTGCCTATATGAGATATGATAGAGATCATATGTATTTCTTATTCATGCTTATGAGTATTTAATACTAAATTTAGATTTAACATTATTACAATGTTCAAAGAATAATAAGAAATAGATTGCTGAGTAAAAGTAATTCATCCAGTTTTATACAAATTGTATGTGTTAGATCAAAGAAGACTTGTGCTTATCATAAGTGGCAAGAATATAAAGTTAGATAATCAAGACTGTCCTTTTATGTCATATTAGTTAAATCAACAAAACAAAAATCATCAAGTTACATACAAAGATATATGTATCCTTTTGATTATGAATTGTATGAAACTTGTGTAACTTGTCAAGTTGAAGAATAACCAAATCAACCTTTAGTGAAAGGATGATGATGGTATTAAATTGTTAAATTTATACATATGATATATTGGATGGAGTAACAATTCATAAAAGGATAATAATTATATTTCATTATATTACTAATGAATTTAGGTTATCTAGTCAAATGTATTAAATGAAATGATCATTTAAAATTTTGAAAAATTCAAATTATTTAAATCTAAGTAGAAGTTAAGAATTAAGAATGCTAAGGAACTTCGATGAAATCATTATGGTGAGTTTTAAATTTTCAGTTATCTATAAGGAATGAAATTCTCTAGTGAATACCTTTACAAACAAAATTTTATAAGAGTATAGATTTATGTAAGAAGGAAAATACAATATGAGATATTGTATGATGTAATACTATTTCTTCAATAGCGATGTCTAGTACAATGACTTACTTTCAATAGTTCCAACTGAATCAATTAGCAAGATTTCATATTAGATATGAAATGCGAAGTCTTTGAAAGAGTCAAAGTTAATGATTCAAGGATGCAATGCTTAGTTGAAGCATATATTATCCATTAAGTTTAGAACTAAAATGGGAAATAAATGGTTATGAGATATCCACAAGGTTGGATATAATCTTACACATTTATTGAACAAATTGTTTGTGATAGCGCGTTGTAACACTAGTCAAAATAAATATAACTAGACTACTACTATAACAGTGGTGGCTCTAGGTCGATTTCACAAAGAATATGTGTAAAGTTGTTGAAATGAAATTAATCGATGTTTAGGTTTAGGGGGTTTTGGAATTAAAAAATAAAATGAAACTAGACTAATAAAAAAAATTAAAGAAAACATGTGAAAAACGATAAAAAAAATGGAAAATTTGGCCAGGACCCAATTCTTTAGTTCAATCTCGCCCTACACTTTAATTAAACATATTTCCTTGATTTGTTATTCTTAAACCTCTCCTAGAAACTATTAATCGTGAGTTAATGATTAGTCCCAGTTTTCCTTTAGGTTACGATCATTAATTAAACCTAACCACTGAATAACCTAAGATGCGATCTCTAAATTTAATTAGGCAGCAGCATTACGAATTAGGAAAATTGATTAATCAAGGTAATAACTACATATGATGCGTCATTTAACCTAGGTTATGTTATCTCTAATGATTACGAATCATTAGTCGTTACACATGAATTTCAACATAATAATTACGGATTACATCGATATTTTAGCAATGGGTTTGTAAATAAATGATTCAATGAACGCATTAAAATTATCTTTTCACAATACCCAATTCAATAAACACAAGATAACATAATCAATTCCTAATGAGAGAAAAAACAACTAAAACAAAGAAAATACTTAACCCGGGTCATCGACATCGATGTCACCTTCGAATCGGTGTCGAAAACTTAGCCTTCCATAAGTCTCTCCAAACAAAATGCTTCAGCCCTCCAAAAATGTCCCTAACCGAAGGCACCGATAGTGCCTCCACTCCTCTCTTCTATCGTAAGCCTCTATTCTCTCTTCACTATTTTTCACTCTACTATTCTGTGATGTGATGTGAAATTTATAATGGGCCTATAGGCCCACATGAGAAGAAAAGTTAGACCACATACAAGCCTAAGTGAGGTTCCATTCTAAAACCAATTGACGATAAGTGGAATAGCCCACTAGGCTTATATGTTAGTCTTCCTTCCTCTCTTTTTCCAATATGGGACACTCACATGTGGGTATTATCAACACTCCCCTCAAGTGCAACTGGACTGGACATCTAGTTGTCACTTGAAATAAACACAGTGAAAATTGGGTCGGGCCGCTGGGATTGTACATCCAGACGGACTACCGAGAAATTAATAATTTGGACCAAACCTTCTCTGATACCATGTGAAATTTACAATGGACCTACAGGCCCACACGAGAAGAAAAGTTAGACTACATGCAAGCCTAAGTGAGGTTCCATTCTAAACCAATTGGCGATAGGTGGAGTAGCCCACTAAGCTTATATGTTAGTCTTCTTTTCTCTCTTTTTTCAATATGGGACACTCACATGTGGGTATTATTAATATGTCATTTAACAATTTATAATAGTGTGCAAACCTCCCCTTCTTGAGCTAGCTTTTGGGGATGAGTTAGGCCTTTCTAACATGGTATCAGAGCCTGCTTATCTTGATGGTTTGGGGCAGTGCCCAATTATGTCTCTTTGCCCAATGTCCCCATTAGATGTCTAGCCCTACTCTGAGCTGAGGGGGGGTGTGTCAGAAATCTCACATCGGACAAGTATAAGAACATTCAACAATTTATAATAGTGTGCAAACCTCCCTCTCTTGAGCTAGCTTTTAGGGGTGAGTTAGGCATTTCTAATATGTGACAATTTAATTTATTGTCCATGTTACTGTTCAAGCCCCTCTCATGTTTCTGCTGCTACTTTGTGTTTTTGTTTAATTGTTGGACCACAGGTCTATTCAAAACCAACGCACCACGCTAAAAACCCTTCTATCCAACGTCAACATTTTTAATTTTCTTGGCCTATATGTCTGCGTTTCTACTACTCTTGCCTTATGCGCTGCATTTTATTTTCCTTGTTTGCCACCTTTGTTGCACATCTTTGTGGTTATATGAAACACACGATGTATGCATGAAACGCCTAACGTCTCTTGCTACGTTGTCGTTTCTTATCCAGCTATTGTGTCTTTGCATTGCCATTTTCTACTTGTTGCTGGTGCTATTTTGGGTCCTTACTCCTCCTTGCTGTGATGCCGTTTTGGTGTGCCTTTGTCCACTAGCTACTTGTAGTTTCATGCTTTATTACCACCTTCTACTCCTTTATTTTCTATGAAATTCACGTTGCATGTGCCTATGCAAAAATATGCACGGTTGCGCAAGTTTTCTACTTCTTTTTTTCCATCTTTTTTGTCTTTTAATTTTCTTCTTCATGCTCCATGAAGACAAGTGAGTATTAGTCTTCAAAAAAGGGCCCAAATATCATACTTTTTACTCACTTTAACTTCTTTGCTTTCGAATTGTGCCTAAAATCACATATGAGTCAAAGTGAGTATCTTCAGCAATTAATGTCATTAATCACTAAATTTTATGAAATAATTAAACAATCAATTAAGAACTTATCAGTTTGTTTTAATGTATACTTATAAAAGGATGGTTCTTAAGAGAAGTAGTGGGAGTTAGAAAAAATTTGAAAAGTTCAAATCTCATAACTATACATCTAATTGGAACTAGTTCCTTTATTGATACATTTTATATATAGTTGAAAGGTACCAGATATTGAAAGATTCGTTTTCTTGATGAAATCAAAGAGTTTGATTTAGAGATGATTGTAAATTTATCATGTCTACAAAAAGGTTAGTAGGAGTATAGTTGTCCTCTTCATCGTGAGTATATGAAGACATATTGCTTGTAGAGAATAATAATTCTAATTTTCAATTGTTGAAAATATAATTTTCCAAGAAAAACTCTAGTTTGTTATGAAAAGATAACAACTTAATTCTAGGAATTAGATCTATAGAGATAGATTGGAATTTGTTAACCCATTCTAACTCCAAGTATATAAATAATGTACTAAAGATGTTTAGTATTTGAGATATCAAATATTTGTGAATTATTAAAGATATCCATTACCCTATGTATAAGTTGATATTTGAATTCAAGGATATAAGTATATTTACTTTAGAAGTAAATCCTACTTAAGGTCTATTTACTTAAAATAATATCATTTAAGATTGGAAAAATTTTAGTGTAGTAACCATTGCTAATTAAGCTATAATACATGTTTTATTTAGTAGAAATGATTAGCTGGATCAATAAGTTCTTTAGAGAACTTAATATAGTTCTTTGAATTGTTCAAGACAGTAATGTAATGTAGAACTTTAAGCTATTGTGCATGCAAAAGGAGTTAAGGTCTCATCAAAGATCCAAGTATGTATTTAAGCAAATTTTCTTAATTGTGATCATAATTAAGATGAAAGTTGTAATATTTAAGTGAGTGTTTACTTAAAAGATTAGCTTTTATAATCCATATTGTGATATGGTATGAGATACTTAAAAGATTAGCTTAGTGTAAGTGAAAGATTGTTGGTTTATACCATACAACCAATCGGTTTTGTTGTAGTTTAGTGACAATTATTTATCTTGTACATGTTTAGATTTGTATGATAAAGTCCATGAGATAATTATACATTGCAAATGAAATTATAATCAGATTATAATTATGAGATTCATATTACATTTATGTATTATCCCTAAATTATTCATAGTCATTATTATATTATATTAAGGCTAGACATTAATAGAATGTAAAAAGACTAATATACATTATGTTTTTCCTTATGAAGGAAGTAGTCAATCTCATGGGCAAAAATATAGAGATACTTAAACAAACATGTGGGTGTTTATTAGAGAACAAGTTCACTAAACAAACCCGATATGAGAAATCTATTTAAAAAATTACTTATATGTCTAAGGAATTCTCATTCTAATGATTGTATAATTGATCCTTTGACTTAAGGTCACCAAAGTTATCTTATATAGGGATTACTACATTTTGATACTGCTTATGACCTATCATGAGTTGTTTAATCAATAGTCAATGGATGTAGCATGAACTATATGGAGATAGTTGTATGATCAAGATGGGATTCATCATCCTAAAGTAATTATGGAGAATGTTCCGTTGTTTTTGATTAGTATTGGTTCGGGAAATCGTTGGCTAAAGTAGAATGATGTTTTATAAATAGTTTACAAATTTCATTAATTGAATCAATAGCTAATGGCAGAGAACTAATAAGATTAAACTCAAAATAGAATAAACATTAATTTCATGTTCTATGTCTAACTGGAACATTGTATGATGAAAGGATTAAATTATATGAAAAATCATGCGCGAAAAGGTTACTCAAAACAAGTTTGACATTCCTATATATTTGGGTGGTCATGATGTGTTGCTAAACACCAATCTTAATCTATGATTACAAATTGCTTAATCAGAAAATTAAAGATAAATTAAAAGGAGTTTTAATTTTCAAATTCTAATTCTAATTATGAATTATAATTATTAATGTTTTAAAAACTAAACCGGACTAGCTGGTTTGACCAAAAATAATTTGACTGGCCAGTTGTCTGGTTTGGTTTCATTTAATAACCTTTATATATAAAAATTGCCCAGTTTATTCCTGAACAAACTGGTTTATCTAAGAACTAGTCGGAGCCAATTTGTTGAAGCCAAAAAAATCACTCTCAGTCTTCACTTTTTTCTTCATTTCTTGGAAATCTCAGCTGCCTGCTTCTCCTTACTTTGTTCTCAGCTCTCTACTTCTCCTTGCTTTGTTTTCCCCTAGCTTCATTTTCTCCTTCACTTGGCTCTTGACTTAGTTTAAAAATACTAGCGGTTTGTTTGTTTTGCTTTAAAAAACTTTCGTCAATGGCTACACCCATTTTTATTCTTCTCTAAGAACCTGCTAAAACTGAATCATTTCATCAACCTAGATTCGTAAATAATAGTACCCGAGGAAGAAAATCCAGAAATGCCCATCTCACATGAAATTATCCTCCCTAAAAAGGCATGGGTGTGGCTCAACTCGAGCGTTTAAGGCTACAAAAATGGAGAAAGACATTGATCGAAGCCAACCAAATGACTCCCTTAGCCACCTTCAGTTACCTGTCCAGCAGATGATACTTAGAAGAAGAAAGATCTTCGAATTAACAGAAATACAGAAATTGGAGTGAGAATATAATAGGAAAAAACTAAAAGGAAAGTAAATAAGTGAAGTGCAAGAGGATTGAAGTAGGGCTTGTATGTGCTGGTGCTGGCGTGATAAAGAATTAAAGATTAAACATTAAACATTAAAGAATAAAGAATAAAGAATAAAGAATAAAGAATAAAGAATAAAGAGTGATGAAAGAAGATATGTCTTTAGGAAGAATGAATAGTAAAGAAGAATTGCCAAATCAAGTTTGCCTTTAAATTTTATCCATACACATGTACCTTTAATTAATGGGTTATAAATTATGAGAATTTATAATATTTTCTTTTTAGTCTTCAAATTTGAATTTTTAATTTAATAAAATCATTGAAATTAAAATTTAAAATAAAATTTAATATTTTATTTTCAAAATAATAACAAATATGTTTTTATAGTTTATGACAATATAAATGTTTAATTTTATTAATTAAACAAAATTATATTATTGTAATTAATTAAATTGAATCATTAAAAATTATAATTTAGGATAAAGTTTAATATTTTATTTTTTGAAATAATAACGAGTATGTTTTATTTTTAGTATGTGACAACATAAATGTTTTATTTCATTAATAAAAAATTATATTATTTTGATTAATTAAATTAAATCATTAGAAACTAGGAGTTTTTAGATAGCATTGGATAATTTGGAACTTTTTGATGATTATGAGACAACCTCCTTCAAAATTACTATTTTGACTTTTATTATAATTTTAAGTTTTATATTAGACTTAGATTTATTATTTATTAATTATATAGCAATATACATTGGTATTTTTATTTTAATAAAATATTATGATATTACTGATTCTTATAATTTTTACTTCTTATTTATTATATAACGGTTTAATACCGGTTGAACCTTTATACCTTAAACCTTTCCTTTAACTGGTTCAATATCTAGTCCAGTTTTTAAAAAATTGATAATTATAATTTATAATCATTGTCAACAATTTTTGGAATCTAATGGGTCTCACATATAGAATGAGTTAAAGAGGGCAAAGATATTTTAATCAAGTTGGGCTTGATTGTAAAGTTTGAGAAACTTTATGATTAAATATGAGATTTAATAAATAAGGATTAGTATGAGATATTAGATCTCATTTGGGCATGATTGGTATTTAATTAGAATTATTTGTAATTCTAATTAAAGTTTAATTGAATTTCAAATTTAATTTAAATTAAATTGCTAAAACGTCTAAAGTTTATTATAAATAGGCTTAAGCTTTATGGAGCTAACACTTATTGCTTAACCCTCTCTGTAAGTGTTAGAAATTATCTCAACTTATTATGTGGATATTGTTAGAGGCTAGACATTTGTGCAATTATGGTGGTTAAGACGGATTGGTTTCAAAAATAGTTTTGAGTGATACGACAAGAAAAGGACCAAGTTTTAAAATAAGGTATGAGTTAAGATTCTGCTTATTATGCTTTATGTTAATCATTTTATAGAATTAAAAAAAATCTTAGTTTTTGGGAAGTCAAAGTTTATGAAGTTTTGTAATTATTCCGCTACGACCGGGATTGGATCCCGACCCAGTTTCCCAACACTTATCATAATGCTCTAGCTAATAAGTTGTAGTTGGTATAATTATACTTCTTCTAATAGTTTTGTTTTGCTTCAGCTCAGGTCCTTATCCCCCCTTTTGTTGTCTTTATTTAATTTTATGCTAAGTTTTATCTCGTAACTAGGTTTTTTGTGCATCTAATGTGTCTTTGGTTGGCCATAAAGTTTCTATAATCTATAACAATGTATTTTGTCAAAAACTTTATAAGGCATAGTTTGAGTTCTTATTGAGCTTTTCATTTATTTCCCTCTATATTGTGTAGAAAATGCAACCAAATGTCATCTTGAAAAGGGTGTGATCAATTATGATTAGTTGTTATGGTTGTGAAGGCTATACTATTATGCTTTCTTAATAACTATATATATAATAGTGATTGTATAAAGCTTGAATTTTTATCAATAGAGCTATTGTGTAGTTGCACCTAAAGAGTAAATGGTCTCTAAACTCAACCCCTATGTTATAAAGTATGTAAATTAGATTAATCCTCTGTGAGCACTTAATTTTATCCAAAGTGCTTAAGAAATTTCTGATGGCAAGTGCATAATAAATGATGCCTTGGGGATTAAGCTTGAACAACACCAACATGTCACAAAATTATCTTTAATGGATACTCCTAAAAATATGATAACATGATTTATTGGTGAAGATACCTAAGAAGTGTCTTCTCCAAGTGACCTTGTCAGCTAATTTTCATTAAGATACTACCTTAGTATATTGTCTTTGAAGATGGAGAAGCCTCTAAGTTGGACCTTTCATTCATTAGCCCTTATCAATACTTTAACTTTGATCTTAGGGTAGAGCATATGTCTTAGCTAGAAGGTTTTAGGGAATAAATGAGGGGGGCCTTAGCTCAATCCATTATCAAACTATAGGAAGCTATCTTTTTTGTTTCAAGTTTTGTATTTAAATTTTCAACAAAGCTTTTCCCTAAGCTTAATAATTTGTTTTGTGGTCTATAAAGTATCAAATTTTAGCCTCATTTTTTGAAGAATTTTGTTTTCTAGATAGTGTGCATATGTTTGTTGCATTCATAAGGTCTCCTTATTTGTAAGAATCCTCTAAATCCCTTTAGTTAGTAGAACTTTGTTAATAGTTTGCATAGTTGTGATTCCATAACTCCTCTTCTCTTTTAGTAGCCTTATATCAATGCATTTAACATTGGTATAAGGTTTCTTGTAAGCATCTCCTAACTATATGAAGTTCCTCAATATTGTTTCTAATTTTTTTTAATTCTTTGGCAACATCATGTGAAAAGACCAATATACAGGCACGCTATTAAGTATGGAGATGATGAGCTATAATATACAAGCAAAAGACAAACTAATGTTGCACCAATGACCAATTCTCTTTTAACAGACATTAAATAGAGCCTAACAATCATGAAAGGTTGGTATTTTAATTATGAATGGCACACTTAAGTATGTGAAAAGGATATTTTTAATTTCCAAAACAAAGGCTATGGAGAACTAGTGTCCTTACTGGTTAGCCCCTGCAGAAATGAACATATGGCTCTTATCCCTGTTGATTAAGAGACTTGATAACTTGTTGAAGAAGTATAGGGAATTAATTAGAGTACTAATTAAATTTGCATTAACTCCATAAAACATAAGCAAGTCATAAAAAATAGAGATTAAATATCTGTAAATCTCTACATTTACTATAAAATATAAATTTAGGATAATGGTTGATATTATGGTTTATTAGCTCGATGAACACCTTAATGTCTAGAAAGACTAGATTTGGAGAGATTGAGTCACCATATTTCAGTTTTCTTCTACCTTTAACAACCTGAGTTTGTTCCCTATTAAACAGAATACTAAATGAAATGGTTGTTATAAATTGCTCAATCAAATTGATGAACTGCTATTGGAATCCTAAAGCTTCTAATGAGTGGATAATAAAGCTTTAATTGATGGAGTTAAAAGATTTATGAAAGTCTATTTTCTAAGCATAACTTTTGATTTCAAAATTATTTTGGTAACCCTTAAATAATTTATGATCTAGGAGAATATTATCTAACATATTCCTTTGCATGGTATATGCACCTTGTGATGAGTTGATGATGGATCCTAACACAATCTTCATCCCTCGAAGCTAGTAGCTTTGAAATAATCTTGTATAAGGTATTGCATTAAGAGATAGGCATGTAGACTTTTAATGAAGAAGGGATAAGGATTTTGGAGACTAAGCTGATATAAATTTTATTTAACTCTGTCAACTTTCTCTATTTGTTAAAGAACTCCAATATGGCCTTGTTCACCTAATTCCTTACTAGACTCTAAGATTCCATAAAGAAATAAGAATTAAGCTCATATAGGCTAAGTGCTTGTTGGGATTAAGGCTAAGAATATCTTCTTTAATATCATGGTGAGAGAATGTTCTCATTAAGAAATGTGCTTGTCCTTCAATAATACCTTCAGGAGGAACGAAGCTGAGTACCTCTATAGATAAAAAAGAATTAGAGAGTGATCTTTAAAAAATTTTTAAAAAATAGTTATGAACTTATGGTTTCAAATTTTATTATTCCTAATTCTCTCTCCATTGTCCATAGAAAAATTAGTTATTTTATTGGCATTGGTTCCAGATAAGATATTTTATAGAAGAAAGTAGAATTTTTATCCTCCTTTTATATCCATTAGATTCAATATGTTTATTTTAGTATAGAGTTGTGTGAATCAAAAGCCCTAACTAATTGGAGAGATTAATTCTTTCCTGAGCAAGCTTGATCGAGTTCCTCGGATCCCAATGCAATTCAAATTGTATTTGTTGCAAAAGGGCTTTGGCTTATTACATATTTATGTTTTTGTTATCCATATGTCTCCAATGAATTAATTTAATATCCTTTTCTATTAATTGTACTTTTAAAAACATTTTAATATCTCAAACCGTTGTACTTCTTTAGCCATCCCTAAAGAAACTTCTTCTTAGAAACCATCTAGCTTGGCTATGTAAGTTATAAATATGAAGGGGGTAATTTTAATGAGGGCTCCTTGTAGATTGTGGATTTCAATTATAATGATTTAAAATGAGCTTGCTATTGAAGATGACTTTGCTTCCTTGAAAATTTGATAACTATTAGTGATTAACCATAACTCTATCTAGTTCTTTTATATGAACCATCTACCTTATTACTTGTTGCTCCATATAAAGAAATTGCCCTCAAATCTTAGGTCTATTATCCTTATATGATTGATGTAGGATATAAATTCATCCTAGTGGCCCTTTATATTATAGAACCCTCTAATTCTAAAGCTAGTTGTGTGTTGGTAAAATTGCTTAGGATTATCTATGACTTATTCATATAGATTTAAACATTCCCAATAACATTCCATAGAGCATTTCTTTAGAAAGCCAAGTTTGTAATACACACAGAGGAAAACATACATGAGTCTTATTTGGAGTTAATTCAACAAAGAGATGGATTGTTTAATCAATTGACCTAGAATAAGAAGCCCTTTGTTTATTAAGGTCATAAGCTACAATTATCTTTCCATTATAGTGAGCATAGAGGTTTCTAATAATATTCTAGATGTCTCTAATAAACCAAAATTCTCTACACTAATATACTTTTAATTTCATTCCCAAAAGGCCTATTAACATTGATTTTATTGAAACAAGATAGTAAAAGAACATGTTATTTTTGGGACTATTAGGTCCCTCGGCATTCTATTCTAGCATAGACATAAAAATGGATAGAGGAGTTATTTGAGCCCTTGGCGTTCCTTCCTGATCTCTTTCTAGAAACAGGTGTGGAATCCCCTTTATAGTTAATAGTCTCATTTTTATTCTTAAAATTCTCTTCAGATATAGGAGCATTAACCTTGATGACAATTTCTTCCTAATAGTTTTGGGTGCATTAGTGGGTTCATTGAGCTTTTAAGATCCTTCCTTTAAAAAGCTTTTAATGTTAGATTTTGTGACTTTTATTAGACAATTGTTTTACACTTATTCCTTATGGTGGTCTTGATTGTGAGTTTCTTTAGTACCAATAGTTCTTTTTGTTTAGTTCTTCTAACTAATTACATATTTTAATAAGTCATATAACGTAAAAATAAATAATATGTTCAATTCTATTAATTAATAATAAATTTTAGTACTAATCTTTCCCACATTTTTAGTATAAGGTCAATATGTGAATTTCTATAAAGTTCTAAAATTTTAACTCTAGAATTAAAGACTATTTAAGGAGTAACAAGTTTAAACTATCCTAAAGGGTTTAGGCCAAAATTTATATGCATTTAATTTTTGTAAATTTTTAAGTACTTACATTTATGATAAATTTTGATTTACTTATGTTTGTTTTATTACATTACTTCATAGATTGTACTTAAGAGTGGTTGCTTCAAAAGATTTTGTGATAATGTCCATCCGTAGTAAAAGTTATTGATCAAGATTAACAATAAATTTTAATACTGTACTGTTGGTTTGTTCTCCGTATTGATGAAATGTTGTGTTATAACTTATGTACTTTAAACAAAAATTTGATTCCTTTCTAAAAAAAGGACTAAATAGATTGTATGATATCCATGAATCAAAATCTAGAAATCAAGTATGACCTTTTTTTATCTTTAAGTTTGGCATGAAATGACTAAATACAGAAAGCAAACATAATATGAACATTTATAATGAGCTTAATTCAACATTTCTATTCCTTAATTGTTGAAAAAGAGAAAATAAAATGAAAATATTTATTTTAACTAATTAGAATTTAGTTTGGTTTGAAAAAATGTACTTAAAAATATTTGTTTCTTTTATATAATTAGTTTAGTTCACTTTGATTACTTCTAATATAATTAATGAAATAAAATCAAATGGCAATTCAGGGTTAGAAAGATAATAAAAGCAAATGAAGTTATGGATACTAAATTTAAGATACATTAACAATCTTATTCAATGACACATCATTCCACTATAATGATCCTTTTCAAAGAATCAAAACATTAATATAAACATTGATCAGTAGATTAATAAAAATTGCTTAATAAAGTTTTTAGTTTTTAGGTCTTCTTTTTCAAGTTCTTTAAGATAATTATAACTAATTTTTTAATTTAATTCAATTCCTGTATTCTTTTAGGGATAACAAATCTTATAGTAGTGCCAAACATTTTGGGAATTTTCATTTTAGAATCAAAGCTCTTATACCTTAAGTCAAATCATTAGTTATATTATTTTTTACTGATGTGCTCCTAGACCCACTTTTAACCTGACACATAGGCATCCATGTAAATACCTGTAAGGACTAACCCATGACACATAGACTCCTATAACCCATAACCTATACCTATGACCTATCTATTTTATTCCAAAATAACACATCTTTAAAGTATAACAAGAATTTATTAGAAGAATAGAAAAGAAACGATAGGAACAGAGGAATATGAATAAGAATCAATAAACATAACAAAAGAAATATGAAGAGTAGTATGTTGTATGTAAGAGCAAGAATAAATAGATTGATGAATCATTACTATGTACAACTAATGCAAATTAAAAAGAGATTACGTACACTTTCACTTGTGGACGAGATACTATAACAAGTAATTGTAAATATTTATGTCTATTTGAATCCAAACCTAACATATGATATTAGGTAGATCAAAAGTTAACAAAGAATGGTTTGGCATAAAGAGAGGTAAAGAAGGGGAAAATTATGGTTCAAAGGTGTAGGCGGTTTATTCATTGAGTTCGTAAAACTCATCAAACTTACAACGTTGATTTTCAGGTACTGAAAGAAGACCTTGCTTGTAAAGCAATCTAGTTGGAGTATAATATTATCCATCTTGGGATCAAGATATGACTCAAAGGTCTGGTCAGCTATCATCTGAGGAGTTTAGATAGAGTGCTTTTGTATAATTTTTCATCTCATGTAGAATATTTTGTATAAACAATATGAACACACATGGTTTTTGTTTTGTAGCCATATGGATGGTTTGTAATGAAATGAATGTAAAACAAGTTTTGTTAATTAAACGAGATATGTTAACATTTTAAATACTTATATTCTTTATGATGCCATATGAAGTGATTGTGATTGCTCTAACATGCCATTCCCGTAAGGTATGTGCTTGATTATTCTAAAGAATATCGGGCATATGTCCTATGATAGTGGGATGTTACAATTTTGGAATAAAATGACTGTGTCATGAGTATGAATTACAAGTTATGGGTAAAGTCTAAAGGTCATGGATCAACCTATAGGAGTGTCCACTTGTCCATAAATTTTTCACGTGAATAGCCATATGTCAGCATGAAAGTGGCTTGGATAGCTACATTAGTAAAAAAAGTTAACAATACTAATGTTTTGACCTGAGTTATAAGGATTTTAAAAGGTTTGTTACTTTATTGAAAAGTTTGAATGGTTTGGTACTGAATTTTTTTTTAAAAAAACCTTTAAAAATTGACCAGTACATTCTATTGTCCTATTCTTTTATAATGATTGAAGAAAGACATTAAAAAATAAAATTATTTTTAATTTTATCATTTTATCAGTCACAACTCGTTTTTTATTTTCTTATCTATTTTATTATCATAATTCTTTTAAATTTTAAATTTATTTTTTTGTCTTTTATCTCTTTTTTAATTTATAAAAATCACCCTTCCTCTCTTTCTCATTTTTTTCCTTCTCTTCTCTCTCTCTCTTTCTTATACATAATTCATCTCTTCTTTCTTTTTCTTTATGCTATTAAATGTCAAGTGATGTAACTGATTTAAGTTTGACAATTATATTTTCAAAGTGAAACAAATATCCTAATATAATAATAAAACGGTTAATTAAAAAAAATCTCAAACTTTGCTCAATTTTACAATTATAACCCGAACTTCAAAAAGTGACAATAAAATGCTCAAACTTTTAATTTTTTTCAATTCTAAATCAAATTACGCAATCTCGACAACCTCATGCTTTAATTTCAATTTTTTTCTTTCGTTTTCAATTTATTCTCTCGATGCTCTCACCCTTCGATTTTTAGATTATGCAGCCCCAACGTCCTCACGCTGAGAGCATCAAGAGAACAAAGAAGAGCTTTATTAGTGTAGTACGTTGCCATGTGAGAGTAGTTTGCAGCATTGAAAGAATAAACAGAAAACAAATAGTTGAGGACGTTAGGAGAACAAACAAATAACGAAGGGCTAAGGCTGCTTAAACTGATTTAGAGATTCTATTTTTAACAACGACGTTATTTCATTAATTTTCATTTGTTGTGTTAATTTATACTGGTGTGTATTAATAGTTAGGGGGTTCTAACATCGAGCTAGTATTGAAAAAATTAAAATTTTGACTATTTTATTGCCACTTTTAGAATTTTGTTCTAGAATTAAAACAACTTTAAAGTTTGAGCATTTTATTGTCACTTTTTGAAGTTCAGACTATAATTGTAAAATTGAGGAAATTTTGAGATTTTCTTTTTGTAATTAACCCAATGACAAATCACCTGAAATATAGATGCATAATAATAGTTCAAATGGTCTAGTTATATTAGGTAAATGTACCTTTGAATAAGACAATTGTCTTAATAAAGTGAGATAATTTACTTAAAATAAAATGTTTAAAAGTGATGCAATTATACTTTTGAAATGAAACAATTTTTCTTTAAAGTGAAACAAGTTAGAATAAAAAAGTCTAAGAGTGATGTGACTGTTCTAAGTAAAAGAAAATCGTATATTCAAAAAGAGATAGTCGAGGGAATCAGTTTACTTGAAAATGGAAGCATATAAATGAGAAAGATAGAAACAAGGAGGTGAGAGATTAAAACATAGGAGAGAAAAAGAGAAATAAAAAAAATAGTGAAAGAGGGAAAGAGGTAGAGGAGGAGAAGTAAAGAAAGAGAGAAAAGAAGGAAAGACGATACGATTAGATAATTATCTCATATGTTAGGTTCACTGCTTATTCGTGACCTGATCTTTCTATAAATATTATAATCAAATTAAGATCACCGCCTATTCTTGACCTGATCTTTCTATAAATATCATAATCGAATTAAGTTCTAAGCTATAATGATGAGTATAACAATCCCATGCTCAAATTTGCAAAAAAAAAAAATTAAAAATTTTCTTAGAAATGACATCACTTAAATTTGATTTAAAATTTAATTAATTTAAATTAATCTTTTAATTTTAGATCAAATCAAATTCAGTTAAAATTGTCATCTTCAAATACTTTATGAAAAAAGAGAAGAAAGATGGAGAGAGAGAGAAAAAGGAGAAAAATATATAAATTAAGAATAAGAAGAGTTGTTAACTTCTTTTTATAATACATTATATTTAAAAATGGAAAAGAAGCGGTTAAAATTTCTTCTATTCTATTTATTAAGCGGGGTCATAATCGTCCAATTCGGACATTTTCTCCGGAATCTTGACTTACGTCAGCTCACTATAACCTCTTCCCTCTTTTTCACTTATCTCAAAAAAATGAAAAAAAGAGAAAAATTTTCTATAAATAGGAGGACGAGAGTACCATAGGCAGGCTGGAAGATGCAAGTCCAGCGCTAAATTTCTTCAATGCTATGTTCAGTCCTCTTTCCTCAATTTTATGTCCTCAGTTCAAAAAGTAGACGCCATTTCGATTCAATTCAAAACCCGAAACAGCATGGTCGGACCTTCTCTTCACACCACTGAGCTCCACCCTAAACTCGTTGCCACCGCCACCACCATCAAATTCCTATGTAGTTATGGTGGCAAGATTGCCCCACGTTATCCTGACTGCAACCTCCGTTACCACGGCGGGGTAACTCGTGTTCTCGTTGTTGACCGCTCCACTTCCTTCTCCAGTTAGCTCCTTTCCTTTTCTCTGTCCTTTTCGTTTCTAGATTTTTGTTCCTTGCATGGTAGCCAGTAAAAAATAGAAACTTCTTTGTGTTTTACGTGTTACTTGAGGTAAAGATTGGAACTTTGTGTGTTTGCAGAATTGTTGTTGAAGCTGGGAGAGCTGTGTGGGGCATCGGTGACGCTACGTTGCCAGTTGCCAGCTGAGGACCTGGATGCTCTGGTGTCGATCACCTCCGATGAGGATCTAGCTTATCTCATCCAAGAGTACGATCGAGCGATGAAGCCAAAAGGGTCTTTAAAGATCAGAGCTTTTCTATCTTTGCCCAAAAGAAATTATCCTCCTCCTCCTTCTCATCCTCCTTCATTTCCGGTGGACTTGTCCAAATCATCATCATCCTCATCGTCAACGTCGTCTAATGATCAGTGTGTGTATGTCGCATCAAACCCTACTTTGAGGTCTCAATATCAATTTTCCAGCACTCCGGTGGTTTATCCAGTAAAGATTGTTCCTCACTATGGTTACCATTTTCACGGCAATCCCACTTATATCTACCCTGCTCACAATGGGAATCACTGGCGAAAACAGTGCCTGAACTGAACTGAGAACCGAGAACATAGAAGTTACTATAAATATAAAAAGGGGTTCTAAGAAAACAGCATATATACTAAGGCAAAACAGATTTGCGTTAGAAGCTATCTGATATGTTGTTGGGGACTGTAAGAAGGATTGCTTTTTCGTATGTGGGAAAATTAATGATATTTCAGTCCAATTTCCATGTGGATTTCAAACCAAAGAATATTTCTTGATTGTGCGTTGTGGAATCCTGTTCTAGGATTGTTTTTATAGCCGTTTTGCATTACCCATTTGTGGATTGGATGCCTCTGCTATCTTCTGCCTGCTTCCTATTTGTTTGCGAACAACGTTTTCTTCGAAATCCTTTGAATTTCCTCGACGCTTCGCGATATGCCAGTCTTTTATACACAGTTGATATATTCATTTGTGGATATTCTTTTCCCCTGTTTCTTCCATTGTACTTTTCCCTTTTCTTCTCCTTTCTTTCCTTGTTCCTATTGTAGGAGATTGGTTAACTTGTCTATAACATTCTTGGTTCATCTGTTATCGCTTGGATATGTCTAAGCCATTTTAAATCTCAGTTCTCTGCTTTTGTTTAATTTGTTTTCTTTTGACATTATACCATGAACTTTCTGTTGCAGGTTGAATAAGGCATCAATTAGTCTAACTTGGAGATGCTAGGGAAGTAACTGTTGATATCTAAAGAGGTATTTTTGGATTGAAGTAAGAAGTTCTTCGTATGTTCTCTTTCATTTCTTTTTTCTTTTTTCTTTCAATAAAATGTACATTAAAGTGTTATAACAGTAGTCTAATTTTCCAGGAAGGCTTAGTGATATGCATGCATCAAGAAGGACGAAACACCATATTTGCTCCAATGTTTTTGTCTTCCTCATTTATTACCTAAACTCTATTTCCTTTTTTTTTGTGCCCCTTTCTGTTAGTCTTATCTTATATGATGTGATTCATGGGCCATGGCTAACTGGTGAGAGTGATTTTCCTGTTTTTTTCATCAGATGTACTCCTAATCCTCCTAAGAGGGTTGTATAGCTGCAGAGAACTGGTGAGAGTGGCTGGACTTGATTTTCATCACACTACTCCAGAGACGTGATAGCGAAATATAGATAGAAAACAGTTGGGGACCATTGAGAATAATTAAGGGTTCTTGTCTAGTGAACTAATTGGACATGTAATAGAGATACGAATTGGCCTCCTTCGGACATTAACGCAGATAAAATTAAATAATAGTGAAAGTGACCGTTGGCCTCTGGGATTAAGAAGGCTCTCCACTGAGTCTTCAAAAACGAAGATTCCTCATTGCTGTCATGGGGAAATCTGAGACCACATATGAAGAGATTTTATTAACAATCTAAAACAAAACATTGAACTTCTCTCGAATTTGTACACCTATTTTAGCACGACAACCTTTTCAGTGTACGATTCAAATGATAACCTATGTATTGAATTAGAATTATTCTCTTATATAGGTAATTTCAAATTTTAAATTGCTCTTTAATAGTTAGAAGTCAGCTGTTGGTAATACCTATCTAATAGCATGAGCTACCAGTATACATCGGGAGCTTATTGCCATATATCTACATTTAGACATGACAATATAGTGAATGAGCATACAAAAAATTATTATTGGTATCTATATGTTTAATTTTACAAAGAAATTTTATGACTTTTAATATAAGCAATTGTTGCTTGATTATCATAGTGGATTATTACTGGATTAATATTGCTTTTAATGACTCCTAAATTAACTAAGAATTGTCTAAGTCACATGACTTCGTATACTGTTACTAAAAATGCTATAAATTCAACTTTTATTGTGGATAACACACTTGTAACATCCCATATGCTATATATATATAAGAGACAATTTTTTCTTTTCTCCATTTTTTCATAATTTCATTTAAACCCCTCCTAAAAGCTACTATTCATGAATTCCCGCTCTCTAACCATTCTTCACCGCCAATGACTCAAACCGATTAGTATTAATACTAATCTCTTCCTATCGACGAGTTCGTCACAACCATACCCATTTCAGCTGCAATTGTTGCCAAAATTGTCTCAAAAATTGAAGAGAAAAATCGATAGAAAAGGTCACTCGTCGATTCGTCGCTTCCGGTGGTTGTTGTCGGCCACCACCACCACCATTCGACTCATCTCGACATTAGAACAAAAGCCTCATGGTCTTGTCCTAGCTACTTCCCAGATCGTCGTTGATTGATGAAAAAAAGGTTAGGGTTTCAACTTGTTTTTCTTCAATTCGTTCAAATATGTCGAGAATCTGAGTATGTTGCTTAGAGAAAGTTGTTCTACTCAACAAGAGCTTTCATTTGACATAAAAATTGTTGAATTCTGAGACTGAAGATTTTCCAGTAACTAGAGGAATATTCGAGTCACTGGAGGTACTATTTCGGTGACCATTTTGGTCATTTTTGTGAAAAAATTTCTAAAAATTATACTGATCATATTTCTCTAAAGAATCATAGTGAGATTTTTAACGATTTGCGAATTAAAAATTACGGAACATTTAGGCGAGAATAGGAGAAATTTTCGAATTTCGTAAATGAACTGCTTAGGCAATTCGGATAATACCTAAATTGTTATTTGAGCCCAATAACTCCTAATTGGCATTGATTGAGATATTTTCTTTCGATTTACTAGGTATATAAGGAGCAGGACCTTATTCGAAGGTTCGGACGAACGAATTCGGTTACTAGGTAAGTTCATACCGACTTACTGTTATCGTAGTTGTAACAGCAAATAAAAATTGTTCAATGCTGGTATAGATGACAGTATGTAACAATGCATAACCACATTCATATGCATGTGTATATATATATATATATATAGTACGCATATATATAGTAATGCGTACCCGCTTTAGTATAAACCTTCATATCAAATTAACTGAGTGAATATGTTGGGTTAGGTATTGCATACATGCATTGGTCATTGCATAACTGAATGTTTACTTGATAAATTGCATACTTAATAATTTGATATGTATTGCTATGTTTGATTGTGGGAAATAAAAGATCTGTAGGATGTGCCACCTTATGGGTATGTATCAGGACCAGATGCGTACTGGTTATGACTATGAAAGTTGTTTTGTTTATGATATTGAGATATGTTATGGGTCGATATTGGTTGATACTCAACTCCTGATCTAACCCTTATTTATGATGCTTATGACTTTGGACGTTTTGAGCGAGGGCTGGTCTGTTGGTGATGTTTGGCTCCCCGCAACCCCTTTGGATTAAGAGAGCCCTACGGCTATATGAGTATAGGAGCATGGCTAGGCCATTGGTGATGCATAGCTCTCCGCAGTCATTCGAGGTTTAGAGTTGTGAGGGCTTACCCTTGGAGATTAGGGTCCTATAGATATTCTTCCCCATAATTTATTTGTGTTGTTGATGTGATTGGATGTGTTTTGATATTCATGCATGACTTTGCGCACAACATTGGCTATTGTAAGGCGGTGTAAGCTTACTCAGCGAGGTTTGACTCCCTTAACTTTATTTTTCAGGTCAACTATCACCGACTTTGCAACAGTGACTCTTGTGACGTATCTGCTGCGGCCTACCTACGTTTGTGTATGTTCTTTCTTTATTTTCATTTATCTTGTATTGTAGCGTCCGTAGTGTCAAGATTTCATGAGTTGTAAAACTTCTTTCTGACGCGCACTATTGTTATTGTATTGTATGGACTTGCTACATTCTTGGGGCTTGAATTTATTTTGTTGCTAGTGGTAGGCATACATGTGATTTGGGGTTTTGAACCTCGGGTCCCATATGTCAGTCACGCGCTAGTTTCGGGTTGTGACAAAGTTGGTATCAGAGCCTAAGTTACAGATTTATGACCTAGGATGTTCTTTTGTTTGTCACTACGGAAACATAGGAATCCACTTCTTTTTAAGGTAACTTCTTATAAAATACGTTCATATCCTCACTGGTGATAATGATCATTCATTTGCTTCCAATTTCAACATAAATAGAAGCACTTGATTTCTCGCTCGACTTGACCAAGAGGGTCACGATGAAGCCTCAACTTAGGATGAGACATTTGCCCTTGCTGTTTCAGTTGGAAGGCACGGTAGGCGAAGAACGACCCGAATACAAGAGGTCCCTATCAAGGCATCGAAGGTGTAACATCCCATTACTTATAGGAAGGTTAGAATGGTAAATATAGGTGTACAATGAGAGTTTAGAAATGCATTTTTTTTGCATGCTCATGCATATTGCCAAATACACATGTATGTGAATAATGATTTTTTTGCACATGAAAATAAATGTACATGCATTCATTGACATTCCGGGTATAATTGTAACTAAATGTGATTGTTTTGAGAATTGTGGGTTATTGGTATTGAAAAATTATTTTGGAGAGTGAAATTGTTGATTTAGAAATTTTGGAGAATTTTAGGAAAATTTTCTGAAATTTTGGGGGGTAATTTTTGGACTAGGAAAAATGCCAAGTGGCAAACCAACTGATAAATGGTAGTAGAAATTACTGTCAAATAGCATTGGAAATTTTGATACATGATTTTAGGAATTATTGACAAGTGTCATTCATCGGGGGATAATTGGAGAAATTGGGTTTGAATGGATTAGTTAATAAGTGAAATATAAGGGAATGCTTAGAATTTGGACATGTGGCAAGTGACAAGTGTCACTTGCCAAGCCATGTCTTTTTACCCACCAATTGTTTACATATTCAAGATCTTTTGGCTTGTGTCTCACGATGCTCTCTTTTGGAAGACCATCTAGTGTTTTAGTCTTGTTCTCTTCCTTCTCTTTGTGGGTTTTGCTCTCTTCTTCATGTTATTTTTGTGCCAATCTCCTCCATCACTAAACCTAGCTCTCTCACCTCTTATTTGCTTCCTTTTTACTTTGCTCTCTCTTTCCTTCTCACCATAAAAACCTATATCTACCACCCTTGGAAGATAATGGTCGTGGGTTGTGTGGACAATTAGGGATTTTTGGTATTCTTGAAGATTTGAAGAAATTGAAGCTAAACCAAGTAAGTTTTTCTTTACATATCATAGGTATGGTTAAATTTAAGCTAGCATGATGAGGATTTGATGATTTGATTTTGCAAGGTGTATGTATGTGTTTTGGGTGATGAAAAATTGATGTTCATGTTTTGTTTTTGAATATGTAAGATGAATAATAATTCATGTAATGGTATAGAGAGGTTTGGAGATAGAATGATTTTTCAATGAGATGATTGGGTGAGTGTAGAAACTTGCTTATGAATGGGTATATATATATGCTCTGCTTTTGATTAATGATAAATTATAGATTATGATTTGTTTGTAAGTGATTTATTGAGTTGAATTGGGTAGAGAATGACGAGGAAATGAAATGAAGGAGATAATCTAGGTATAAGAAGGTTTGATGAGTTAGTTGTAAAATATATTGGAAGTTTGAAAAATCTGGAAAATTTTGCAGCAATATGATTTCTGAGTATGCTTTAATGTATTAGCCATAACTTCCTTTATAGTTGTCCAAATGAGTTGATTTTTTGGTTAGGATGAAACTAGAGGCATTTGGCTACATTTCTTATGAAGATGTTGATTTTAAATTTTGTCTTGAAGAGTCCCAAATCTTGACATGAAGTTAGGAAATTGAGTGCAGCAAAAGTTGTGAATGAATGTGTATACTTGTGTTCCATTTTGGGTGTTTATAAACAAATAGGGGATATGATCTTGGTTATGGATGATCTTGAGTTAAATGGGATGTATACATGAAGTAGTTTCAACTTGAATTGATGAAGTTTGAGTATGAAGTGCTTGGTACATGGAATAAGTTATGTTATGGAGAAAGGATAGAGATTTGGAATGATAAGATGTAGTTGGGTATGATGAATGAAATGAGTTGAGAGTTGAGGGTTTAATGAAATTTAATTGGTGTTTGAGTTGTTATGAAGTGGTTTTATGCTAGAAGAGGTGAATTTGAGAAGATTATGGGTATATAAGAGGTTAGGATGAGTGTAGGAACCTTGGAAAAGGCTTTGGAGGGAGTTTTGGGTGACATATGTCCGTTAAACGGACATGGATGTCCGTTTAATGGACCTTATCGAGTGAAATGGTGCTCTTTGGCCGATCAATGTCCTTTAAACAGACATTCACGGGATAGCTTCATGAAATCGCAATTTTTGACTAAACTCCCTAATATCGCTTTATGGTCTTCTTAAACGTTGTAGATATTGAAGTCCTCTTTCCAGTGGTCCAAAAACGAAAGCAATCTGAAATTTGTAGCAAAAGTTATAGAAATTGGTCCAAACTAGGTTTAATTTGATTGAGGTCATAAACTTGGTTGCTTCTTTCGACCATAACTCCTTCTCTAGACCTCCAAATGACTTGTTTCTTGAAGAATTAAGTTCCTCACACATTTTCCTACATCTCCATGAAAATTTATACTAATTGGTGTTGAATTGAAAAGGGATTGATCAAAGGAAAGTGTGGGAGTCTATTGGGACAATGTAAATGCGATTAGTTTTACTGAGTATACTTCAATCTTTTGATTATATTTGGACTTATAGGATTCCAAATGAGATAATTTTTCCTTTTCAGTAAACTAGAGAAATAGGGATACAAATCATATGAAGAAGCTGAATTTTGATTCAGTCTCTAAGATGTTCAATTTCTAGATGGAATTCGGGTTTGGTGCATTGATTTTGCTTAATAATAGTCCGAAAATGTTTAAGGCATATCTTCCGATCTACTAAACCAAATTCAGTGATTTTGGTGTAAATGAAATCATAAGACATAAAGGAACACTTTTCTAGAAGAGAGTATGACCAAATTACTTCATCTTCACTTTCTAATGTGGTGTGAATAATAGACCTGAAAGTGTGACTTGGAAAAAAATGAGTTTTGTAATGAGAATGTTTTTGCGAAGGAATTGATGGAAAAATACCCGGGATTGTCATGAACATGCATTGTGAAACACCTTGATTGTATAAATTGTGATATATGTATATGTTATTTTTTATAGAGGAGCAACTAGAACGTCAACCCACAGACGTTGCCGGAACTTCCAGGTACTAGCTTCGGGAGCAGTTGATGAGTAACCTAGACGGTTTCTCTCAATTATTGTTTGCTCATGCTTATGCTTTGAATAATGAATGATGGTGATTTGATTATGGATTCCGGACAGGAGGTTCGATGATTGTGCATTGTGGATTGAGATATTGAAGTGCTGCTTGAATGTGAATATGAGACCTATGTGCTTTATAATGTGATTGATTGTGGTACATGCATTCCATTCATGAATGCATAATCAGATAATGGAAGTTGTGACCTGAGTAGCCACCGATTAGAGTTTAAAGCTCAACGAGTGAAATCGAGCTTCGAGCTCGAAAGTGATTCAGAGCCTTAGGCTCAACGATTAATGAGCCCGGTATCCAAATGGATACGGGACAGTTTAAGCACTCGGTCATAACAACGTAATAATTGGAAAAAGTGTCTCATAAGTATTTCATATGCATTTTGTTAAGTATGTTTGCTGGATTGAAGTGCCAAGTTTGCCTATGCTTAAGTGAATATGTGATATTGATATGAAGTGCAATTTTGTGTAATATTTGTTATGTGAGATGATGTGTTTCATGAATTGAGTGAACCATCGATGATGGTTACCTCATTGAGTTCACAAAACTCACCAAAATTGCAACGTTGTCTTTACAAGACCGAGAGACGACTCTAACTACTGAGAGGCTCTACTGTCGTGTAGATTGTGATTTGGCAAGAGGAGTCATGGGTCAAAGGTTGGTCAGCTAGGATTTTTAGATGGCTTAGTTAGATTGTACATATCTTCCTCATCCATGTAGTACTTTTGTACTAGATTTTGTATATGTACTTGTAGTAAAGGCTGAAAGACAATGTAGACTTTCGATTTTGAGAAATGAAATGAGGAAAAGTTGGTTTCAAAAATAAAATATATTGTGATTTTCTTACGATGCTTTATAAGCGAATAATGATCGGATGCCATATAAAGTGAGTGTAGTGATCGAACGTAGCTCGCCTTTATCGTAGGATATGTATCGGAATGACCTTCGGGCGTGCTGGTGTGTACCCTGCGGTAAGGGGGCACTACAGGAGGTGTCACAAGGAGTTCCTGGTTCGATATGCAAGCATTCCTAGCAGGAATAAAGGCTAACAATGCTATATTTTGAGACTCAATGATGATGATGCAGTAACAGCAGCAACCAACTCCCCCAGTGGCAATCCCAGAATAAGAGAGGTGAGATATGCAATATCTATGGCATATGCAAGGTTTCGTCCGATAGAGTTATATGAAACTAGGCCTTGGGAGGCTATTGATTTTCTCGATGGGTCTGGTAAAGATGTCTTAGCAAAACATGGATAAGGATTAGTATCAAGATCATATCCTTCAATACTTAGGTACAGTGACTTAGTTGCAGTTTAGAGAGAGATTTATGGACTACTTCTACTTTGCAACTTGTGAGATGCTCATATTATAGTTTTTGAACCTACGTCGTGGAGATAGGACAGTGGACGAGTACATCATGGACTTTATTCGCTTGAGTAGTTACACCCTAGAGATTGGTTCAGATGAGTTGAGGAAGAACAACCAGTATGTGTTAGGGCTGGGACTTCTTTTCGTCAGCATGACTATGAGTTGCCGAGAGAAGTTCTCTACCTTAGTGGATATGGCCAAACAGTTAGAGAGGATTTTGGTGGAGCAGGGTACCTTGTTTATAGGAGAGCAGAGTAGGAGGCACTCTGTAGGATCCTCTAGTTTTCAACAACAACAACAGTAACAATCAAACTTTTCGCCAGGGTTCAGCCGAAGTGGGAGTTCTCTGTAGAGGGTTGTTTGAGCTCATGGCGAGGCAAGATCTAGCCGTAGACATTTGGGAGGATTCAGATTCACGTTTGATGTAGGTAGTAGTAGTAGCAGGTAGAGCTCAGGGTACAGTAGTTCAGGCTCAGCTTCTTTCATTTGTCAGTAGTGAGAGTGCATTAGGGTCAATGTCACATACCATCAGGAGCTTGCGACAGGTATGGCCAGTATGGGCATTTGATCAGAGATTACCCTGTGATGGGATATTAACAATCCTCTTCTAGTGTGTTGTAACCTCCATTTCAACAGCCACAAGGAAGATCACAGTTTGGTGGTCAGTAGGGGAGAGGATTTGGAGGGAGACAGTTGGGAGGTAGATTTGGAGGCTACAGTCTGAGACAATCCTCTAGCTCTCAGTAGGTAGGCCGTGGTCAAGCTAGGGCATTCACTGCAACATCCCATTACCATAAAGCAAATACCTGAATATCCGAAGGACCTTCAAGTACATACCTTATGATAATGGTTTGTTGAAGCAAACCAATCCGATATACACATGGCAATCTAACTAACACATGGCATCATCTAACATACTCGAAAATCACTAATTTTTAAAAACCATTCAATCATCAAGTTTACACTGAAATCTCCAAACGATTATTTACACAAGCTTATACAAAATCTAGCAGTTCAACAAAAACTTAAGCTAGAAACTTCTGGTGTCAGCTGACAGACCTCTGAGCCATCACTCTATCCAAAAGGTTCCTTAAATCTGACTAAGGAACTAGGTCTCCTGTCTCGTACCTGAAAAGCCACATTGCAAT
>JANZLC010000001.1:5460960-5477229 GCA_026413385.1 Erythroxylum gracilipes
TGAGATTGCCTTGAGTGGACTAGAGAGTCCTGGAGTTGTGGTTGGATGTGAATATAGAAGTGTGTTTGAAATCGTTTACAAGTTTTAGGATTTTAAAAATACAGTCGTTGTGTTGCCCAAATTTTTTCAAAAAAAAGAAAAAAAGAAAAGATTTGATATTCAGTTAGCCTTGCATAGTTGTATTAAGGATATCATTAGTGTCCTTAGCTCGATTATGCGGCGATTGTCATGGACCCGATGTGGTACTGGGTCATGACAATAAAAATGACATACTATGTTATATAAGTAATGATGAAGCATAAATGCATTGCTTGGGTTTTGATGTGTACATTCATAATAAGGAATCTTCCTTTAGATATTAAAGGTGGTAAATGTTCTAGGATAGTGAAATTTCATACAATGATTATATATATGATGCCTACTAAGAATAAAAGCTTGATGTGTGATTCTTTGAAGTTTAAAGGGTGTGAGTAGGTTAGCATGTTAAAGTAGAAGCTATGCACCTTCTTCCTTCAAGAGTATTGAAATATATACCCTGGTGTAGATTTATAGGCAAAAGCATGAGGTTTGTTTTTAGGGTGATGCCTAGTGTACATTTTGTATACATATGTTTGCTTAGATGTAGATATAACATTCTAATAGGGTATCTTAGGTCAAGGCTCTTTACTATCCATATTTTCTCCCTTGACAAATGTAATATTAGTGTTGGTGCACTTTTATGAGTATTCCCAATCTCGTGCCTATTATTATAATTATTTTGATCTTATAGCATGTTTTCTATTTTTTTACTCCCTTTAGTGAATTTGGATCATGAATTCTTGAGAACATTAATCTATGTTTTTAATATTTTTTCATTATTTAATGCATCTAATGTATATTTGTCATCAATGATCGCATTTTTAGATTCTTTAATGCTATAAAAATCACTTTTTCATCTTTTGATTTTCATTTATGTATGAATCCAACTTTTTTAACTTCGTTGAGTGTGAAAGACAATTTCTTCCTTTTCTTACTTACGATATCTAAATTTTTTACTAGTTCCTTATATGTTGAATCATTATCACTATCACATGAATTAGAGTTTGATGTTACCTTATCATCATCCTTAGGCATAAAGTACATTTGAGTTATCTCTCCTTTTAAATGCACATATTCATATTCCCTTGAGTCATCCTAAGTTGAGACTTTAAGTGCTTTCTTCTTATTTTTGTCCTTCTTTTCCTTATTATAGTTTCTTTCATACTTGTCATTATATTTGAGTATAGGAAATTATGATTTCTTTTGGTCAAATTTCCTACATTCAAAACAAATAATGTTAGAGGATTTACATTTTAAAACACATTTACCTTCTTGAAGTCCTTTGTTTTGGAGAAATTATTTCTCTTTAAAAATTTTAAATTTCCTACTGATAAAAGGTGAGGTCATCACCATTTCTTCCACTTGTAGATGTCTCTTCTTCACTTGAATCCTCCTTTAAGAATTTAAATGTTAAGTCCTTTTTCTTTGTTGTTTCCTCTTACATCTTTTGGAGTCTCATTTCATATGTGAGGCAAGATCCAATATGTCGTTCAATGATAGTATTGTTAGATCCTTAACTTTTGTGTAGATGTCACTTTAGCTTTTCATGTCTTTAGAATTGAC
The DNA here is from genome assembly GCA_026413385.1 of Erythroxylum gracilipes. NCBI lineage: Eukaryota > Viridiplantae > Streptophyta > Magnoliopsida > Malpighiales > Erythroxylaceae > Erythroxylum > Erythroxylum gracilipes. Next base: position 5,462,602 of record JANZLC010000001.1, read on the forward strand.
CTAAGCAACTTTTTTACTATTTCAACATTAGTATAGGTCTTTCCAAAACCATTGAGAGCATTAATAATATCAATAAATCTAATATTGTACATGCTAGAGATACTTTCATCATGCTTCATTTGAAATAATTCATATTGATGGGTTAACTGCTCACTTTCCTTTTCTTAACTTGATTTGTGCCTTTATGAGTAATTTTTAATATATGCCAAATTTCATAAATCATATTACACATAGAAACTCTATTGAATTCATTTCTTTCTAATGCAAAAAATGAGATGTATACGACCTTACTATTTAAGGAAATTAATTTCTTATATCAAGGTTTCTATTCTTTCTTTAGTTTGGGAACTTTTTTGTTATCCATAATTTTCATAAGTATAAACGGGCCATTTGAAATTGTTTCCTATAGGTCTACACTTTTGGCCATTAAAAAAATTTCATACTTGTTTTCTAATAAAGATAGTCATTTTCATCAAAGAATAGGGCCCTACTAATGTTTTACCTCTCTTAGTTGAAAAATGATGGTGATTCTTCTTATAAATATGCCATTAAGATCTTTGCTATACGATTTTATTTGAATTCTAACCTAATAGACTTGCTCTAATAACACTTGTTAGTCCATAATGACACTTAAGAGGGCGACTGAATTGGGCATTGAAAAATTTTAAATAAAATATTTACTAACTTAGTGTATTAAAAAACATAATTTATAAATGATGAAAATATGAGATAAAATAATAAATTTCAACAACATACTTAATTTATAATGTACAAAGTTAAGGGAAGAGAAATGCAAACTAATTTATAGTGGTTTGAAAAATAACCCTTTTCTATATCCACTCCCAATACTTTTATTAGAATTATAATATAACTATTCTTTCAAAGCGAACAATAACCTTTGTATAATCTTTTTATAGAAAAGAGGAATCCATTTACAATCTTCCTCACGGTGAAAAGGAATTTCAATGCCACTTGGAATACCCCTAAGTACAATATATAAAACCTCAATAAAGGCTTACTAATTAAACATATCTTAGTTTCTCTAATAATAATAAGGTTCACCCACACAAATATGAGACAATGGTGGTCAAATGCTTAATAAACACTTAGAAATGTATGTATAAGACACTAAATGCTTTTCATACAAGAACTAATGAGAAATTATGTATTTATAAGATTTTATGAACTTTACTAGACATTGGAGCCAAAATTAGTCATTACAACGACTTGTTACGAAGCACTAGTCAGCCACTGTAGCACATTGATCAACTAGTATGCATTAAATATATAGGTTCACTAATCGTTGAGTTATTAGTCGACCACTAAGGCATGTTGGTTGATTAATGTGACCTTAGAGAGACATTGGTTGACCTCATTACCACATTAGTTGACCAATGTATCAAGAAAAAGCCATATTACAAGTTTAACCTATATTGGTTAATCACCTAAGTCATATTGTGTCAATCAATGTGCATTCAATGCATAAAATCTTCTAGTTGTTGTACATTGGTTAACCAGTCAACTATATTGGGACATATTGGTCAACTAATATGGCCCTTAGAGGGACAATGATTGACCATATTACCATATTGGTTAGTTGATATGTTAATAAATTCACCTATTACATATTTAACTTACATTGGTTGACTTTTAACTTATATCAATTGGCCAATCTCCCAAAAACTTAATTTAACAACTTCCTCGAATTTGATTTGTTTAATAGAATTAGAATTAAATAACATTAAAAATGTCCCTCAAAGAATGTTTAAAAGATTGAGAGGCTTTTTTTGGAGAAAAAAAGGAGGGGGTGGCTTTAGTAGCTCTTGATGAATGAAAAGAATAATATAATAAAGTGATATGAAATGTTTATACATTGTGAGCCTTTAAGATCATCAAAGTGGCCAGAAAAGATTACAATTAATATTACAAAATAGCAAAAGACCTTAATATACCTGAATCTTCTTTTGTTTTTAACTTGATCTTCTCTTTAACGGTTGCAAAATTTAACTTTCTTTATCAACTTCAAGAACTATTTTCTTAAGTTTATAGTTACATCTTATTCTTATAGTTCTGCTTATTAAAACAATAAACTCATTAGTAATAAACATATTTTATTATCATCAAAATATTGATTAGAATCTCCCTTGGTTCAACATTTATGAAACTATTTAAAGCTACTAATTTGTGAGAAATCAAATTGATGTGACCATATCAAGTATAGTTATAAATAGAAGTGATGAAATATATAGCCCCAAATTATACTTACAATTGTTGGACCATAAATGTTATAATGAATCAACTGGAATGGATAGGAAGCTTGTGTTCCCTTTCCAAATGGCTTTCTTGCCATTTTACCAACTAGACAATGTTCACAAATTAGTAATTCTACTTGATATAAATCACCTAAGAGACTTTCTTTAGCTAATCAATTTATTTAATTTTGACCAATATGAGATAGTCTAACATTCCATATAATTGCATTCTTATTGGAATTGATAAATAATGTAAAAAAAGAATAACGTATATTATTGTTTGAATAAACAATATCTAAAACATTAAAACCATCCAACATAAACCCATGATCATAGTAAATGGTTCCAAGATATAAATCTATGCCACCACTATATAAATAAGATCTTGTTGAATCTTTGGAGCAAACAACACTTTATATAGGATTAGGGATTAACCATTACACATGTTTAATTTGGATGTTTCAATCCCTTATATAACAACTCTTGAATTATCTCCTATAGAAATCTATCATGTTCCATATGGGATTTTTCATAATTATCCAAAAACATCCCCATCCTTTGTTATATGGTTGAATGTTTATGAGTCTACATTCCACAAATGATGTGATTTAGTTAGAAAAATAGAACAAAATACATTTATAGAACAAATGTCTATATAACAAGATTGTATCTTTTTAGGCTCGCTACAATCATGAGCCAAGTAAACTTCATTGCCACAATTAAATCACTTAAATATTTTTATATTCTACCTTTTGAAAGGATATTTCGTTTTCCGTTTTGGTTCCACTTTGCCTTCTTAGAATCCTGAGTATGATGGATATTTCTTACCCTTTTTTCATTTAGGCCTATTGTAATACTTGCACTTCCTATTTATAGCTTTATACAAGTTAAGACCAACTGCATATACATCAAAGAATATCTTGGAGGGTTCCTTCTTCTATTATAAGATGCCTCATAGCATCTTTCAACATCTTGATGCTCTCATTATGAGTTAAATGCATCATTATACGGTTTGAGGTAGCAAATGAATCACAGCTTGCACTTATTGCTCATATGATAACTCATGACCAATGTCCCGCATCTCACTTATCATGTTTGGTATGTGCCTTAAATGATTTTGCATTGTGTTATCCAATAACTACTTTAAATATTTGAAACTTGACGATGAATGAGCTTACTTTGGTCATTAAGGAACCTCCAAAATGTACAGTTAAAGTGAACTACATGTCTTTCGTAATTTCATATTTTTCAAATTCGTGAATTATATCATTATCCATGCTTTTCAGTAATGAAATCCAAGCATAATAAGTTTTTCATCCATATTTCATAAGCATTATAGTCCCTTTTATGTTGGGTCGTATTGTCTTTATTAAGAACGCCTATGGTTATATTTAATGGTTCTAAAGCCTCCTATCACTCCAGTACAATCAGATTTTCATACTCTTTATTTCATAATTTTCACCATATAATTACTCACCCTTGTTAAATTTAGTAATAACAATATTCTTTGGTGCAGCATCCATAATTAAAACACTAGGTTTTTGTAATAAGAAAGAAATAGTAGACATGTATGTTAATGTCATATCAAACATACATACAGTGTATAATCAGATTTCAATTTCTTATGAAATTGAAAGGTCACATATGTTCTCAATCATCATCTATATGACAATTAAATATCAATTTTCATACTCAAATGGAACTGTTATGTAAAAAAATCATATAAAATAGGTACTGAGAAATTGAAAACGTTAAGATTGACATATATAAATCAACACAAATATATAGTTCAGTACATCATACTTGGCTCAATAAAAAATGATTATTTAACATCAATATTGCCTAAATACAATGAATCTTATATAGAATAGAATCAGGTAGCTCATGTGACAAAGTCTCCAAAGCTCGGTATGCAATAGCTCTAATCATTTTGGTTAGGAACTTGATATGATATGAAGTCCTGATCAATCCTATTCTTCAAATTTCTCTTATGAACATTTTGACCAATCAACTATATGTTTTTGAGTAAGGCAAATCTAAATTTCAAAGCCTGCTTAATAGTTTAATTTCTACTTATGGCAATGTTGAGGTGAAGTTGTGCACTTCAATTCAACATCTACGAAAACCGATCAGCCTCTAAACTGCAACTCTTATATTATGATTATTGTAGTTTACTCAAAATCTCATTTTAATCTATTATTGAACTAATCAAATTAATATATTCTAGCTATTTCATTGTAATTGGAAACCCATTTCTCATTGAACGAATCAAATTAATGTTTATTAGTTCGGTCTGATCTTGATGGGGCTAGACTCCTTTGTTTGGATCCATGAATCTGAGTAGCTGTGGAAACAAAGTACCTACAAAACAATGAAAAGCACACCGAGGGTTGTTTCCCGGTAAGCCTCTCTGACGCTCAAGTCAGTTTTCGGTGAGGGTTTTGATGGCTGAAAGTAGAGAAAAGTAGGGTTCTAATGTCGTACCTGTATCATGGCAAGGTAGTACCTTATATATGGAATAGCTGCTAGGTTTAGGTCTTTACGTATGATCTTTATGTATGCATGGGAGGTTACGACCTACGAATGGGTTGCGGACGCGGGGTCCTGGGCCTGGGCCTGACTCGTGGTCCTGGGCCTGGGCCTACCATAGCCAACCCAACCATTTATAATTATTCCATTTTAACTAAAGACTTGACTTTTAATTATTACTGAATTAGTCAAATTAATAATTATAAATTTTGATTCATCTAAACTCATTTTTAATTATTATTAAACATATCATATTAATAATTTTAATTCAATTAGAAACTAATTTCTAATTGTTGTAATTGAACTAATCAATTTTAATGAAAGTAATTTATAGTTCATGTACCCAATCATCTAGCCTGTCCAATGTCTGGTTTTTACGCTTTAACAAATCGTCCATCTTTCTGAATAAATGTCACTAGGACAAGATTAGAGATGAAGATTTGCCTACCTTGTGATGTTAACTTAATCATGCTCTTGGAGCATAATGAAACACTAAAGTCTTCAGCTGTTTCTTCAGTTTTTCAATATTTCAACAGCATTGTCAGCTTAAGATGGGGAGTTTCTTCTCCCTCTCCTCGATTAAGTTCTTATATATTCAAGTGAACAACTTAAAAGTTATCACCTTTCTTTTTCCTCATTTATGACATTTCGAGAAGAAGCTCTCTAACGCAGAAAGCAGAGATCGTTACATTCACGCTGCCAAGGTGCTTGAGAAGTGGTTAAGGTCGAGACTTTATTGGAAAGCAATTCCTGGGTAACTCTTTGATGCTCGAAACACGAACAGGGTTGGATATGGACTGTATTTCAAATTTTGTCTGGATCAGGTTTTGAGTTTTCAATGGACGGGCTTGTGTTTTACCACAGACAATAAAATAGATAGGGCTTCATACATGAACAAATGGAAGAATGGATTTACAGTTTAAAACAAAAGACATAAAATAAATAATACAGAATTTAATTTAACACAAAGTGCTATAGATAATAATTTCAGTTAAGATGTATACTAAACCTCTTCTCATACAATTGATTAGAAATTTAGATAATAAGACTTATCATATGTATCAATAATCATATTATTTATTAAATTTTTTTTGCAAAATATAAACGACGGGTTTGAGTAACAAGAGACTAGAGAGAGAAAGAACAACAATTAGGACAAGATACCTTGAAAGACAACCGGTGGAAGAAGATGAAATGTAGAAACTTGAAGTGTAGATCAAATATCCTTGTATAAGTGATTTGGATAATATACATTTTTTATGAATTAAAATGTATAGCTTGGAATGTTAATAAAATGATATAAAAAAATAAAATATCATTAAATTTGATAATGTACAAGATGTTAATTATAATTTCAAAATACATATATACAAAATAAAAAATACAAATATTAATTACTAAAACTCGTTTTTACATATATGACTTCATATTCACCTTGGACTTGGAGGATCATTTTCATACTTTTAGAAACTTGGTAACTAAAACTTGGTAAAAGAAAATTTTAACTTGTTTTGAACATTATTTACATACCAGCTTCTTCTTCTTCTTCTTCTCAATGTAAGCCATGACCTCCTCCTATTTAGAAAGTGACACCTCCAAAGCATAACAAAGTGCAAATCAAAGCTCTAGTTAACAGTATGATTCATCTAGTTCCTTTACACAGTATTAGAAGCTGTAATATGCACGAACAACAAAAGAAACATGTAGCGAATGGAGTATGGAAATGTGGAACAGATACATTAATACTTGACACAAAATTCTATACCAATGGATATTTTTTTCGATGTGAAATTAGATTAGAATGTTAGAGGGGCCATCCTTATTCTAATTACATTTTCCCTATCTTACATTTGAATAATTTAGCTAAGGATTCTTTTGACTTTATTAACGGAGGCACGAACAAAAAGCAGTTTGTTTATAAATTCATCCCCTGTAAGCTTCTTCCCTTAAGAAAATAAGCATCTATCCATTGTATCCATAGGATATCTTTTTCTTCTTATTATCTTTACACATTTTTTTGTCAAATAACTCCGAAAGAAGCAAATTACATAGAAAACACAAACAAAGAAATGAACTAGAACACTTCATCCCTAAGATTCATTTAATATCAATATCTAACAACACTTTTATCGAACACTTAATAGGCAATACTCAAACAATCTTCAAATTTGATTTTAAGCTTCAAACAACCATTCTGGACGCACTACCCATCTCATCATCTTCATTATTATTATGACAACATACATTCGCCATTAAAAAAACCACAACACACACAACTTAACACAAAACCTAGCAGAAAACAACACCCGAATACAACAACATCACCAGTAAAAGAAAAACTAGAGTGCAAAGGATGAAATACATACCTCAACCAACGACGACGAAGATAGCAGAAGATGGAAGAAAACGACAACGATGGCCGACATAAGTGTAAGATTTGTAAATGTTTTTGTGAATCTGACGTTAAAGTTTATTGTCAATGTGTGCAGTGTATTTATACAGAGGGTTCAATGGATTTCATCCATTGATCTGAAATTGTTACAATCCAATGGCTAAGATTTATAACTGACTCTGACAAACTAAGATTACAGCTAACATTCTTGTTATAAGGATTTACGTTTGTGTTGTGCAGGTTCATGGAGAGGTTACTGGAATCCTCTAGAAGCAACAGAGCAGACTTGGACTTCTACTTGCTTGGTTTTCGTTTCGGCTGGCTAGTTGTTTTCTTCTTAGGTCAAGTTATGATCCGACCCATATGTTTTATCTCCATCATTCCCTCTCAAGCGAAAATGGGGATGGACGAAGACATTGAGCTTGGACAGCAACGCCATTGATCGGACCGCCGTGAGAGGCTTGGTAAGTAAATCGGCTACTTGATCTTATGTGGGTATGTAACGAACTTTCAATTCTTTCTCTCTATTCTGTATCGTATGAAATGCACATCAACCTCGATGTGTTTCGTTCGAGCATGAAACACCAGATTTAGGGCTAGAGACCGTGCTCCATTATTATCACACCAGAGAATCGGTGTGTGTTTGAGAGTGAGCCCTAGTTCCTTTAACAGTAAGTACAACCATAGTACCTCTATAGAGACCTGAGCTAAGGCTCGATATTTGGCTTCGGTACTAGACCTAGCCACTGTAGTTTGTTTCTTGGACATCTAGAACACTAGATTACCCCCTAAGAAGACACAACCTCCAATTGTCGACTTCCTATTGTCTGGATTCCCACCTCAATCTAAGTCACTGTAAGCCTGTAGAGAGAGAGGATTGGGTGATCGTAACCAGTTGTTCCCTTGAGATACCGTAAGACCCTCTTGTAAGCAACCCAGTGGGATTCAAGAAGCGTAGAGAGAAATTGACTTAGATGATTCACTGTATAACTAATGTCGGGTCTTGTATGGCATAGGTATTGAAGAGCATCGATAATGCTACAGTAAAGAGTGGGATTTGCAAAGGGAGTACCATCAACAGCTGAAAGCTTGGTTCCGGTGGCTAGTGGAGTGGAGCAAGGAGTGCAATCCGTCATATTTTCCCTGGCCAGAATATCAAGCGTGTATTGCCTCTGTGAATGGTATAGGCCCGAGTCATTTCTGTATGCTTCAAATCCAAGAAAATGACTTATACTGCCACAAGTGTTTTCAATGCAAATTTTGTGTTTAGTTGCATTATTATTGAACTGATTTCTGTAGTAGAATTTCCTGTTACTAGGATGTCATCGACATAGATTAGGATCAATAGGATAATGCCATCTGCAGACTTATATAATAGAGAAGTGTCCGATAATGATTGTTGAAAGTCCCACTATAGAAGAGTGGACTTAAGAGTAGTGTACCAAGCTCTTGGAGCTTGCTTAAGGCCATAGAGAGCCTTATGTAACCTGCACACATGGTTAGGAAAAGTAGAATCCTCAAAACCCTCTAGTTGTTTAACATAGATCTCCTCAGCCAAAGCCCCATTTAGGAATGCATTATTTATATCAATCTGCTGAATGTCCCAGTTATGACTTACTGCAAGAGATAGAATGACCCAAATTGTGGATGATTTGACCACTGGGCTATATGTTTCTGTGAAATCAAGCCCTGATATTTGCTTGAACCTTTTAGCTACAAATCGTGCTTTGTATTTTGCAATTGCTCAAGTAGAGTCATACTTTATTTGAAACACCCACCTAGTTCCAAGAATAGATTTAGAAGAGTCATAAGGCACCAAATGTCATGTGTTATTCCTCTACAAAGCTTGAACTTCCTCAAACATTGCTTGCTTCCATTTAGGATCAGATAGAGCAATATCAGTTGATTTTGGTTCGGAATATTTTTGTGCTGATGGAGAAAGAGATGTATTGTATGCTTTTGGCTTGAAAATGCCACTCTTAGATCGAGTCTACATAGGGTGTAAATTGGAGACCCTAGGAGGAACAAAATGGTTAGGAGAAAAGGATGTGGATTCTGGAATAAGAGTAGAATGAGTTACCTAATTTGATGTCTCTGAGGCAGAGGACTGCAGAGAGGTATCTACTATAGGGGAGTGCATTGGAATGACCTGTAGAGTATCTGTGAGTGTGGAAATGGGTAGGTTAGGTTTTGAAAATAAGGTGGAATATGGAAATTCGGTTTCATTGAATATTACATGTCTAGAGATGTAAATGTGGCATGTAGGATGTAGGCATTTGTAACCTTTGTGAATGGGACTGTATCCCAGAAAAATACATTTGCTGGTGTGGTATCCAAATTTATGTTTATTTTAGAATCAGAGAAAGGGGAAACAAGCACAACTGAAGATTTTGAGATAAGTATATAAGGGAAATTTATTGAATAACTTCTGAAATGGTGATTTATAACCTAACATAGGGGTAGGGAGATGATTGATAAGGTATGTAGCTATTTGAAAAGCCTCTAACCAAAATTGTAAAGGTAAGTTAGCATGAGAGAGTAATGTGAGTCCAGTTTTAGTCACATGCCTATGTTTTCGTTCTGAAATGCCATTTTGTTGATGGGTATAAAGACAGATGAAGCGTGTTTAGATTCCATGTGCAGCAAGAAATGGTTTTAAAATTGTAAATTCCCCTCCCATGTCACTATGTAAGGCCTTCATTTTATGATTCAGCTGTAGTTCAACAAATGCTTTAAATTGAATGAATGTTGCCATGATTTCTAATTTTTGTTTTAGGGGATATAACTAAGTAAATTTAGAAAAGGCATCGACAAATATAAGATAGTACCTATGTCCATTTGTAGAAGGAAAAGGACTAGGTCCCCAAACATCTATGTAAACTATTTCTAGAGGTTTTGTGGCAGAAATTTCATGTGCCTGAAAAGGTCATTTTTGTTGTTTGCCATATTGACATGAATCAAAAAATTGCAAAGAAGAATTGACATAATGAAATTTGTAATTCATTGACTGTAAAATGTGTTTTAATACAGTAGCATTTGGATGCCCTAAACGAGCATGCCACTCATTTACACTTGATTCAGCTAATAATCCAGAAAAGAAAGTAGAGAATGAAGGTTGTACTGGCCATCTTTGAGTAGGATCTGGTTTAAGCCTGTACAGGCCATTCTTGAGCATTCCCTTGAGTAGAATCCTCCCTGTAATTTTGTCCTTAAAAACACAATAAGAATCGTTAAACTCAACAATAATCTTATTATTTGTTGTCAATTGAGAGTATAGGATACAAATAGCTTACATTTAGGAGACAGAGTGGTCAGGAGCTAAAGCTAAGGAGATAGGAGGTTTCAAACTATGGTACTCGGGAAATACACGGAAGCAGAATGGGGTAGGTATCATGGTGGTTAAGGAACTTATAAGTAGAGTGGTGGGGATTACAAGGGTAAATGATAGGATTATGGTGGCTAAAATTGTTTTTAACAATGTGGTTCTCAATGTCGTTTGTGCATATGCACCTCAAGTGAGTTTAGACGTACAACAAAAAAGTCTATTCTGAGAGGCGCTAGAGGGGGTGCTGCAATAATTCGCTGATATGGAGCAGGTCATCCTTAGAGGTGATTTTATTAGGCATATAGCGGTTGGTATGGACGGATATACAAGAGCTCTTGGGGGCTTCAGATACGACATTAGAAATGTTAATAGGATTGCTTTATTAGACTTGGTTGTAGCATATGAGTTAGTCATAGCTAATTCTCTATTTAAGAAAAACGACGAGCACTTGGTAACGTTTCAGAGTAAAACCTCTAAGACACAAATAGATTATCTCCTTGTCAAGAGAGGTGCTAGATCATGGTGTAAAGATTGCAAAGTACTACCAACTGCATGCATATCAACTCAACATAAATTACTAGTTCTGAATTTCAAGATTAAAGGATGAAGATCACAGTTTTTTAACCTGCATTGTCGTAGAATTAAATGGTGGAGGCTAAGAGGGGATAAGATGGAACGACTTAGGACACAAGTTCGGTCAAATGCAATAAGGTCTGTGAGTGGGTAGGCAAACCTGATGTGGGAGGGTGTAGCCTCTGTAGTGCGTGCAACTGCCATAAATCACCTAGGGTATCTAAAAGGGTCCCCAAAGGGCAAGGAGGAGGGTGGATGGAAGGTTAGTGGTGGTCGGACGAGGTTCAGGGGACAGTTAAGACAAAAAAGAGAGCTTTTAAAGATCTTTTAGATAGTTCAATGGAGGAGGAGAGGGAGATTAGTAGAATAAGGTATAGATTGGCAAAACGAAAGGCTAAGAAAACTATCGCAGTGGCTAGAGGGGAAGCATATGAGACTATGTATAGGGACTTGGATACGTTAAAGGGAGCACAAAAGATTTTTAAGCTAGCACGAGATAGGGCATGTGGGACGTATGATTTCAACCAAGTTTGTTGTATACGTGATGAAATAGGACAGGTACTCACAGAGACCCAAGACATCAAGAGGAGATGGCAGAGGTACTTTCATGGCCTGTATAACAAAGAGATGGTGGGCAACGTAGAGTTAGGAGATTCCTTTATGACGGGGCATATTCATGGTAGCTGCGCATGGGTGAGGATTACGAGGGGTGAAATTACTACGGTGTTGAGAGGGATGGGGAGCGGTAGGGTCGTAGGGTCAGACAAGATCCCTATAGAGGTATGGAAATGGTTAGGAGGTGTCGGTATTGTATGGTTATTTCAACTCTTCAATGTGATTTTGGAGTCAGCCAAAATGCCAGATGAATGGAGATTAAGTAGGTTGATCTCCTTATACAAGACCAAAGGGGACATCCAACAATGTCACAACTATAGAGGCATCAAACTATTAAGTCATACCATAAAGCTATGGGAGAAGGTAATTGAAAAGAGAATCTAGAGAGCTGCTTCTGTATCGAACAACCAATTTAGATTTATACCTGGTAGGTCAACGACAGAAGCGATACATCTACTCTGTAGACTCATGGAATGCTACTGAGAACAAAAACAGGATTTGCATATAGTTTTTATTGATTTAGAGAAGGCATATGATAGGGTTCCTAGAGACCTCTTATGGAGGTGTTTAGAGGCCAAGGGCATTCCTATCCCCTATATTAAAGTAATTAGGGATATGTATGAAGGAGCATTGACTAGCGTCAGAACGATAGGAGGGGACATGGAAGAGTTTTCTATCAGTATTTGTCTCCACCAAGGATCTGCATTAAGTCCTTTATTGTTCACATTAGTGTTAGATGAAATTACCAAACATATTCAAGGTGAGGTACCTTGGTGTATGTTATTTGTGGACGATATTGTGCTAGTGAATGAGACCAAGGAGGGGGTCAATGCTAAGTTATAATGCTAGAGAGATGCGTTAGAGTCGAAAGGTTTTAAAATCAGCAAGTTGAAGACGGAGTATTTAGAATGCAACTTTTCAGAAAACTAGATGGCGCATGAGGTAGCGGTAGCAATTGGTACCGACGTCATACCACAGAGGACGAGTTTTAAGTATCTGGGGTCTATCATCTAGAGTGATGCTAATATCGATGCTGATATAGTACATCGTATTAGATCAGGCTAGGCCAAATGGAGAAGTGCATCAGGGGTTTTATGTGACAGGAAGATTCCTTTAAAACTCAAGGGGAAGTTTTATAAAATGGTGATTTGTCCAATCATGTTATATGGGGCAAAGTGTTGGCTTGCCAAATGTAGGCATATAAGACAGTTTTTGGTAGCAGAAATGTGCATGTTTCAGTGGATGTGTGACATTACCAAGAGAGATAAGGTCCAGAACCGGGTGGTAAGAGATAGATTACAAGTAGCTAGCTTTGTCGACAAGTTGAGAGAGACTAGGCTTAGGTGGTATGGGCACGTGCGTAGGACGCCCTCCGATGCTTCGGTACGAAGCTATAAGGGAATAACACTTAGAGAATATAAGAAGAGAAGAGGGAGGCCTTATTAGAATTGGTGGGAAGTGATCAAGGAGGATATGTCAGAGTTGACCCTTAATGAGGTAGTAGCTAGAAATAGAAAAGTTTGGCGTGATCGGATAAGGGTAAAGGATTAACCGTTCCAGTTACACAAAATCAGTATAGCAGTTACTAGGAGATGTTGTGTCATGATGCGCAGATTGCATGACAGGTGCGGGGGAACTGTGGGGTGTCATTCCGGAAGGGTCTCTGAGGAAGGTCCCCTTACTTAGTGAGAGACCAAAAGGGATGGACTTTGTAGCCTATTAGGTTCTCGCAGATCTGGCCTCCTTCAGGTATTCCCCATTACTTGTATTTTCATTTATTTTATATTTTTAATGAATTGTTTATGTATCTTGCATTATTTTTATATTGTCTCATTTGCATGTGGGTCCACCAGAAATGTTGCGTACTATTGGAGCTCCCCAAACTCCGCTTCATTGCTGGATTTCGGACTGGGTGATGATGATGATTGTAACATCCCATTTCCATACAAAGGGTTAGAATCCTAAAAATTTGGTGCATGTGAGATCAATCAGAGAAATTAGGAAAAACACATCTCATGTTCATGCATTACATAAGGTGCACATGCACATGAATAGTGAATCTTTGCACATAACAATAATCGTACATGCAGTCATTGACATTCCAGGTATATTTGTTAATAAATGGGATTGTTATTGAGAATTGTGGTTTATTGGTATTGAAAATTGACTTGGAGAGTGTAATTGTTGATTTAAAATTTTTGGAGAATTTTAGGAAATTTTTCTGAAAAATTCGAGGTAATTTTTGAACTAGGAAAAATACCAAGTGGCAAGACAATTATGAAATGGTAGTAGAAATTATTGTTCAATGGCAATGGGAATTTTTCTAAATGACTTTAGGAATTAGTAACAAATGCCATTGAAAATTTGGGAAAAATTGGAGTAGAAATTGACATTTATTTGGAAAGAAACCAATTGAATGCCTTAAAAACTTGTCACTTGCCTAACCATGTCTTAAACCATTATTTTATTAATAAAACCCAACCCTTTTAGTAGTCTTCCACGATGCTTTTCAAATTAGAAGGGCCAAGTGAGTTTTTCTTCATGTTTTCCTTTCCTCCTTCGTTAATTGCTCCCTCCCTCTCATCCATTTTCATTTTTCTTCATTCTCTTCTAACCTCACCAACATTTCACCTTGTTCCCATCAATTAATTGCCACTTCCATCTTGTTATTTCTTCAATTTACCACAAGGAAAACCTAGTTTTTCCTTCTTCAAGATGATGAACAAGTGATGCTTGGGAGCTAGGGTTGAGTGAGAGTTTGAAGAGTTTGGAGCTAAACTAAGTAAGTTTTGCTTTCAATGTTTTGGGTATTGTTAAACTAAGCTAAAATGACGAGTAACTTGAGCTTTGATGCTTTGATTTTGAAAGGTTTATGTGTGTGTCTTGGGTGATGAAAAATTCATGTTCATGTCTTGTTTTTGGATATGTAGGATGAGTGATAA
>JANZLC010000001.1:5493459-5518631 GCA_026413385.1 Erythroxylum gracilipes
AGGTTAGGTTTCTTTAGAAACAAGAAGAAGATAGCAAGGTATTTAAATGGATAGTGATGGAAGAAGGCAAAGTTCAACTTTAAGGCTTTGGAGAAGAGAGTATCAAAGATGGAGAGAGAGCAAATGAAGAAAAAAGTGAAGAAGATGAAGAAATGTGGCATATGTCGTGAATGGTTAAATGATAGACCCAAAATATGGTCTTTCAACAAATTCGTGGCGTCACTTGCCACATGTCGCTTCCCCATGGTTCCATTTGGTCCACTTTAATAACTAGTCCATTTTGTCTCCAATTTCTACTCCAATTGTCTCCAAATTTTCAATGACATAAGTCATTAAATCCCAAATTCATTTATAAAAATTTCCATTGCCATTCGACTCTTATTTCTACTACTATTCATTAATTGTTTTGTCACTTGGCATTTTTCCTAGTTCAAAATACCCTTAAATTCCAGAAAATTCGCAAATTTTCACCAAAAATTCTAATTCACTACTTATATATTCCCACTCAATTTTGAAGACACAAAACCATAATTCGCATCATATTCAAATTAAAACAATCATTTATACCCAAAAATGTCAAATGAGTGCATGAACATTTCATTTTAATTTGTGCAATAATTTAATTTCACATATGTGTATGCTAACATTATGCATGAGCATGAAACACACTTTTCTAAACTCTCATTACTATTTTCTCAATTTCATAAATCCAAGGTTCTAACCCCTAGTATGGGAACGGGACGTTACAAATGACGATTTTAAAAAGAAATAAATTTTCTTTCATGTATAAAAAGATCCAAGAACTCTTAAATGCATTTACAGTTGAGAATGATAAATTGAAAATTGATGTGCTTGAAAGGATAAAATCTAAGAGTGTGGTTACTGATAAAGATAAAATATATGATTTAATGCATAACAATGACAAGATATTAAAGAAGGAGCAATGTGCTTAGAGAATCATTTTCCAAGTTCACTTTGACAATTGAAAATTTGAATAGTAAGCTTAGAGCTTGAAACAAATCTAATAATATGAATGGAATTTGTTTCATATATGGGAGTATACCATCCAATTCTAAGACATCTTTATAGGGAGAAAACATTTACGTGATGAGACTATGACTAAATTATCACATGAGTATCTTACATCTTCTAAAGATCACATGCTCATCTATCATCCTCTATATTGTAAGCAAAAGAAATTTTTCATGCATTCATTTACGAGTCATGTACTAAACCTAAAGGGTATAACATTCAAGGTAAAAGTAGACATAATTTTTATACAAGGTCATCTTAAAAGAACATAAAACATCCTGCTTGTCCATATAGGCATCTTTATCATCGAAATAACATAAAACAAGCTCATAATCATTATCTTTCTCATTATAAGTATAAAGGTATAATACATACTCCCATTTAATATAGGTCATATTTCTATCATAGAAGCATGCCATTTTTAATTCATAAGCAAGGCCTTTTTTGTACACAAAGATAGCTTCTAGTCTCTTATATATCCAAAATAGAGCATCATATAACCCACATTATCCAACAAGACCTAAAATGGCATGTAAGACATAATCTTATGGGCCTTTCTTACATGACACTGACACTTTTAATTCTCATCATAGAAGATGTTATTTTCATGGTGATTATGGACTTTTCTACAAAAGTTACTTTTGAAAAATGTTTCTTAAGTAAATTTAAAAAGATATGAGTTAAAAAAAGGTTTAAAAAGTAATATATATGACTCAAGCTTGTGTAGATGCCTATAACATATTGATTTCTTTACCTTATATGTTGATATCAAGTTGCATAAAATGAATATAAAAAACGGTACCACCTCTACTTATAACAAATGAGATAAATCAACTATATGTCTAATAACTATCTTCAAAGAAAAAAGAAAAATTTCCAAAAGTCCTCACATGATCCAAGTAAGGAAATTAATATCAAAATACCAATTTTTAAACCAAAGAAGGAAGAAAAGATGCAACCTTTGAGGCATATAAAAAGAGATAACTATTTACTTCCATATTCGCAATATCAAAGAACATTTACATTGCATGCATTTTTAAGAGGAGATAGCATTATTGTATGTACATAAGGGGAGAAATATAGATTGATTTTTAAAATTAGTGCTTGAGAATTACAAGAATTGCTCTTTTATTTGTTTAATGATTTACATATACTCTTAGCCTATATGAAAGAGTTTTTAAAAAAAGGGCAAGAGAAAATTTATTTATTTTTCATTTTAATTCTTATAGATTTATATATCATATGCCTTTTCTAATGTCAAAAAAATAGAAGAAAATGTTGATATTTAAACTTGATGATTTCATGATATATTAATTAAGGGAGAGTATGCATCACATATTACTTTAATGTAGGAAAAACATACTAAATGTCATTTATTTTTCTCAATATTACTAAATATTTTGTCATCATAATAAAAGGAGAAGATTGTTAGACCGAGTGAGGTTCTAATATATTTTGATCATAACAAAATAAATTACTACTAATGTTTTTACAGTTTGTGATATTAGTAAATTAATATGTGTTATACAGATATGGAAGATAAAATTAAGAAGCTTAAATGCATTATGATCAATCATGATATTAGTTCTTATATATGTATAAACAATATCTAATTAAATATTTTTTTGAAAGTTAAAAAGAATTCATTGATAAGCCCTGAAAGGAAGCAATAAAGTAATATTACAAGGATGTGCTAACAAAAATGTTTCAAAATAAATAAACTTTATAACTTGTCATCTCTGAAACTTTTAGAAAACCAATAGCCAAGTTATTCCAAGTTCCATCTTCTTCTGAGTGAGAAGCTCAAGCCTTTAGTGACTTTGTGAGTAACAAAGATTTCTCTTATCCAACAGCAGATCCTATATGTAAGTTCAAGCTTCTTTATTTTAGTATTCTTAAATATTCTTTGGTTTTTTCATTCCATATTATATACATAGAGCAATTCAGGCTAAGGCTTAAACATTTTTTTATCTTTCCCTATTCTTTTGCATTGGTTTTCAGCTTACACCAAGATGGTATCTAATAGTTATAGGTTGCATTATGTTTTTGTGGGTAATTTAGTATGTTTTTAGTTGTCAATTAGATTATTTGTGCCTTTTTAGGTTTAGAATTGTGTTAATGTGATTATGTGTTTATGTTTTTTAGTATTATGTGGTTTAGGCCATGATATCAGGCTTTAATTTTTTATATTTGATGTATTTTGATGAGTTTGTTAGTTTTGATGAGTTTGTTAGTGTTTGAGATAAGATAAAGAAGATCGAAGAAGATTTGCAGAAAGTTCGGAGGAGAAGTCAAGGCCACAATCGTGACAGAAACAACCAAGCATATGCCACGATCGTGACTCACAGGCCAAGATAGTGATAGAAGCCAATAGGACAGGCCACGATTGTGACTCATTAGTCATGATCGTGACAGAAGCCAAATTTTAAGTGTCACGATCATGAATCATTGGCCACAATCATGACAAATGTGGGAACTGCTTTCGAACTTAACTTTTCGAGGGTTATTTCGGACATTTAGACCTAGGTCAAACTTATTCTTTACGCTAAAAAGCCCTAGGACTATAAAAGACAAAAGAATGACCTAATCTAGGGGGCCTCCATTTGCCACCTTAGGAAAGAATACAGGGAAAGAGAAGGAAGAGAAAAGAATGAGAGAAGGGAAGAGGAGCATCTACAGCTACTGTCCAGCCACTCCAACCCAGCCATTTCAAGTTCTTTTCTACTTTCTCTTATTTATTTACTTCATCTTGATGTATGATTTGGGTTTGAGAATGTTGAACATATTGTTAATGATGTTCTAATTTCATTTTGGAATTGAATCTTGAATCATTTTGTGACCTATTTGTTTATGATGATAATGAAATTGTTTGGATATTTGGATATTTGTGTTTGCATATACATTGACAATAAATCGAGAGAGAGAGTTAATAGTAATCCGATTAGGTTGGGTAACCAGAGTTAACAACCTAATAAGTCACACAATTATCAAATCAATAATCATAAGAAGAGAGATCTTGTGTGAGGACCCGATTGTCTATTATATTGCTTAAGAACTAATTAGAACGTGATTGTTTTGTTAATTGAGAGATTGCAAAATTGGAATTTCAGAATCAATTAAGGATTATTAATTTGGGTTAGTTGATTAGATCTTGAGAGAGAGTAATCAAACCTTCAAAATTTTAGGACTGATACAAATTACATCGAAAGTGATTAGGGTAGCAAAATGACGATAGATAAATCCCATCTTCTCATATGTAATTTAAGTGAATAACTAAAAATAAGGAGAAATTAAGCATATCAAGAATTAAGAAAATTATTATAAACCTTCCTTTAACCATGTCTTAGTCATTTCAATAAATTAGTGGTTCAATCATTACATGATCATTTCATATAAGACATAATGCATAAATCTTTTCATAATTAAAAGGAAATTATTTTGATCTTTAAAGAAAACCTTTTGATTTAAAAACTTTTGAAATATTTTTGAATTAAGTTCTTTTGTTAAAAAAATTTTTTTAACTAAAGGGAGGTTCTAATTGATGTTTTGATGATAACGAAACATAATTACCAATAATGAATTTATTATTTTGATGACAGAAAAAATGAATCCATAATCTCAATAAGATAGTTTATGAATTTGATAAAGAGAAGTTACAGTTTGTAGTCGATGAAATGAAGTCAAACAAAGAACAAAAGAAGATTAAAGTTTATCAAAGTCATTTTACATTTTTATTATTAATTTAATCTCACTTTGTTAATTTGATAATCTAAAAGGGTCAAAAGAAGTTAAAGTTTGTAATCGACGAAATGAAGTCAAACAAAGAACAAAAGAAGATTAAGGTTGATCAAGGTCATTTAACATTTTTTATTATTAATTTAATCTCACTTTGTTAATTTGATAATCTAAAAGGGTCAATATGCGTAAACATTTCATCTTACTTCATCATATGATTCTTTTCATTCATTAAGAGGTGTTCAAGCACGTTTTAAAAAGAAAATACCTTAAACTTTCATACACTCCTTAGGGAATATTTTGCAAAATTTTTAAATCATAATTGTATTAAAATTGAGTATGAGTATTTGAAGTTGTTAAAATCAAGTTTTTAGAGTGATTCGTTGACCTATATGGGTTAATAGTTGACCAATACAGGTTAAAGTTAAATTTGATGTATTGAGAGTTTGTTGCAACATTGGTTGGTGTATTATTCAACCAATGGTCCACCACTCTCTTAAAAACTAGTGAATATGTGCATTCAATATACACTAGTCAACCAATATGCTATATTGATCGATTATTGCTCTATAAATAACTATTATAACTACTAGATCTTGGCTCCAATGGCTAGGGGTCCTAAAACACTACAAAAACATATTTCCTCATTGGTTTTAATATTAAGAAGCCTTTTAGTCTATTTTGCACAAATAAGTATATAATTTTTTAATCATTTGAGCATCATTGTATTATATTTTTGTGAGTAAGCCTCTTTGAAGTTATCAAGTGATAAATTGAGTTATTTTGAGTTGTAATATTTGGTTGGGGCTTTATATTATTGTACTTATGTGTGATCTAAATGGTATTAAGGTTCCTCTTCAGCTTAAAATACGATTGTAAAAGGTTCCTCTTTCCAGAGAAGATTGTATAAAAGGCTTTGAAAGAAGAATTATAGTAAAATTTCAAGAATAATCTTGGGACTGGAAATAGAAAAGGTTGTTTAATTCTTTGATTAATCTATATTAATTAATTTCCTTATCCTTATTTATATTGATTATGTATAAGAGCAAAATGAAGCAATAAACTCAAGAAGATACTTTATGAAGTTGATAAAGAAAGTTAAACTTTATAATCAATGAAATGTAGGTCAAACCAAGAAAAATAGAAGATCAAGGATCGTCAAGGTCATTTTAGATTTTTTATTATTAATTGTAATCTCAATTTGTTAATTTGATAATCTAAAAGACTTCATATGCATAAATATTTTATCTTACTTTATTGCATGAGTCGTTTCATTCATTAAGAAGTGTTAAAGCTTTTGTTTTTAAGAGGCAATCCTCTTGATCTTTCAAACACTCTTTAGGGAATATATTTTGGGAAGTGTTTAAATCATAATTATTTTAAACAAATTGAGTTTGAGTGTTTGAAGTATATTTTTGGAGTGACTGGTTGACCTATATAGGTTAGTAGTCAACCAATGTAAGTTATAGTTGTCGAATTTAATGTACTAAGAGTTTGTTGTACTATTGGTTAATGTATTAGTCAACCAATATGCCATATTGGTCAATCAATGGTCAACCAGTCGTTTAATAGATAGTGAATAAGTGAATTCAATGCACACTAGTCAATTTATATGCTATACTAGTCGACAGTGCTTTATGAATAGTTGTTACAATATCTAGTTCTTGGATCCAACAATTATTAGGGGTCCTAAAATATTATGAATACATGTTTTCTCATTGGTTTTTGTGTCAAGAAGCATTTTACTATATTTTACATAAATTTATTAGTGCTCTCCAATCATTTCAGCATCATTGTCTCATATTTAAGTGACTGAGCCTCTTTAGAATTATCAAGTGTTTAATTTGTAATATTTGGTTGGGGTATTATATTATTGTACTTGGAGGTGATCCAATAGGTATTGATGTTCCTCTTTAACTTAGAAGAAGATTATAAAAGAGCTCATTTTTACTTAGAAAGATTGTACAAAGGTTATTGATAAGTATTAATTTGGTCATATTTTTAAGCTAATATTTAGTGCATTTTGTTTATTTTTTGAGTAATTTTATTATTTATGGCATTTAATTTGTTCATATTTCTAGGTATAATTCACACATTTGGACAAAAGGAACAAATTCAAAAAATTTGAGAGTAATTTAAAGAAGTTTTGACTAAGTTATGGAGTTCATGACAAGTTATAGATGTGTTTGAAGTGTTATAGGCATGTTGATTGATTTTTACTGAACACACTTATGTTGATTGTGAACACACCTATATTAAGTAATGAATAGCTTGTATTGACATTATATAACTGTGATTGTGCACATGTTGTATCTCTTAAACATTGAATTTAAAATTTAAAATGAAAATTTAAGTGGTAAAAGAAGGAGGAATTTTGAGAAACACAATTATAAGCCCTATAATGGTAGAAAGAAGGAAGAATAACTAAGAAAACTCCTTTGGAATGGATTTTCATTGATCTAGAGTAAAGTTCTTAAAGATTAAAGGGACTTCATCATTATATCCTTAATTTTCTGTTTTCTCTTTAGCATTGACATTATGTTGGATATGATTAGTATATAAACTCTTTATGTTATTTAGATTAGATGAACCACGAGATGGATCTTATAATGATTTTATTTTATTTTAATTCATTCTTTAGTTTCATTGAGATTTAATTATGTCTTATTTATTATTCTTGGATTGATATTGCCAATGTGTTGATTCAAGTGTGATTTCATGCAATTGAAATTTTTTTAAAAAAATCCTTTGTATCAATAGATCTAGTATAATTAAAAGGAGTTGTATATAAATCTACAGATAAATCAACATAAATATTACAGATTAGGGTCAAACCTAATAAAAAATTTAAATTGATCAATGCAATTCTAGGGATTTTTGTAACATCCCGTTATCCATGTTAAGGCAAAAATAGTAAATGAGAAAAATCACTGAGAAATTAGGAAACACATTTCATGCTCATGTATTACATGATATACACATACACGTGAATTTTGCATTATTGCGCATAAAAATAATTGTACATGCATTCATTGGCAATTTTCGGGTATAATTGTTTATATATGGGAGTATATTGAGAAATGTGATTTTATGTGTTTAAAAAATTGATTTGGAAAGTGTATTTGTTGATTTATAATTTCTGAAAATTTTGGAGAAATTTCTAGAAATTGTTTAGCATTTTTAAACTAGGACAAAAATTGCCAAGTTGCAAAACAATTGTTAAATAGTAATAGAAATTACTGTCCAATGGCAATGAAAATTTTGGTAAATGACTTTAGGATTTATTGACAAATGTCATGAAAAATTGGGAGACATTTGGAGTAGAAACTAGAGTTAAATAGACTAGATATCAAAGGAGACCAATTGGAACCATAAAACGATGTCAAGTGGCAGGTGACAAATGTCACCACACTTGCCACTCACCACTCCTCTCTCTCACGACACTCTTCAATTTAAAGATCAAATAAATGTTTTGTCTTTCATTTTAACTCTTGCTCTCCTCCTATTTTCGTGGCTTCTTCTTCTCTTCTTCTCCTTCATGACTCTTGACTCACCTAAACCTCCATCAAGTTACATCTTGCTTGCTTCCATCTTATTCTTTCCTCAATTTTCCACAAGAAAAACATATCCTTACCTCCTTCAAGATGATGATCATGTGGTGCTTGGGAGCTAGGGCTAAGTATTGTTTTTGAAGAATCGAATCTAAACCAAGTAAGTTATGCTTTAAATGTTATGGGTATTGTTAAAATGAAACTAGAATGATGAGAAATGTGAGATTGACGACTTGATTTTTGTGAGTTGAATGTGTATGACATGGATGGTGAAAAATCTATGTAAATGTCATGTTTTTGTAATTGTAAATGATCATTAATGACCCATGATTTGTTGCAGATATGTTTTGGAAGTTGGATGATCCATATAATGGTGTTAGGATGAGTGTAGAAAATCAATTATGAATGGGAAAATGTATGTGTTCTGTTTTTAGATAATGATCAAATATAGATCATGAATTGATTTGTGAATGTTTTGGATTTGAAATGTAGTTGATAATGAAGAGTGTTGGGGTAGACAAGGTGATCTTGGTATGAGTTGTGTTAGGGGAAGATTTGGAAACAAAATTTGGTAGTTGAGCTGGGAAAATGTTGCAGCTACATAATCTTTGAGTTTGCTTCAGTATTTTAGTCATAACTTCTTCTAGAGTTGTTCAATTGAGATGATTTTTAATTTGGATTAAGCTATAGATATATGGCTATATTTCTTATGAAGACATCGAAACTAAATTCTGTCTTTAAGAGTCTCAAAGTTTGACATGAAATTAGGACCTGGGTGCAGCAAAATTTGTGGATGAATGTTTATGTTGTGTTATGTTTTGAATGTATGAGAATGCATTATACTTTGGGTGTTTATGATTTAGTGTGGAATATGAAATGTGTATGGATGATGTTTAGTTGAAATTTGGTATAGTTGAATAAGTTATCCATTGAGATGATGAAATCAAATAAATTAGAGAGGTTGGTTTAGTATAAAAGAAAAGATAAAGAGAGGTAAAAGTTTGATCTGATCTTCCTTGATTAAACTGTACTGATCTAGGAAGATTTTGATAAAATGGTCTTCATGAAAGTTGTAGATCTTTCTTTTAACTTTCCATTGATATAAAGTTTGTAATTTTTGGAGTTCTAAATCAAAAGTTATGGAGGATTGAAGTAGAGATTCGGTGAAGAAGAAGAAGATTCACGACAGTGACTTTTGGATTTTAGGTGGAAATGCACCGTCGTGCTTATGCACGATCGTGCTTTTGAGATTTCTTTTTGTTACTGAACAGCCTTGCTTCTTTTGACTATAACTTCTTCTCTAGACCTCTAAATGACTTGATTCTTAAACCAATAGATTCTTAACACATTGTTCTACCTCTCCACAAAATTGGTAGCATTCCAGATTGAATTGAAATAGATTGATCAAATGAAAGTGTGGAATTTGTTGGAACAGTGAAATAGGATTATCTTATTGAACACACTTCAGTATTTTGATTATAATTGGACTTAAAGGATTAAAAATGAGATGATTTTTGATTTGTAGTAAAGTAGAGAAATAGGGCTACCAATTATATGAAGAAGTCAAATTTTGATTCATTCTCTAAGATATTCAAATTCTGGATGGAAGTTGTGTGTAGTACACTGTTTTTGTATATGAACAACCCGAAAATGTTTGAGGTATATCTTCCAAATTACTCAACCAAATTGAATGATTTTGGTGTTGATGGAAACCTAAGACATAAAGGAACATTTTTCTAGAAGAGAGTATGATCAAATTACCTCATTTTCACTTTCTAATTGAACATGAATAGTAGACCTGAAAGTGTGTGTTTTGGAAAAATCTGAAGTAAGTCAATGAGAAATAAATTGTGCGTTTAATGGTTTTAGTGAGGCATAAACCTAAGTATAAATTATACTTAGATGAGTTTTGATATGGGAATGATTATGTCATGGAATTGATAGAAAAATACCCGGGATTGTCATGAATATGCATGGTACATATTTCATTGCATACATGTCCATTATTAAACACTTATAATAGTGCAAATTGTGATATGTGTATGTTTTGCATGATATAGAGGATCGTATTGAGAGCCATCATCTAGGTGTTTCTAGGTCTTGGAAGAAAATACTAATCTGGAGCATACTGTGAGTAGACCGAGATGGTCTCACTTCATTGTTTGTTTTGTTTGAATTTTGTATTAATTAACTACTGGATGATGTTATGAATGTGATTGATTGTGTTGATTTCCGGATAGAAGGTTCGATGAATGTGATGTATGAATGAAATATTGAAGTGCTCCTTGTATGTGAATTGGATTAAATAAGTGATACATGACTTGGTTGTTAAATGCCGGACTTAGTTCTGAAGGAAAATGTGATCATGCCCATAAGTAAAAATGTGATTCTCTACTTTAATGTTGAATACCAGACTAAGGTCCGATGATATGGGAATGTGATTGAATGGGAACATGAAAATGTGATTGATGCATTCCATTACATAAATGCATGAAATATAATGACAGTTGTAACTTAAGTAGCCACCGATTAGAGCTTAAAACTCAAAGTGTGAAATGAGTCTCGAGTTCAAAAAGTGATTAAGAGCCTAAAGCTCATTATGTAAAATGAGCCCTATCCCCATCGGATAAGGGACAATTAGTAATGAGCCCAGTATCCAATAGATACGGGACAGTTTAGGCACTAGGTCACAACAAAGTAACAAATGGAAAGTAGGTCTCATGTGCTCTGCATATGCATAATATGAGTGATTAAATTGTATTGAAAGTGAAGTGTGAAATGTGAAATGATGTGAATTATATGTTACGTGATTGGGTGAGCCATCGATGATGGTCACTCATTGAGTTCGCAAAATTCTTCCAAAATTTACAAATATTTCTCAGGACTCAGAAGAATACCTCATTAGGCAACGATAGTATACCTACTGCATACGGGTGAAAGGTAGAGGTTTGGATCAGTTCACGTTTGCATTTTGTATTTTCTTATTTTTGTACAAATTTGTATTCCGCGATTTTTGTATAAATAATGGATTCTGAAATTTTTGTACCATGTGTATACAAATGGATTTATGTTGTAATGTAAAGTCATTATGAGTAAAAATATTTTATATTTATAATGGGCCCCAAATGGCTATTGAAATTTTGTTGATTATATTGTTATGATTGAAAATGTTTATAAAATAAAGCGGGCCCAAAGTGTTTATTGATTTCCGTGCATTTGATTGTATTCAAAAAGCAAAATTCTATACTGAGTTTTGACTGTTTCAGTGCGATAGCACGCCACCCTCGCGAGGCACAAATTTGGATATCACTCACGATATCGGGTTCGAGTCCTACAGGAATGGGGTGTTACAGTTTTAGTTAGAAAGAGATTTTAATTAATCAACTCATTATTAGTTGTGAAGTTATGATTACATGAGAAGTTCTAGGGGATTCAAATTTTAGATACCATTAATTGTCTCATTGGTTGATTCTTAATTCAATTGTTATTATAGTTTATCAATTGTATTACTTTGTTTTAGTTTATTATTTTGATTTTGATTTGAATCAATCACTATCCCTAATATTTTTCATTTAGATAATAGGAAAAGAGTTATTGCTAGTACTTTTAGTTTGTATAGGATTGACTCGTATTTACAGTGTTAGTCATAGTTGCACTCTGCACTTGAAGTTAAAATAATAATCAAATTAGTTATTCTTCTCCTAAAAGAATAATTATAGTGAAATTTTAATATGAGTTGACGTAGACAAGGGTTGCTTGTCATACCACTATAAATTAGTTTTATTTCTTTCTTCCCTATCTTCTTTAAACTAATTTAATTGTTTAATTAATTTATATTAAATAATTTCCCCATCCTTATTTATATTAATGGTATATTGTTTAAAATGTTAAATTTTATAATCACCCAATTCACTCCTTCCTTTTGGGTGCCATTAGAGACAAACATAATTTATTTTGATCTTTGAAAGAACTTGAGAAGGTTGTGAAAACTTATTTCAAAAAATTTGGTAGACCAAATTGGTGAATTAGGTTACCAAAGATCAAATCAAATTATGTTAGTCCCTAACTGAAGCCAAGAGGAAGACACCCAAATCACCAATTAGGTTATCTGATTGACTAGTATAGCAATATGGTCGACCATTGCCTTTTAAGAATGTGTACTATGAGTCTATGACCATATTACTTAACCAATGTACTAGTGTGTCGAATGGCTAACCACTGCCATTATTATTAACTATTATAATGACCAGTGTCATTATTATTAACTATTATAATGACTGATTTTGTTTTTGTTGACCATTTATATTATTTTAAATATACTACATATAAGTTACGGAAAGTAGCTTAGGTAGAATAAAAGGATTGTTAAGAGACTTGAGACGTTAAAGAATGCGTGATTGCATTTTATAATACATATTGACGCTTTACTCATTGGTGTGAGTAAAAGAAGAAGTTTATGACTGGTATACTTATTGTAGTTTAGGAAATTGTCTGCGATACACTTTGTGAGAGTTGCTCTTGACCTTAAAAAATTTATAAAGGGTAACTCTTCGTTTATGACACAATAAGATGATTGTAAGGTTCCTCTTCACGTATGAAAAAGATGATGTTATATGGAGGGTGGCTCAATATCTATATCTATTGAAGGAGAAAGATAGTGAGTTTCCAAGTAGAGTTTGGCTATTGGATATAAGTTAAGAGTTATTTAGTTAAATAATAATAAATAAGTATTTTAATTACAGAAGATAAGTTCTTTATCCTTTTCCCTGTTCTATTTTAATTATTGGTATACTTTATGATCATCATTTTTCCTAGTCTGTGTATTTATTTACTTATTTTATCTTGTATTATTAATCTTTACCATGTTCTATATGTAATGTACTAAATATTTTTATATGTTTAGTTATATGTATTTATTTATATTTTGTATTATTATTAATTTGCACTATATGTCGGTCTATAAATTTAAAAATAGTCACTCTATTATGTAGAGGTAAGATTGTATATTATTGGATCTTTCAAGACCTTGCATTTTAATAAAACTCTCACTGGATGTTGTCATTGTTAATTTATAATTATCATATATCAATTTTCATAATCATTCATAATAGGCAATTTATTATTTAGTTTAAAAATAAGGTAAAAAGTAAATATAAACAATTCACTCTCTCTCTCGTGTGACATCTAAAACCAATATATTTAATGAGGAATGAATTTTTTATACAAAATAATTTAAATAAAGAATCATACTTCACTAGATATATATATAATTTTAGAAATGTAATGTTATACTTATAATTTATATATCTTTTAATTGTACAAATAAATAAATAAATTGTATAAATAAATAGTCTTATCAATTTCTATTAATTATTTATTAAGAAAATTAGAGCTACTTAATTTAGGATATGTCACTTATCATAACTAAAAAGTGCAATACATTATAATATGAATCTTATTTTCATATATGTATATTTATTATTATATTCTTTTTAATGATACAGATCAATGTTACGAGAATTGAACCAAATAGGACTATAAGGCGATGTTATGAATAATGTATCAGAACCAGAATCGAATTTAGTTTTGGTATAGTACATTAATATTAGGATTGGTTAACTTTAGGTACACTTCAATTACTAAAAATAAAAGCTTTAAGCTGGATAGAAGGAAAATAAGTTTTCAACCCTAAAACATCTTTACAAACCTACTACCCACTACCACGATACGGTTTAGGAGAGAATGACACATGCCTCTCATTATTCCATCTACAACCACGTTCACAATTCAAACATTTAATTTACAAGTTTTGTCAAGCCATCGTTTCACTTAGCCACTTTCTCAAAATTGATAGATCTATGTTGAGTGTTCCAGGCGACTTGTATGTTGTTTGATTGGAGAAGTAGCAGCAAGCCAACATTTGAAAAGCAAAAACAAGCCAAAAGCCACATCAGGGAGAAGCTCAGAAGCAACAGGTTCTGTCAAAGAAGCAGATGGAGTGATGGATGAAGAAGCGACGGACCAATAAAGGCACGACAGCAAGATAGAGGAAGGTATTCTAAAACTTGATCAATTAACTGTTCACTCCAAGATATTCAGCCAAAGAAAATTAAATTAAGAGAAAAAAAATTATCCACTAAGTTGTCATATAGTCTTGAAATTAATTAATTAATTATAATTAAAATGACAGTAAGAGTTCATTCATATATTTTGTGAAATGTAAATCACATATTTGAACTAATTTTAATTAGATCATTGTAAACTAAAGAAAAACTATATTTATATTTGATTAAGTTTTAGCATTCCCTATAAAATTCACAAATGTACATAAGATTTAAACATTCTCTAAGATTTTTTTTACTTCATTTTAATTATGATATTAAATCTATTTCAAATGGGTTGAATTTGATTCTATTTGTTAGATCTTAAGTTTTTATAATGTTAATTCATTATTTCAGTTCGATTGTGTATAGAATTTTTTTTGACTGATATCTTAAATAAATTTTAACTTATTATACTTCAATTTTATAAATATATTCATATAAAATTTTATATTTGATATTGATTTATAATGGAATGGCAAAAGATAAAAATAAACTAAGAATGTATCTTAATGTTATGAATGTATTTATTTAGTATTATTTATATTGTATCTCAAACTTTAAATTTTTTTGAAATAAATGTAAATCTAATAAATAGAATTCATTATATTATGAGTGTTACTCAGCTTATTTATTTTCTACTTATTGTTAGATCTTTTTGTGAAAATATATTTAATCTAGCTTGGACTTTATAGATATATTTAATTTTAGGAAAAGATATATTGTATCTTTAATTTTATAATTTTATGAATTTGTATAAACATCAATTTAGGATAAATATAAAGTAGAAAGTATTTTCATCATGAGAAACAGCCATATCAAAAGTTCAAGGATCAGTGTTCGAGGACCAGTGAGCCGAGTCAGCGGTCAAAACAACGGGCTACCTAGTACCAACTACCAACTGTAGGTTTTTATGTTAAGAATTTAATAAACTTGAGCTCCAGCCGTACGCCGTAAACGACCCATCAGAGATCACCACGTCCTTGGGTTGCCCGCAGTGTGGATTAACTCACCAATCACCTTTGACCCGACCATTGTTAGGGATTGAAACGCAGTTTAATCTCAGTCAGCCTATTAAGAAAGCGGTTCTGTACTTAACGTGCACAAGTGACCCTTTCATTAAAAAAAACCCCATATTGTTACTGCGTGATTCGAACCAGAGACGTTAGACTCGGTTCACCAATCACCCTGACATTACTTGACTACAGTTTCTAGTTTTCCCATGTATCCTACTTCATACAGTTTGTTTTCCAGGACTTTCGAGTACTATCGGAGGAGGTCATTCAGCTTATAAAGTCTTAAAGTTTCCATCTTTTATCTTCACCGGAGACTTCCAGCGTTTTTCTCAAGGAAATGGCTTCAATCCAAAATGAATTTCCAATCCTCTCATATCTTCTATCACAGGTTGATCCCAACTCCAACTCATCACTCCCACAAGATGTTTTTCAGAGTCTGTTTGCTCAATTTCCTCACTTGAGCAACCCAAAGCTGCTATCGTTATTAACTCAAGCGATTCCGGCCACCGCCGTCCAGGCTCACTCCCTCATCAAATCTCTTGGCTGCCGGCCAGACCCTTCTGCCGTGTCTGTGGCCCGGTCCAAGATGATCCAACTGGGTGAAGAGAAAAAGAATAACGAGATTGAGATATACAAGGCAGTGATAAGACTGGAGGAGATGCATGAACAGTGCCATAAGCAGCTAAGGGAAGCGGAGGAGAGGCTTGTCGGGGTTTATAAAGAAGTTGTGAGAGAGTTAGAGGATGGTCAGGTTAATGAGGAGGTGGTTGCTATACTTAGAAAAGCAGAGAGTGGTGGGGTTGTGGAAAGAGTGGATATTTCAGGGCGTCGGTTGAGTTTGGTTCCTGAGACATTCGGTAATCTTCATCAGCTGATTTGGCTCGATCTTTCTCGCAATCAAATACAGGTATGTATGGTATAATTGTTTCTGGCCTTTGATCCCGTTTTCAACTTAATCTGGGCTTTTCAGTTCTTTCTTGATTTATCTTATTAAATAGAATTTGTAATTGAATGTTTTGTTTGCAGAAAGTGTTTATTATGTGGTGGTATGCTAAGCCTTGGTTAGAAATGGTACTTGGCAAACCTCCTACACCTGTCATATTACATGTTTCACCCACCTTGACTGAATTTTGTTCTTCTGTCTGTATGTCTGTATGTATATATGTATGTATGTATGTATGTATGTATAGTTTCAACTTGAGAAGTTCCTTGCATGTTCTTGCTAACTAGATGTCGGCTTTGTTGTGTTTGCTGTTGGATAATGCTATGGACGGAGCATATAATGGAGTGCATGTCGAAGGACATAATTATTAGAATTTTGATACTTGGTCATTAAGTTTGAAGAAGAACCAGAGTATACTTATTGCTTAGAGTCCTAAATGCTGGCTTATAAGTTGTGTTTTCTCGCTGTTGGTTTCATTCTTTTGTAAAAACAGGTCCTCCCTGATTCCATATCTGGACTTCAAAAGCTTGAACAGCTTGATGTTTCTTCCAATCTCTTGGATTCCCTGCCCGACTCCATCGGATTATTGTCATCTCTGAAGATTCTAAATGTCTCTGGAAACAAGTTGCAGGCCCTTCCGGAGAGCATAGCCCTTTGCAGGTAATTAGTTTTGCCTGATTGCTCTCCCTTGCGTAACTCTCTCATACAGTGCTTTTGCTACTTCTGTTTGCTTACGTTAAATATTAATTTTAACTTTGTTTTAGATCGCTGGTGGAGTTAGATGCAAGCTTTAACAATTTAATGTCTTTGCCAAAAAATATTGGGTACGGACTAGTGAATCTTGAGAAGCTGTCAATCCAGCTGAATAAGATCCGGTTCCTGCCTACATCAATATGTGAAATGAAATCTCTCAAATATTTGGATGTTCACTTCAATGAGCTCTGTGGTCTGCCGCATGCTATTGGGAGATTAACAAATCTTGAGGTCCTGAACCTGAGCAGTAACTTCAGTGACTTGACTCAGCTTCCTGAAACAGTTGGTGATTTAACCAACCTAAGGGAGCTTGATCTGAGCAACAACCAAATACGAGCTCTTCCTGATACATTTGGCAGGCTAGGAAAACTAATTAAACTCAACTTGGAAGAAAATCCAATTGTCATTCCTCCGAAGGATGTTGTTTGTAAAGGGGTAGAAGCTGTCAGGGAGTTTATGGTAAGGCGGTGGCAAGTTATGATAGCTGAGGAACAACAGAGGAGTATTCCTGAGGCAAACCAACAAGAAGCACAGTCTGGATGGCTTGCATGGGGCACCTCCATGTTGACCAACATGGTAACAGGGGTTTCTCAAAGCATTTCAGGACATTTAGGAGGAGGAAAAGCTCCAAGAGACCCATATTTGGACCAGCTGCTTTGAATTTCATTGAACTCAAATGCTTTTACTTTCTGCATACTTCTCTCTGACATGTATATTGTATCTATGGACGTTCCGTTTATTTGGACTCGTTGTACATATGTTTTATGCTTGTTCTGTTCACGAGATGGTAACTTTCGGCGTTTTTTATCTTCATTTCCATCGTCTGTATGTTGTACTTTTAATATGGTAAACTAGAGCCTTAGAGCCTAATTTAAGGTGCTTTAAAAGTGAACTTTATCCAAGTTACTCTGTAACTTGTCTAACCACCGTGACGTTGGCTGCAGGAGTATTATTCTCTTAGCGGTATCATAAATTACCGAAGACATCTGCACTAAGTGCAAATCCTTGTTAGGCAAATGGAACAGACGATGGGAGCTGCTCAGTGCCCTGGACAAGATCTCATAGATATTAAAAAGATAAAAAGAGTATAATATATTACAAATGAAATAAATGTAAATAAAAATATATAAGAGAAATATAAAAAGAACTTGTTCCTTTCTTTTTCGTAATAAGATTGAAATAAAATCATTAGACCGCCCAATTGAATTGAAGGTTGAGAGTGAAGTCTTCTTTTACTCTATTTAATAAATCTTGAAATTTAGAATAAGAAACTCAACAACAAATTTGTTCTTCAGTTTTTATAAGATAAAGTCCTAAAAAAAATCTTTTTGGTATATATTAACATCTGGAAACAAATTTATCTTGACTTTTTAATTTTCACCATTTTCAATAAATAGATTTATTAATTTTTAATTTTTAATAAATAATTTTTTAATTTTCATCTCTTTTAATAAATGGCCCTCTATAAATTTGGACTTGCTTCTCCATTTGAATTACATTGAGATTGAGATCTTGATTGTTATTTGATTTGACCCTTATATATAAAATCATGAAGATGGCATGAGTGGTACAAGGGAAGAGAGTGTGAGTTCGAAAATGGTAAAAGCTATTTGAGTTAAACACGAGATAAGAATGTTTGTTATGGTACAGTATTTATAAAAATAGACACTGCCAGTTCTGGGAGAAGGTTTTAAACCTCGGAAGAAATTCAATGAATGGAAGAACGGTGGTACAAAAAAAAAGATTTGTTTGGTTCTTCAAAAAGTCCTCACATCGACAAAAGCTTACTCGATGGTATCTTGTTGGTTAGTACCGACCGATATTTAAAATACTAGAATTTTTTGGGGACTAAACAACAATTTTAAAAAGTATTGGACCAAATTGCAGAAAAGAAATCATAAACCTAAGGACAATAGCCTTCGTTCACTTCACACACACTTCACTCTTCTTCTTCTTCTTTGTTTTTGATAAAATGTAAATAGTATATTTTATCAAAAAGTATATACATCAATCTGTGGGGCATGCCCCAGTCAAGAGTGAGTCAACATCAAAGTCCCCAAGTGCCCTGATACATCCAAAGTGAGGTGAAGTATCCACATTTACCCCATTACATCCGAAGGGGAGCAAGACAAAAACAATACAACTTAAAGTCAAAATAACCGAAGCATTAAACAGATAAGCTTGGGGAGATACAAACTATACACAACATAACCACCTTTACCCCCAAAAGAAGGCTAGTGGCAAAATTTCAGCATGTGGCCACTCAAAACCGAGGTGACAAAGATGCAGTCCACCTCCTGCACCTTCGGACAAGTAACAACAGAATGCCCAGAACAACCAAATTCTCCACAAAAAGGCAAGTCTCACATCCCCCCCAATACATCCACATCCGCATAGAGTCAAGCTTACTGCGAGATTTCACACACATTCGGAAACTCAGAGGATCAAACCATAGGCAGTCGAAAGTGCCTTCAATACTGCAAACACACACACTGCTAGAAACCACATGCATCTGGAAACTCAAAAGGTCACACCGTAGGCAGTCTAAAGCTGCAGTAAACATTGAGAACCCCAGTATAACCAAGGGGGAGGTTAGCTATAAGCTACCCTCTATACATCACAATAAGGGCCAATACAAAATAAAGCGAGATAGCAATCACTAGGAAGACATCTAGCTAGAAAACCCAATACCCCAATACAACTGAAGCTGCCTACTGTGCATCCTAAACATGACAATGCACCTGAAAGTATTAAACACAACCAGAATGGCCAAGTGAAGTGTATCACATACCCCTGTACAATCGAAGTGAGGTAAGCTATGAACTATCCCTATGCATCCAAAAGGAAGTAATGCAAAGTAAAGCAACATGTTACAGCACAACCAAAGCATCAAAAAGGAATTAGGTCCGCAGGATATAATCTATACAAGATCTTATACATTATAATTTTAATCTTTGAAACTACATCGGATCTTATAAAGGAGGCCACATCCATTTGAATCACATTCCGGGTCTTCCAGATCAGATACATGATGCAAAGGAGGGCAAGCCATATGGCTTTACATCTAAGTAGTGCTCCTCGATGGTCAAACCGAATCCACTTAATGGCACTTGACAATGTGGTCATGGCATGTGTTAGACCCAACCAGTCTCTGATTGCATTCCAAACGTCACCTGTAAAAGAACATTTAAAAAATAGGTGGTCAACAGATTCAGGTTCGGTGTCACACAACTTGCAAATTGGATCCAATTCCAAGAACAACAAATTGTCTTTTGTAGGCAGCCGATTCCTCATACTCAACCAGGCAATGAAAGAGTATTTTGGCAGGGTATATCTTTTCCAAATAAAGAACATCCAGGGCCGTCGAACATGCTTGAGTCACATCACCTCATAGACCTTATGGGACGATAGAACTCCATCCACACAAAGGTGGTGAAAGTCGAGGACCACCTCACTGCGCCCTCCCATTTTGTTTACTAGGGTGTCCCGAATCAATGCCAGCCTCTTGAGAAGGGGAGAGTCCCGGTTATGTGGCACCCAATCCCATATTGGTACCCCCCTCAGATAAATCTCATGGATCCACCGCACCCCAGAAAGTTCACTTCAGCATGTATATTCCACAACGCTTTAGCCAGTAATGCAACATTCCAAACTTTGCAATTTTTTAGTCCCAAATCGCCCTCCTCTTTTGGTGCACAGATGTGGTCCCAAGCCACCCTGAAATGCTTCCCTCCCCAGAGGAAGAGTGTTGGACCCCGAACTTTTCTACTAAATGAGAAATTGTTGGCGATTATTTATGTGTAAAGAAAAGGAGAATTCTTGAATTTGAAATGAATATAGAAAAGATGGTTTAGATATAAGATGGGTTATATGAAAGGTTGGTAGTTAAAAGCTAGAAAAATGTGTTCATTGAGTATGCTTTGGTGTTTTAGCCATAACTTTTGTTCTAGTTATCCAAATGAAATGATTCTTGATTGGGATTAAATTAGAGAGATAAGGCTACAAATTTTTTGATGACATTGAGCTTTAATTCGATCTTTAAGAATGCCAAATTTCTGATGGAAGTTGAGCATAGAATATTGTTTTAGTATAAGAATAGTCTAACATGTTTGGTGTATAACTTTTAGATTATGGAACCAAATTGAATGATTTTGATGCCATTAGAAAATTTAGACAATGAGGAACATTTTTCTAGAAGGAAGTGTTAGCAAATTCCTTCAATTGCATTATCAGAAAAAATGTCTTGATTTTTGGAAGGAGTTAGGCAAGGATTTAAATGAATTTTAAGGTCTTAATAGAGTATTTTGTAGAATTAATTAGCATGTTAATATGAGAAATTAGCGTGTTAATGTGAGTAAGACCATATGACATGGATTAAATTAAATTAAGGTGGTAAGATTGCATGAGGGGCAAAATTGGCAAGCCACTTAAGCTTTTAAGTTACAAGGCTTACATGTAAGGGTATTTTGTACATTGTTCACTCATTAATTGCAAGATTGTAATTAAAAAGAGTGGTCTTGTGTTTAAGAAGTGGGAAAAACTTGAATGGAGAGGGAGAAGAAGAGAAGAAACGAAAATTAGAGAGAAAGAGGGAAAGAGTGTCAGTTTTGGAGAGAAGAAGAAGAAAAGTTATAGGGTGGTTTTCTTCATGTCTTAGATTTCAAGAAAGATTTTGAATGGATTCAAGAAGGAAAAAGGTGGAAGAAGATGAGAGCTTCCATATGAGCCAAGAAACTCCTCATTTGGTGAAGGAATCAAAGTAAGAGTGTTTTTCCTTTGTTGGATTTTTGAAAGGGTTTTGGTTTAGATAGCTTATGAAATGTATGGGTTTAAGCTTTCTAAGATCAATTTTATGAATATGTTTCTTTAGGTTGTTCAATTTGGATGCCTATTGATTTGGGAATTCTGCCATGGATGAAGGAGATTAAGAGAGGCAAGAGGAGCAAGAAGGGATGCATTTTAAACAAGTATTAAGCAAGGAATTAAGGTGGGTTTCATGTTTATGATTGAGTAATGATCCACTAAGGTTTCTTTTTCCAAATCAAGAAATAAAAGTTTGTTTTTGAAGCAAGAAAACAAAATGATTTCAAATTACTCCATAATTGTTGCATTCATTGCTTTTGATTTGAGAAATTGCTACAATTGTTGTATTTATTACTTTCGAATGATTTGTGATAGTGTTACATGTTTTGGTGTATGAATTTTGATGATGAATTGTGAATTGATGATGAAATTGCATATGGAATGTTTCACACTCATGGAAGACAAGTTTTCAAAATGTGCCATTTAGGCAATTGGTTTTCAAGCTCATAAATTACATGTTATGTGAGTTGGGTAGTCCATCCAAGAATTTTCACGTGCACATTGACCAAGTTAAGGCTTCTCCCACCTGGCCACTAGTGGAAAGGAGCTCCTTTATAGACTCCCTCAAGTTTACGACTGCAAAGGACCATTATATGGAATTATGTAGTTCGTCATATTTATGGATCTACCCAAACCATTTCTGATGTTCATATATGTTCATGATTTGGGAAAAGCTTTGATGAATTCATGATTTAGGATGTTTATGAATTTCTTGATAAGTTGCGAATTTGAAAATATGTGACATGGATTTCAATTTGAACTTTACAATGGAAATAAATATTTCAATGGTTTTTGCTTGTTGCTCGGTAATAAGCTTGTCAGCCACGAGCGTAAAGCTCACTCCCCCCTTTCATTCCCATCTCTAGGTGATGAGAAAGAGATCGGGTGAAAGAAGGTCAAGGAAATCGTTTAATTATGCATATTTTGTATTTTAAATTCGACTGATGTAAAAATAAGACTTTTAGACATATGTTGAGAATTATGGGATTTTGTATCTTTTTTTGTATTTCAGATTTTGAGATTGATGATGTAACGTGGCTTGGAATGCCATTAAAGTTTGTAAACATTTTATCTTATGATGTTAATGACATATGAATTGCGTATGGATGATATGAGTTGAGTTGATGAACTTTGAATATGAATTGTGTTATTTATATATAAGTGAATTATGGAGAAGAAAGATAGGGTTTGTGGTGAATGATAAGATGTTATTGAATATGGGGAGTCATATGAATTGAGGTTAAGTGTTGGATGAATTCCAATTGGAAGTTGAATTTTTTTGAATAATGTTATAATAAAGGAAGTGAAATTGGGATAAATTCTAAGTTTTCATGAAGGTAAAATGTGTATGCTGATATCCAAGGGAAAAATGTATCGATCTAGGTAGAATTAGCCAAATTTGCCTTCATGAAAGTTGTAGTTCATCTTTATAGCTTTCCAACGCTATAAAGTATGCAAATTTTGGATATCGGAATGGAAAGATATGCCCATTACAAGTTATGATGTTGCATAGGGTGTGTGTATGTGAGAGCTATGATAAATGATAGGAAATTGTGGTTTTGACGAATCAAATGGATTGAGATTTGAGAGTTTTATGAGATAATTTTGTTGTTTGAGTTGTTATGAAGTGATTTGGCACTAGACGAGTTGATTTTGGGGAGATATTGAGTGAAAATGAAATTAGATTGGATATAGGAAGCATTGGAGGGGTTTGGGGAACCCCTATGTCTGTTAGATAGACATAATGTCCATTAAACGGACCTTCTTAGGTGTAAAAACACCCCCAACCTCACCAATGTCTATTTAACAGACATCTTTCTCGGGCCATTTTGGCTCTTAAACCCGATGCATGTCCGTTAAAAGGACATGGATGTCCATTAAATGGACATTCACGGGACAGCTTCAGTAAATTGTGATTTTCGATCCTTTTAGAGGCAGAATCTCGCTTTATAGGCTTCATGAAATTGTAGATCTTGAAGTCTACTTTCGAACCGTCCAAAACTGAACTCAATCCGACATCTCTGTAGAAAGTTATAGCAATCGCGTCAAGATAGGTACAAATTGATTGAAGGTATAAACATGTTCGATTCTTTCAGGTATAACTTCCTTATCTGACCTCAAAATGAAGTGATTCTTGAAGCAATGGATTCCTAAGACATGTATCTATCTCTCCATGACAATTTGTATCTTTTGGAGTTGATTTGAAAAAGTTTTCATTAGAGAAAGTGAGGGGTTGGGTTCAATATGCACGCATTTCATGATTTCGTAAGAGTTGGGTTCCGGAAACAAGCGGGATCCAACAGACTGGGTATGATATCATTCCATATTAATTAAATGATTGTAATAATATTAGTGAAAAAGACTAAACCTAAATTAATTAATTGAGATAACTACAACTATTCAACTTAGTTTTCTTGTTTCTCATAAGTTAAATATGCAAATTCATAAATAACCTATTTACTACTTGTACTAATCCTTCATGACAATTATGAATCATTGAATTCATAGATAACTATAGAATAATCAACATCAAACTAATTTTTCAGATCAATTAATATTAATTATTCATGAAATATAAGAACATAAAATAAGAAATACTTGAATTGAAACATAATTATATGTTTAAAACAAAACCTCATAAGGTTACAACTAGAGTTTTAAATCCCCTTGAATTAGAATACTTGAGTTTAGCCATATATGGCTTAAGTTTCAACACCAAAGATAGAAGAAGGATGAAAGATTGAGAGAAAAATCAAAGAAACGAAAAAAAAAGGTTAGAGAGGTGAAAGACATCCCTCCTTTTGTTTTTCAACTCAAACCCTAATCTAATCCTATCTTGCAAAGATTCTTATCTAAAACAAATTCAAATCCCTATATAATAAGGATGGAAAGAAGTTTCCTAATGATGCACCCATATTTTCTTATCTTTTTTATACTCTTTGTAACGCCCCAAATTAGGGGTTAGAATAGTAAATGAAGTTAAGACGAATTACGTTTGCTCTTACTTATTGATTATGTACGTACTTGTGCTTCAATATTTTGGCATGCATTCATGGCATTTTCCAGGTACATTGGTTTAATGGAACTTCGGATTGATTCGAACAATATTAATATATTTTTAGTAATTTTTGGATACTTCAATGATTTTTAGAAATTGTTGGTGACGTATTTCGTATTT
>JANZLC010000001.1:5522919-5536559 GCA_026413385.1 Erythroxylum gracilipes
TGTTTAATTGTTTGATTAATTTATATTAAGTAATTCCTTCATTCATATTTATATTGATTGCTATTAATCGAGTATATTAATTAAAAAATTGTTGAATTCTGTAAATACCCAATTCACTCACCCTCTTGGGTGCCAATAGGGACTAAATATGTATAATAATTGACATCACTTAATGATGTTTTAATGCTCAATGTGTTGATTGTTTCACGTGGATGAGCTATCCTTTCAGGAGAGTTATAATCTAGTACTTGATAGTAAACTAGTAGAGATTTTTAATCCTGTACTAAGTGAAAAAATGATTCAGGTTGAAGGAGCAAGTTCATTGAGAAGTGATGTTTATAATCACTATAACAAGACTCAATTAAAGGATGGAGTAGAAAAGGTTAAATGTAAGTATTTTCACAAGATGTTAGCTGAGAGCTTAAGTATTATCACAAGATGTTAGCTGCCAGTTCTAAAGGTAGAACCTCTCATTTGAAGAGACACACAGAGTCTAGTAACATAAAGAAGATTGTATTAAAAGGTAAATCATTTTTAATCCCCAACCTAATGAGAGGGAAGAATGAAATGATTGTCGTAGCATATGACAACAATAAATCAAAGTTTTTGCTAACTAATATGATCATTGGTGTTGAACCGCTACGTTCTATTATTAATAGCAAAAACTGTAAGATGTTGCTTATCTCAGTCTAATGGACCTTTAAGATCTTAACTTGAAATACCTTGAAGAAAGAAACTTTCAAAATATATAGGGATCAAAAGAAATAAATATTAAAGACTTTATCGAGTATTTAAGGACGAGTAATTATCACATAAAAAATGTGGACAGCTAATAACTAAAAAAGGATTATATGGTAGTGATGACATACTACATTGACAACTACTACGCTTTATATTGTCAAATATTGAGGTAATTGTATTCTTTAATATTGCTATCATTTATTTACTAATTATGTTATAATTGATATTTGTTCATGAATTTAAATGATAGGTTCATTTATATGTTGGCACCTTATGACAATCATGTTACTAGATTGTTTAATGGATTAAAATATTAACACCAAGTTGTCTACTATAACTCTCAATAACTATAGCACAAATGATGCGATGATTGAAAATTTGAAGAACAAATTACAGATTGAGAGCTTATTAGTTATGGGAGGATATTCCATATGCATTGTTTTATGCATATTGTGAATTTGATTGTGAAAGACAAGTTAGAGGTACTAAAGGAAGTGATAGAATCGATCTAGAATAATGCAATAAATTGGAGTGCAACACCTAAAAGGGTTTAAAATTTTGAAGAAACTGCTTGACTACTATGCATTTTATGCACGAAGAAGTTGATTTAGGATTATGCTACTAGATAGAATTCAACATTTAAGATGTTGGAGTCAACAACCAAGTAGGTTAAGTAGGCTTTAACAACAAGATTCTCAGCATACTTGTCTATCGACAGAAGAGCAATGGGAGTTAGCTAAAGCATTTTATGTAAAATGGATGCTATTAAGTTATTCACAATAATAGAATATCCAACTTTGCACAATTACTTTAGCAGTATGCGTGAGATCAAGGAAGCTTTATCTGATTAGATATTTGATTCCAATAAGGTGATCTAAGTCATGGAAAAGAAGATGACAAGCTCAATTCTTACTACTATATAGTCAGACAAACTATAATAGTCATGTTTGTGTTATACTCAAGATATAAGAAGGATGTAGTGGACTTCTCACATTAGGAAAGCAACTTCAGTTACCTTCTGAGCATAGACTGGCTGAAACTTTCTAGCACTTTTGACGAGCATGGTTTCTTGCCCATCAACTTTCTCATACTTGGGTACTCCGAGAGCTGGTAACTCATCAGCTGATGCACCTTGAGTGCAATTACTTGTTATATGGGAGTTTCTTGTTGCGCCCCTTCTGTGTTTGGCTTTGTGTTTCGGGGGTTAGGTTTGTTGTTATTTGGGTTGTATTCCCCTTTTAGTCCCTCTTTTGGTAGTTTGTTAGCGTGTTAATGTTGTGTATTTCGGCTCTTCGCACAAGAAGGGCTTTTTTCTTTGCTGTGATTTTTTGCTTGATATCGGGGTCTCCCCGTTGGTTGTACTTTATTATTCTTTGATTCTAATTTTATCTACTTACTCATTTACCCACACAAAAAAATACAACTAATAACATAATCTTTTGTCACATGTGGCAAATGATAGCCACAAAGTTCTTTACAAGGGATATTAATGCATAATTTTTCATTGATAGTTATCAGTAAAGTAGCAACTTCCTCAAGTTCCTTCTAGATTTTAGAGACTGGGTCAGGTGGAATTGGATAACAGGCCTGAAACTTTTTCAGGAAAGATGTAGTGTGGATAGTGTAGTGCTCAAAATGACATCCACGAGTATCTCTACCATGATAACAAGAGGGACCCTCTTTAAATGTCCAT
The DNA here is from genome assembly GCA_026413385.1 of Erythroxylum gracilipes. Taxonomy (NCBI): domain Eukaryota; kingdom Viridiplantae; phylum Streptophyta; class Magnoliopsida; order Malpighiales; family Erythroxylaceae; genus Erythroxylum; species Erythroxylum gracilipes. The sequence continues at coordinate 5,525,354 of JANZLC010000001.1, forward strand.
CTCTTTTATTTCTCTCATGAATCATGATTCAAAGTGTCGAAAAAAGTAAAGGTAACAAATGGAAGAGGAAGAGAAGAGGATCCTGTTGATGATGGGTCTTGGATAAAGTGGTTGAAGCATTAACAAAAGCGCAATATGTAGGTGAGAGACGTTGAAAGAGATGATCATTTCACTCGTGAAAAAGCAAATAGATATTGCCATATCCATTTCTTGTTCTAAACGCATACGGCATACCATCAAATCAAAACACCTAGTGATTTGTACAGTCTCGTTGCATGACCAAAGTGTTTTGTACATCCGAGTTGGAGTAGGTTATTGTTGCAGGAACAAGAAGGAGACCATTCAATGGAAGGCGGAAATTTTTTGAGTAAAGAAATGAAGTTGGAAATTCCACAAGAAACTGATCATCAACATGATCATCAATTGTCCAGTGGTGGCACAAAGTTTCAAGTGACAAGTCCTTTGGTGACTGGACTTCCTACTCTTACAAGACAACCAAGTGCAACTAAGAACACTTGTCTGTGCTCTCCGACCAATCATGTCGGCTCATTCCGGTGCCGCCTTCACCGTGCTCCTAACCTCCAACGAACTAAAAGCATCGACTCAGGTGTCCTCCCGGACTCATCTGTTAAAGATGATACGGCAACCACCGATGGCGATGCTATTGCTAATAGCAAAACAGCTGAGGGCAATTAGAAAGCTTACATATATATAGATGCGTGCATGGGAGTTTACGGTGTTTGTAGTTCATGCTTTTGGCTATAATGTTGTATCTAAGGTCAGGAATTACTATTTACTTCGTTCATTTTCTCTTAATCTACCTGCTCTCAAAATCTCTCTTTCTGTTTCTTGCATCGATCAGGCACTAACTAAAGTAACTGCAAGCCATATACGCATGTTGAACAGTTGAGCCTGGAAACTGGATTCTGTAATAAAGATATAAACTTAGGACCTCATAAATTAATACAATTCAATTGCGATTGAAGTTCGTTTCCAATGTTTGTTATTGCTTATTTATGTAGCTTTGTGCTGGACAAATCTTACGATTTTAAACTAGTCCTAGGCCTACATGGTTAAAAGGATTTTAGGAGTCTCTATCTATTTTGAGTCGCCTAGATCTTGTTTCATTGGAATTGTTGGGCGACACAACAAATAAACCAGATGTGAGGTTAATTCTCGACCAAGTCTTGCTGAAATGTAAACTTATAAATGAGAAAAACCTGATCCAACAAGTGCTTATAAAAGTTAAAACCATAAAACAATTATATTTTTATGGTAGAGAATTCATCTACTGCACGTTAATTTCGTATGTGGTTGGACCAATCTAAGTTTGGTTCCAGAATAAAATGTACTCGCCCCCATATTATGTCTGGAAACAACGAGAGACATGCAAGCGGTCCACTCACATAATACTGTCAAGAGAGGTGGAAAAGGACAGGAAAGGAGAATTAATTGCCTACAGAGACTGAAAGCCTTATCTGATACGCGGATTCGGCGCCCCATTATTAATTCAGCTTGGAGATGGGCTCTAGCGAACTTGAAAGGACTGATAACACTCCAGCTGACTATTGCCATGAACATTGTCTTAGCTACCACCAACCTCTCCTAAACTCATGCCTAAACTGAAGGTTTGTCAGATTTTGAATAGAGATTTTCAACTTGATTTGACGAGTGACAGTTCATTCTACTGTTGTTACATCTTGAATCCAATTTTACTTTCATGAGCATCAACATAGTCACTAGGTTTTTGGCCGCATACAAAATTGCTTGGGTTCAAAGTTAGAAACTTCGCAACTTTTATCTCTTAGCAGTGATGAACGGTAGGAAATGAATCGTATGTACTGTCCCAAAATTTCATTTATGCTGTCTATGAAGCCATATAGACATGGAACTTAATTATAACTAGAATATTAAACTTGTTTTTCTGTAAATTATTCTTGGTTTAAAAATTGGTAACTTGGAATGTTGTGTACATGCTAATAAAGGAACCATGAACCATACTTAAAAAAGATGTTTCAAGTAAATGATTCGACAAAAGGTAAAGACAAACAGAAAAACAAATCATACAATTGACACCATGGATGTCTAATAGGATAGACTGGCAGAGTGAAATGCAATAGCTTGAAATCAGGAGTTTAGTGAGGAAAACAATGATGGCCACAAGGACTGCAATGATCCCAATAATGATGATGACCAGGAAATAATTGTAGCACCAACGGTCTGCTATTAAATATTCACCAAACTTCAATCTGTTCATTTGCCTTGATTTTAAAGTAGGGTTAGAGCTTAACAACAAAGTTTAACTTTGAGATTACAATGGATTTTGACATCTTAACATTCATCTGCAATCTTTAGGCGTGCATTTCTGCAGGAATATGCATGCCTGGATATGGGGAACGACAGGTTAATCTAGCTGATCTTATGCTGTCCACTTCACATATTCTTTACCAAATCCTTAAAATATCCAACTCCGCATGCACCATTGATTTCAAAGTAAAAGGTCAACATTAGTACAATAACTACCATATCACTAATCATTCATTTGATTACTATGTGGAACAACAACTCAACAATCCACCAACAACCCAGAAGAGAAAAGTCCTCACCCAATTCTCAACAGTACATGTCCCATTAAAACCTTTGCCTTAAAAAGATCTCTAACGTCCTACTCACTCTACCGTGATCAAGTATTCTTCAGTTCGTTATTATCTGCTCGGTTACTGATGATTACTGTTTCATTATAGTATCAGAATTTCCTGACGTATCAAATGTGAATTTGTGCTAGGTATATTATCACAGTTTGGTCTTTTCTTGAATAATATCATTGGTGAAAGACAGGCACATCTATCCTTCGGAGGAAGAAGAAGGTCGAGTGATCAATGAAAAACCAGACAAGCATGGGTTCGCTGCAGTGATTAGTTGCCGTATAGAAAGATTGCATAATTACATGGTACTGGAATGTCAACTTACTCAAACTAAGGCAATAAGACAAAATAAATTCAAATCACAACAGGCCAACAACGCTGAACTGTATCAAACATCTGACGAACATTACTTTGCAGTGAACAGAACATTCAGTGAGCTGCAACAAAGAGACAAAGACAGGTGTTGTAGATTTACAGACACAAACAGAAACCTTCGTCCCACGTTTCTGTTCTACAGCTAAGAGTTATATTTTGGTTCCCAAAATGAGATCCGGCAGGAGAATTTGTTTCTACATCCTCAAATTTTGATTCTTATTGTATATTTTCTATCATCACATTGGCAATACACAAACAATTTTGATTTTGAGCTAAAATAAAAGGATCATTTCAAAAGGGCCAAAAGACCAGTGTATATATAGAGTTACAGCTCAGATTACCATCAATGCCTGTATTCTTAGACAAAAATTTAATCAATTCTTTTCGCCTGAACTTCTATTGATAGACAACAACTTACTAAACATTCTTTTGGGTCGTGTAGGAAGAGCACAGAAAGCTTTAAACTTAGAGCTTCTACCAAGACCATCTGATCGCAAATCATGTTCATCCAAATTATCATCTTCAGCCAATTTCATTCGTAAAGTTGAGAGTTTTGAATTTGGTGATTTGAGCCCCGAAACACTCCATTGATCCTCTGCACGGATGCTAGTAGTAGTGCTTAATGTTGCTGTAGGCCTTGAGGGGTCAATATCATGTGAGGCTAGGAGGGCTTTGATGTTACTAGGCAGCTCAGTGACTTTGCCACCAGCCATTACAGCTCTTGCATGCTCAAAGAAGAGAACTTGCACAACCACTCGCAGTGGGAGCAACTCATTTTGTGCAGCATGCATGCAGACTTCAACAGATAATTTCTTGCAGTCCAGGGTTCGACACAGTTGTTTTCTTTCAGTCTTGTTCAAGTCTGGATGTGCCTGGACGTTTATACATGGGATTCAGGATCAATTTCCATTTTCAAGTAATAACAACTGGCCACTTCTTAAAATTGAAAACTTCCATACGTCCAACTAACAAGAATGGGTAAGATTTAACCCCACCATCATTGACTACTCTTGGTTAATCACTGGAGGAAACTCAGCCATAGGTTTTCTGCAACAGCTGATATGACGATCAAAGAAATTATGAAGTCATAAACCTACTTCCTAGGATTCTGACTATTGATGTTAATTAGTTAGGTCGGTATAACCCCAAATGCCAATGAATTGCCAATATGACCTAACCCAAGTTCAAGAAGTAGGCTATCTAACAGGCTAGAGTGGCCCACAACCTAGGATATGTAGCCGTATTGTGAAATATGGTAAATTGTTCAGACCAAGAAGCAACTGTTATTTTACCTTAAGGTAGATGTCAATGGCTCTGTAGAGATAATCGTGATCGATCCTTGAGAAATCTGGTATGGACTCGGCTAGTGCAATAAACTTGGAGAGAGGCAAATTCACATCTCGGGCAATCTCCTGAAGATAACCATCTACAATCTTTGCCACCTTCAACTTCGAACTATGGGATGCTGAGGATGATCTCCTGCTTTCTTGGAACTCCAAATCAATGTTCTCTGCGGAGCGAGACCTCCTCCTTTCAAAACCCAACTTGGATCTTGGAGGACTTGTGACAGGACTCTGCCCTTGAGCCATGAACTGTTCTACTATCGTCAGAACCAAGTCTACATCATACACAGTATCACTTAATTCTGAGAAAGAGGGTATTAACAAATCATTCACCGTTGCTTCCTCTAATTGTAGTGCCACTCTTCTAGCTAATTCCACCTTTGAAGACGATGAGGCGTTAAGAATATTGGCTGCTTTTAAAAGCTTAAGAAGGAAACTGCAAGACACCGAGCCTTTTTCTGCTGGAAGTAAGCTTACTATTGACTCCAAGATCAGCCTACGCTTGGAAAATACCTCACTAGTTGAGTCTGAATCCGAGTCTGAGGCCTCTCGTCTATGACCGTTTATTTCTCTTGATATGTTTGGTAGCCATTTAGCTGCATAAATTTTCAATGCTTCTCCAATAAGATTGGAGGGTATTTTTCCACTGGATTTAATTGTTATCATGCTTCTCCAGTATAAATCTATGCCTAGTTCTGCCATATCTTCAGCCCACCATCGTTTGCTTGTTGGCTTATGCCTTAGGCTCTCTGCTCCATTAAAGGAAACATCATCCCGCTCCCTTCTAGAATAACTATGTGACAAGCTCACTTTTGAAGGATGTTTTAAGACTTTAGAGGCTACAGATTCAATACATCTGCTTGTAATTCCAAGGTCTTCTGACCACACGGGAAAGCTTTTGGTACTTTGAAGGGTAACAATAGAATCTTTCCAACCTTGAAGTATGCAAGAGTTGAAGAAAACTTCGAGCTTGCATATTAGGTTCCCCTTCTCGACATCCTCAGTCATTTGCAAATATTCTGCGGCACATCTTGCAGCTACAATGTTGTAGGCACTAAGAGTGATGGTAATACCATAACAGAACTTGGCACAAAGTTCAAATGCTTCAATTCCACCAGGAAAATCTGGGAGTTTGACTACTTGATGCTGTGAAGATTCAGGGAACTCGGAGCAGAGTCTCTGTAGTCGCAAGCACTTGGAAAGCAGAGGAAACTGCATATGATGAATTTGTGTAAAATCTACTTACGAGAAAGCCTGAAATTACAAACAAATTGTGACCAAGGGAATGAAAAATTTACCTTGTGAAGCAAATATCTACTTCCTTTAACTTGAATTATGAGGTCACTAGAGACTTCAGAGGATACAGACCTGCATTAAAGGAGCAAAAGATTATGTCATCTGGAGTGAGTACGGACTATATCCATCCAAATCTCCATGTCTAGCAAGCGGGAAAGTCTTTACCTGACAGCCTCAGTAGTGTAGAACGTGTCTGGCCTGGACCCTAGTTTCATAAACTTCATGATTCTTTCTTCTTATTCTTCTTTTCGTTTCGTTGTTTATGTCTTCATCAACTACTTCTCAACATGGATGGACCAGATAAATCAACCTAACAACCTATACAGGGTTGTCCCTCAGAAGCCGTGAAAGGTTCTTCCTCCAAGAGCCAGCTATTCTCTGTCTTCCAGGGAAGGTAGAAAAAAGAACTAGTTCTTCCCTGAACCAAAGTTTCCAAATTAGCTAGTTCGAAAATTATTAGTCATTTTGTAACCAAGTAAATAAAAAAGTGAAAGAAAAGGTGGAATTTTAATGGAGAGAGGATATCCCAAAAGAAAAGAACAGCAAGAGATTTTGTTGTAGGTATGGTAAGCTTCCTAGTTCTTATATATCGAATTACTAACATAACTTGTCAAAGGATAGGAACTCCGTAAGATCAAACTCTTCAAGGTCCATGTCTTTCCAGTCAAATTCTATGCCCCATTGATTTGGAATCCCATCCCATCAACATCAAATATAGGTCGCCGTACCAAGTTGATCAACTAAAAAACATAGCCGAAAGAAAGGAAGAAAGCGGGAAAATCTAAATCTATCTTCTCTAGAACCAAGATACAAAGCTTACCACACGCCAGAATTCGACTATTACCTTAACTAGATATGATAAAGAATATTATAGCCTCAGAATCTAAAGCTCTTGATACGGTCAACAAGCATGAACTGACAATCATTCATAGCAAAAATTGAACCTGAAACATGAAAACCTGTGAATTAGTACTATTGTTTTGCAACTTAAGAGGAGGAATGTGGTTTAAGGTATAGTTCTCCAATGGCGTGCCAGCGTGCAATGAGAAGGGCGACGCCCACGTGCTTGTCCTGCGCCCACTAGTGCCCTTCTGTCTCATCATTGCCACATCGATTTTTCTCAATACACTTCTTTGATTATTTTAGTCAAACACTAGTTTATACGCAACATCATACACCTCTAGAACTCCATCATCAATATCAATATCAGATGATGGATATCAAGCATGAGTCAAAAATAATTGTGGGAATGAATTGTGTTTACTCTTCTTTACAGGAACCAAAGATAAAGAAAAGCAAAGGTAGGCCAAAAGAAAGAATAGGGTATGTGTTTCACTATCAATTTCTGCTTTAACCGTTCTCACCTGTATAGTTTCCAGGCCGTACAAATAACCTTGCATTTAACTAGAATATCTAGACGTACCAGAGTATCTGCTAACCATTAATGTATATGGTCCATGACCATGAAACATTTCCTATTATTGGTGTGAAATGGAGAAACAATGGTTTACCATGGAGTTATGTCTGGTATAAAATAAAGCTAAATTTCCATTAATCAAATGTCAAAAAATTTAATATCTTGGCAGTTGAAGGATCATTTTCAACTTCTCTGGCATTGGATTCTTAATGGTTACTATCATTTATATTAAAGAGCTTGGTCTTGCAAACAGTAAGGTTGAGATTTATGGGAATATGGGCCCTAGTTGATTGATTCAACAAACCTTAGACTGATTAGCATATGATGTTAGCATTCCACAACTTTGACAGATGCATTTTCCTTAGCAAAAGGTATCAGAATTGTTTATCAAAAACTAACAATGAACAATCATAGAGTGCTGCAGAATCTGACGTATAAAACAGCGTCAACTTGTAATTACTTCTTCGATTCTTGGCAAAGCTAGGCAACCCCACATCAGTTGTGAGCTTAAAAGGATTTGCAGCTATTGAAAGTAGGATGTTTACATCACTTTAATGATGGTAACAAGTGCTTTTAGCTGATAAATTTTCCTTTTTCACTTTCTTCCTGATCTTGCTGTCCAAAATTCTATCCTAGCTTTACTTTTTCAATTAATGGTCTACCATTAAGTGCAGCATCAAGATTTGAACACTAAAAACAAGAAAATAGAGAAGGCAACTTTCATCTATCTTATGACCATAACTTTGATTTCATTACGCAAGGACTGTCTGAGGATAATCTGGAATCTTTATCCTTTGCCAAAAGCTTACTTTGGTGTGGTCCACCCACTAACAACTTCAATGGGAAAAGGATGACGCTTTTGATAGCTATAACTGCTCTATTTTAAGTTTAATTTGATCACTAGCAGGTTTTCCTCGTTACCATCCAGTAGCAATATCTTACTTACCAGAAGATGCTTTTCTGCAGAATAGAAAAGTACAGGTCAACAGAATCCGCAGGAAAGTTGTAAGGATATAGTAGAGTAGTGATCCTGGAAAGTTGTCAAGTTTCTACTTTTATCGTGTAGTCCATTTGTATGAAGTTACAGGAAGATGAACCAAGAAACAAAAATTGTAGCTAACCAATGTAATTATTACTAATATAAAACACATATCGACAACTTGTGATCCCAAGGCAGAAAGAAATAAACACCTACGTAGGTTCTCAGTTGCTATTACATTGTTGGAATTGTTGAATAAGTCGCTAACTTTGGGTTTCCTTCAAACATTTTTAGCCAACTTCGTCATTTGCACTAGGTACTAAAGGAATACATATAACTAAATAAGTTCATTTCAGCGAATAAAGGGTATTGGATTTGAAAAGGAAAAAAAATAAAGAAACAAACAGTGAGCCAGACATGTGTTGGCTCAATCTACATCCTGGAGAGAACAAGAGCAGAGCTTTGAGCTGGCTCGATCATTGCCAAACCCAAAGCTGTGGAATTGCGCAGTGGGTTAATGGGACATTTGAGTAGAGACCAAAGGAACGAGTGGCTTTGGAGAACAGTGAGCATAAATTTGATGTCAACAACACTACGTGAGAAAAGGGGTGATCCACGATTGCTGCAATGGTCCTTCTCTGTGTCAACCAACGGGGCAGCCACCCAACATTTCCTGTTTTTGTGGGGCCATGTCTTTGTTCTTTGTGGGTCCCCTTTGCCCCCTTAGACGCAGGTCGGAATACGCAGACTTGACTTAGGCTTCTCCGTGTCTTCAAGAACTAAAATTGAAAATAAACACTAGACAATCAGCCAAAGTCCAGTTGATGAGGTCTGTTTTTTGGCTTTCAGCAGGATGACAAAATTGAAGCTTCTGTCGCGTTACTACACATGTATTCCAGTCAGTGTCTTCACCTCTAATTTCTAGAGAAGAAAAAGTCCTAGCACACAGAAGACTTCTAAAAAGGTATATTTTCTTTTTGAAAATTAAAAAATGCATGCTAATATATATGAGTTATACATTTCAATCTCCACCTTAGTGAGTATATTCTTCACAAGTTGGGTTGTAATAATGTCTAATACTTGAATTTAACAATGGTAATCAACTATTTTTTGATTAAAGGGGAAAATACATAATGGTTTACAAAACAAGTCTAGAGAAACAGATTTTTGACATATTCTCTAAAAGGATGCGTTGGCACCTTATGGGTATAGTATCAAAAAATGTGACACCGACATCAGAATGTTCTGCGTGAGTGGCAATCCAGTCGGCACATCTGTTGCTCTCTCGATAAACATGTCAATGAACAACAGACCAATTTCAAGTGAACAGTTCGTGGATACTCGTGACAATGGGGTTGAGAGCCATGGAGCGGTTGTCCGAGGAAGAGATGATATGGTGCACTGCGAGAGAATCCACCTCCAGTTCTAGCCGATGGAAGCCTAGGTCCCAAGCGAGCGATAGTCCTATAAAAACTCCCTAGAGTTTGGCAGACAACGTATCGTACCATACGAGATTCTGTGAGAATCCTCCTAACCAGTTGCTGTCCCTATCTCGTATAAGGCCACTTGCTGTAGCCGAGCACTTGGAGCAATTGCATGCGCCGTCTGTGTTTAGCTTTACCCAACTAGGTGGCGGTTTGCTCCAACCGATGAGTTGCTCTTGACAAGGATGGAACCCTATATTTGCCCGGCTTTGCCACATGGCAGACTTGTGGATCTGATATGCAAAAAAACAAAATAAGAAAAATAGGTGAGGGAGGCCAAGTGAAATGTTCATCAAAGAGGGATCTATTCCTCCACGTCCAAAGGAGCCAGCATGTCGTGCCAAAATAACCGCCCAATCATGACCCAGAATGCGCCGGTGTTGTTGGAGGTTTTGCAAGAGCCACTGTCGATTCGGCCTAGTGAAGAAATCAGTATTAGCGAAGTCCACTGATAAGGTGTCCCACACTTGTCGAGCTTTAATGTAGTCCCGGACAATGGTAATCAACTTTGTTAATATGTCAATTGCATTCTCTAAAGTGAGATTGTTGGACCCCAAACCAGTTTAATTATTTTGATGCATGATTTTTATTTTGAAGTCGTATTAGATTAGTTAAATTGAAATTTAATGTTTCTAAGGTTTAGAATTTGTTTTAAGTTTAATTAAAGTTTAATTTGGCCTAAAGTTGGATTAATGGGATTAAATGAACCAAGGGTAATTTGGGAAGACCACTTAGTTCTTAGAATTTTAAAGCTTAAGTTGGAGGTCATAAGGGTCATTGTGCTAGCATTAAGAGAGTTAGAAACATAAAATAAAATAGAAGAATAAGAAGAAGAGAGAAGTGTCGTTGAAGGGGAGAAAAGAAGAAGAAAATTAGGGTTTTTCCAAATCTGGAGATTTCAGCTTTCCAAGTAAGTTTTAATCAGTTTCTTTGCTTATAATTGGTTATTTGAGCTTGATTTAGTGATGATTTCCAACTGAAATGAGAATTGTTTGAGTGTCGGAAGAAATCAGAGGTCGACGGTATCGTGAATGTCGATTTCTCTAGGGTTGATGATTTTGTTGTTTTTGTGCATGATTTGGAGTCGAAATGGATGCAGAAATGTGGTAGGAGTGATGATCTATGGTTAAATTAAGCTATCGTTGAGTTTTGGGAAGATCTGATCACAAATCTGCAGGAAAATCTGGGTTGGGGGTTGTTCGTCGCGACGTGCTCAAGAACACGCAGCGACGAATTAATTAATTTATTTGCCGTTAGTTCGTCGCGAAGTGCCAGGTGTCCGCAATGAGGGCGACATTTATCGTCGCGACGAGCGCGAATTTGTCATCGCGACGAACGCCTTCCTCGCGGCGAGCGTCGGTCTTTAGTCGCGACGAGGGGCCAGTTTTCCAGCAAGATGAGTTTATTTCTTTTGGGCATAACTTGATTTGTAGATTTCCAAATGAGATGAGGTTGGATTCATTGTGAAATAGAGACATAGAACTACGAGTTTTGATTATTGATTGTGCTTGGTTTATTATAGGAAACCAAGAAGATCCGATCCAAGAGCAAGAGGCAGGATATCGCTGAACTTGGATTGTTGGACGACTATAGGTGGGTAATGTATTTATAGTTATTGTGTGATTAGGCAAATTCTTGCCTATGTGTGAGTATGTGTTCTAGGTTGA
>JANZLC010000001.1:5536659-5553913 GCA_026413385.1 Erythroxylum gracilipes
CATCCTGATGTATTTTGTTTTCAGCATGAATTGTATGACGTATTTAAACAAAGTTGGTTGATGTGTTGAATGACTGTTCTTAGATTATTATGTATGGCTTCCGCGGTTTTTGACAGTTGTTAGTCCCGATGATTCACCCTGGGTCCAGCCTTGGGGTCGGGACTCGGGCCCAACGGTCTTCGTTGTGTTTCCGTGACCGGGGTCCAGCATGGATGGCCGGGCTCCGGGACCGGGGTCCAGCAGAGATTCTTTTGAAAAAAGATTTTTCCATATGTTATTAACTCGGGGAAACCTTATATTTATAATCTTGATCCTTGTATGATACATTTGATTGCTTTCCAAACAAATGACATTTATCAATTAGAGTGTATTCTAACTCCACCTCACTTTCTTTACTAAGCCATAATGCCTCCTTAGTAACTTTATCAACTACCCTATACTTTAGTTATAGACAATGCTACCATAGACTGTAACAATTTCTAGTAAATAGGTCCTTTTTATAAGAGTAAAAAATACCATGTAGTAGACTTCATATTATCCAAATATCTCATATAGTCTAATTTATTATATCCCCCGACTAAAAGATCACCTTACTGACTACTATACACAAACGCATGGTTTGATGTATCTCTCAAGTACTGGAACATCCACTTGGTTGCTTTCCAATATTATTTATCAGGTTTTGACATGTAGTTACTAACCTAACTAATATAATAAGTCAAATCTAGCCTAATATAAACTATTGCCTATATTAAACATCTAACAATGATATCATATTGTACCTTAAAATATCATCACCTCTGCATCTTTTTTCAAGCACTAATCTAAGAAAAGTCTAAAATGATTTATCAGTAAAATGTTCATAGGTTTAGCCCTAATCATTCCAAATTTGTCTAGTACCTTCTCAATATATGTAACTACAATTTTCTATAGCTCTTTTCCATATTTTTAGTATTTTCTTAGTATCATCCAAATCCTTTATCTTAAATTCCTTTCTCAACAAGTTTTTTAGTTTGTTCATATCATGCATACTTTTTGTAGTAATTAGCATATTATCTACATATGGTAGTAGAAAAATAAATAATTCATCATTAAGGCTCTTAACATATACAAGATAATCATCTTCACATCTCATATAGCCAATTTAGATCACATAGAAGTTTAACCTTTTATACCATTATTGTGGAAATTATTTCAATCTATAAAGCGACTTGTTCAATTTATACACCTAATGCTCTTTTCTAGGTTGACTAAACGCTTTTAGTTGCTTCATGTAAATATGTTCCTCTATATCACCATTAAAAAATTGTCTTCTCATCCATTTGCTCCAAATGCATATCCAAACTAGTTACTAACAGCTTCAAAATAAATAATAAGGCATATCTAACTACTAAAATAATATTTATTATAGTTAATCCTATTTTGTTATGCGTATCTTTTTGCTACTATTCGATCTTTAAATTTTTTCTCTTCTTTTTCTACTACTATTAACTTCCTCTTATATACCTCATTACACCCTACAGGCCTCTTTTCTTTAGGAAGCTACACCAACTCCTACATTTGATTTTTGTGCAAAGACTTCACCTCCTCCGCTATACCTCTCATTGATCTATCATTTTCCTAACTATTCATAATCTCTTGAAAGTCAGATGGATCCTTATTTACTGCATTTTACTTTATCTATAACTATACTATGATGATGTCCTTCCCATAACATTATCTATTTTCTATATTATAATTTTCATTCTCTTTCAAGTATAATCCAAGCTAATCTATTTCCATTTATACCACCTTAGTAATGCCCTCTATTATTCCTGACACATTCTCTCTATACGTTTATTTTGACATATGTTGATCATCAAATATTACACCCCCTACTAATCATACTCTATTTCAATGTTGGGTCCCAAAATTTGTATCCTTTCATACCTTTAAGATAGCTAATGGAAATACACTTCTTGACTTTATATTAAACTTAAACCTCTCATCATTAGAAACATACGTATAAGCAAGATAGGTAAATATTTTTAATTTAGAGATATCTACTTATTATCCACACTCGCTCTGTCACTTTCCCATCTAATGATCTCTATGGAAATCTATTTACAAAGTAAAAGTGCCATAGTCTGTTAGTCATTTCTTTCTTATACAAAATTTTAGGGAACCTTATATTCATCCTTAAACATGTGACCTTTTCAATTACGAATATGTTTATTCTATTTGAAATATCATTTTGTTATGGTAATTTTCAAATAATGTAGTGACCTTAAATCCTATGCTCCTCTCATAATTTTTTAAATTATGAGTACATGTATATAGTCATATCATGTGTTCTCAAGTATTTAATTTTATTGCCTATCTAGTTCACCACCTTAGCCTTCCATTCCTTAAACTCCTTAAAGACCTCATATTCTGCTTTGTAAAGTATATCTAGACTTTTCTTAAAAATTATTAATTAATGTCATAAAGTGTTAAAATCCAATTAGCAATAACTCTCTAGATAGGCCCCACACATCAGTATGCATATAGTTTAAATTTTCTTTGATTTTGTGATTCTTGGTCTTAAAGCCCCCCATAAACTACTTACCAAGTATATAAAACTTATAGAAATATAACTTACAGTGTTTGATGCCTTTTAATAGGCTCCTTTTATGAAGTTCTGTTATCCTTTACTTACTAAGATGACAATGTCGTGTATACCATAACATAACACTAACATCAATTGACTCTAATATAAAGACCTCTCCATCTATAATTATGTTTTAAATCGATCTATAAATGTTTCACGCTAGTCTTGGCCCTTTTATCATAGTTAATGTACTCTTTACCACCTTAATAATGTCTCCATCAATTTTATAATCAAAATCATCCAAACATAAAGTGCCTAAAGAAATCAAATTCTTCCTCAAATCTAACACATGTCAAACATCACACAACTTCCTAACAATACAATTAAACATCTTAATCCATAATTAGTTCAATGATTTTGCAGGCTTTATCATCCCCCAATCAAATAGTGTCAAAGTTTCCTTATGCATATGAAATAAACTCATCCTTGTATAGTATGTGATCTGAGCATCTTGTATACAAAATATATAAGTTCTAAATTTGACTTATTAATATATAAATAATATCTTCATCACTGCGATTTGAGTCCTTGCTTTACACTACATTAGCAAATCTTTGACAAATCTTTAGATTTTCTTATATCATCTTATCTCTTCTTGTATGGATAGTTCCTCCTAATATGTCTAGTTTGTTCACACTTATAACATCAAAAAGTGTCTTTCTACCCTCAGATTTAGATATGAAACTCCTCTTAGACAACTCATCCTTATTTTGCTTGGTCCAAAAATCCTAGTTTCCCTTCAGATATAACCATTCACCTTGAGAAATTTAACAGATATTGAGTCTCTATTGGTTTTAAGCCAATAATATGAATAGTGATGTCCTTGAAACTAACTTTCGCCTTGACCAATGCGAGTATGGTCATTAAATGTTCATATAATATAAGTAAAAAGCAAAGTAGAATAATTACTTTGTCCTCATTTGAATGATAGGTATATTTTTATATATTATTTGAGGTTAATTTACTTGGTATTTGGTAGTTTTATAGCATGTTTTATATTAATCTTATTAATTTTTCTTTGTTTATTTCATTTTCTTATAGGTGATGAATTTGAGAATAAAAGAAAAGATTTAGTACATATTTATCTATAGTTGTCTAATTGATAATAATTTAGTCATTTGGAAGATAAGAAAATAAAAAGACATCTTTATAGAAGACTTTTGGAGCTAATTCTAAATCAAAGATGTTAAAAAATAGAGAAGTTAATTGAATAAGGCACAACAAACTTTGTACTTATATATATTCACAAAGGCCTAAAAAGTTGAGAAGCAAAACAAAACTGGCACCAAATTTGATCCTAAAAATTATTGTCAAACTCGTCTTGATTTTATAATTAGAAACAATACAAAATTGGTTCCAATAGTGTTAAGTGTCAGTTATATGTTAGTACATAAAGAATAAAAGCTCCAAAACAAGATCAACACTGGTTTTGGTACTAGTTTGGCACTAGTTCTTAGACACAAATTACAAGGACGTGTGATTTCTCACTTTGAAATCTTCTTTAACTTTATTTTGTTAATTATAAATACTTGTATTAGAATTAACCTAGAGAGCCTCTAGCATCTTTTCGCTTTCTTTTTGTAAACTTTAAAGAGACTTCTTGTTTTATTTTCACAGTTTTGTTCTTTCTTAGCAAAGGAGGAAGATTTGAAGGAAATATTAGAGGATCATGTGACATCTTCTCTTATTCTTTTATTTTTCATCTTTTCTTTTACATTGAAAATTATTTTTATTTTATTTTCATTATATTTTATGGATAGAAACCCTAGTTAAGCTTAGGGATTTAGCTTGTAATGATTCTTTAATTATTTAGATATGATTTGATTATTTTGTTAGTTAAATTTATTCTTTTTGTTCTTAATATTGGATTTGTGATTGGCCTCCATAAATTCAATTTTAAGGATTGTGTGAATGACTGATAGGTGAAGTAGAAATAGGTTCACTAGGAGAAAATAACTTTAAAGATAGAAAATGACAATATCTTAGATTTTAGTGATAATCATATAGATTAACTATTCATGATATGTATTAGGCCAAATTATATATCGAGTGGTGGTAGTTATCTAATTAGATATACATGTGTGCCTTGATGGAGGGAATAGGTACTTCAGATTAATTATTATTTTAACGCATATAATCAATCTTGTATGATAATAAGAATTCCCTGTAAGTGAATCTTAAAGTCTAAACATTTGTTTTATTAATCTTTCTTTGTTATTTTAATTAATTTGTTTCCTCTAGTTTAATAATTAAATTCTCTTAAATTAACTTTGTACTTTATTTAGTTTGTTTTTAAACTAAGATTAATAAATTTAATGATTAATTCTATATGGGATTGATACACTAGAATCAATCAAGTTTAATGAACTATTTATAATAAACTATGTACGTTTGCAGATATAGAGTAGATCAGGTTTTTGGTTACGTTATTAAGGAGCTTGATTGTTGTTTTTGTTAATATTAGCTTTGTTTCATTTTATTCTTATTTTATTTTATTTTAATTTTGATTTCTTTCATTTATTTCAAGTATTTGATTCAAAATAAGAGATTCAAGAGTCATAGCTTAGATTTTATACTTTAATTTCGTCATAAAATCAATTGAACTCGTAGAAAGAATATAAAAATCAGGAGAGAAGAGATGGTTGTGTGTAAAGAAGATAATCTAGTTGTGGATATAGTGTAGTGATTAAAAAATATGCACATAAGGGACATTCAATTGCTAGTGATTAGTACAAGCCTCCTATGTATTAAACTGAGTCTAAGGGCGAGGAACTATAAGCTTAAGCAAGTATATTCGCACTTGCTCCTAACTTTTGGTGTATCACGTAGTAAAGATAACATCCATTAGGGGGTTTTATTTAGTGATCCAAACATTTCCATTGAATGGCCTTATCAAAGATAAGATAAGGAAGAGGTGTTTCTTATACTGCATGAGAGGTCGAGAAAGGACAAGGTTTATCTCGACTGTGGTGAACTCTTTTGACGAGTGGGATCAAGTTTACGACACATTTATATTAAGATTTTTTTCCCCCACACAAGACCACTGAGTTGAGAATGTAAATAAAAAGCTTCACATAGAAGTACGGTGGAGCATTTTATAAAGCTCTAGAGAGATACAAAGCTCTTCTTAAGTAGCTCCCTCATCATCAGTACTCCTTATAGCTAATGATGCAATTCTTTTATAAAGGACTTATTTTATCATGTCAAACTTTGGTAAACACTATAGGTCAAGAGAAAATTTACACAAAAACTATCAAGAGGTTAAAGAAATTATAAAGGCCTTAATAAGGAACTTGTAAATCAAAATGGTAAAGGAAATATAAGACTTTCCTTTATAAAGTGCAAGCATCTTTAGATATGGAAACATATATAACATATCTGTCAAGTCAAATGAATTTAATCTTAAATTGAGTTATGGGTAATAGGAAGGTGTGCTACCAGTATACCATATATAGACATCTAGCTAATCCCTATATGAATGTCAAGCTCATCTCAATTTATGTTGAGGAAACATTATATAGATACCTATTTAAGAAAGTAGGTGATGAGGAATGACCCCTTTTTTGTCAATTATAATCTGAGGTTGAGGAATCACTCGAATTTTTCATAGAAGGAGCAGGGACTAACTGGATTAGGCAAACCAATGGGATCACCTAAGTTCTAAAGTAGACCTTAGTTTTAATAACAACTATGATAGAGTAATGGCTTGGTGGAAACACTTAAATAGTCTATATCTACTATGGGTATAAAGATTGATAAAGTAGACCACCTTAAAAAATAGTGCAATCTAATGCTACCTTTAGTCATAAATTAAAGATATAAATGAACCAATTAGCTAAGATAGTGAATGAAAGAGGTTAAAAAAGCATCCAAATAACATTGAGGTAAAAACCTATAGATAAGGAATTAGTTCATATGTTTAGGAGTATGGAAACACTTTAATTTGATGTTACTAAAGACAAATAAGTGATGAAGCTGAGAAAGATAGACTAGTAGATCGAGAAAAGATATGTAGTAATAGGTCGACACTAACCAAACTCATCTCCATCTAAGGTCAGTGTTAATATAAACAAGTAAATGGGAACAAAATGAAACTGATGTTGTTTCCATCTTTAATTGGTGTTAATCATGAAAAGAGACCCAAATCCTATATAAAGCCTTATATGCCACCAATATCATACCTTTAGAGCATTAGGAGGAAGATAAATGAGGTAATTTTTAGAAATTTTTTAATGCCTTCAGGAAACTTAACATTAACATACCCTTCACTGAATCATTAGCTCAGATGCCAACTTATGTGAAGTTTTCGAAGAGAATGTCTCCAATAAAAGAAAATTATAGGAGTATGTTATGACGACTTTGACAGAGGAGTGTAATGCTATCATAGATAATAAAGTATCTCAAAAGTGGAATTATTCGGGCAATGTCACTATTCCTTGCAAATTTGGTGACCTCAAAGTTCTCATTTGTTTATGTGATTTAGTTGTTAGTATCAATCTAATGCCATTTCACATATCTCGAACCATAAAAAGACATCTTAACCTTAATGAGGATTGATTTAGTATGGATTCAATTGACCTTAATGCGCAAGAAGTCCCTGAGGCTTATCATAATGATTCAATAAAAACATGTAAAGTTTCAGGAGTTAAACAACAAAATGAGGAGTATGTCATTAGAGATAGAGCCTCTAAGTTTGAAAAAAAGAATTAAAATCATTACCTTTTACCTTAGAAGCACCTAACCTAGATTTTGAGACATTGCCTTCTTATTATAGGTATGCATACCTAAGAGATTTAAAGATGTATCCTAATAATTCCTTTTCTCTTTTGTGTAGTGTGTAAGAATGGAATTAGGCTCATCCTAATGGTGATTAGGATAAGTGAAGAGCTAAAAGGGGAGTCTAGCTAAAATATATTCAAAGAAGTACTTACTAAAGACAACTTAATAGTTTTAATCTTTCCTTTAGTTTATTTCACTTCCTTTGTTCTTATTTTGTTTACAGTTTTTGTGGGAAAATTTTTGTGAAATTTCTTAGAGTTTTACCTTACTAAACTTGCATAAAATGGGGAAGAATTCTTAACCTTAATTTTTCTATTTGGTTAATTTTCATATCTTATTTTTTTAGGGTAATGTCATGAATAAGTATAAATGACCAAAATTTCTAAGATTTTTTATTAGTTTTTGTGTTAACTATATAATTTCTTTGTTAAATTTGGTTTGACATGTGTTTTGTGTTTGTATTTATTAAAACATGTATACATATCATAATCCTTAGGTTATAGAGAATAAGATTTAGTAGAAAAAAGAAGAAAAAATTAGGTTCAAGCAAGAATTGGGGGTTACAATGCATAATTTTTGTCAATCTTTAAAGTGAGATAGGCGCTAGTATTGAAAAAAAAGAGGGAGTGTTTGGAAGCAAACCAAACTAGCACTAGTATGGAAGTATGTTAGGTGCCAATCTTATGAGCAAAGAAGCAAGCTGGATAATTAGAATGTAATTGGTGCTGATATAAGAAGTGTGTTTGACACTAGTCTTATAAACATGAAAAATTTTAAGTTACAAGATAAAATCGATGCTAATTATGAAGTGTGTGTAGCATAAGTCTTGTCTTGACATTTACAACATAAATAACAAACTCATGATTTTTCCTCCCAAAACCCAAACCCCCCTCCTTCTTACCTCTTAACTTGAAATTATAACCTAATCTCGACTTTAAATACCAAATTCAACTTTAAAAATGCTAAACCCCTTCCTCAAATAAAAAGATATCTCTTTAGCCATAACCTTAGGCTCTAAAAAGTTTATGCATTTAGTGAGAGAAATTAGGGATTTTTATTTTGAAGTAGTTTTAAGAGGTTTCAAGTATATCTTTCACATTTTACATCCTCCGAGTAAGTTATTTTATTTAGTAGTGCATTGTCATTGAGTATTGAGCTCGTTAAGAAGAATTTTGCAATTATATGCTATTTTTTAGACTTATAAAGATAATTGACATAGAATTATGGAATTTGAGTTAATTGTGTTAAATTATACTAAATTGTGGGTTATTTTGCTTTTGGAGTTGTGGAAGAAATGTCTTGGAAATGTGTGGTGATATTGTCAAGTTATGAATTATGGTGACCAGTTGGCTTGATTGATTAAGTACTAAAGGATGCCTCTGAGATATAAGAGAACAATTATAAGAACTAAGGTACCTTCATATGCTTCTTTATTGACATTATCCCCTCCAGAGGAGATTTCGAGGTTCAGAAGTTTAGAGAATATGGAATGGTACACTAAGAGAAGCAACAACCATATGGACATTGAGAAGACCATTATCCCAGATATTGATCGAGTCTTCAAGATCCAGAATGATCTAAGGATTTTACAATTGAACCTCTTATTGACTCTTTTAGGCAATTGCTACCCAAGGGTGATGAAGGAATTATATGCACCTGGCTCTTCATACCTCCATCTAAAGCATTAAGTTTATGATATCAAACGAGACAATAAAGGAGCTCCTCAGGTTGCCAATAAAGTGAGACAGATGAGATTTCATAATGGAAAAACATTAAGGCATTATAAGTAGAGCTATATGGATTTTTATATAGGTTTGAATTGGGGATCATATACTCTGTGGGATGGATGCACTTTTTGTGTAACCACTTAGCCATCCAACCATGGCTAGTGGCCTACATCTTAAGCTCTAATATCCAACCTTAATCTAATGCTTTAAACCAAATTTGGACCACCGATCTCTACCATACGGACCTCCCTTTTAATTAGTTTGGGCAATATGTTATTGATATAGTTTTCATCCTTAATGCTACAATCCATCAACATTGTGGTGACATAGGGCTCACCATATAAGAAGTTGTTCTTTTTAGTGTTGATTAGTTAACTACTTGTAAAGTAAGTGGTGGACCTCTCTTATTTTGAAGTTGTGAAGTGAGGACGTCAATTATATTAATGAAGATTAAACGAGTATATTTGGGTATACCTAAAAGAATAACAAGTATACTAATAGAAATATACTTAATAAAGAGTATCCAAATAACCCAAAACAAAAGACAACAAAGAATGATGATAACAAAGATGACAAGGATTAAAGAGGCAACATGGGGATAGCTAATAAGAAACCAAGAGTTACAGTGAAAAAGTTGGTGTCATTCATCAATAAACTATCTGGAGAGCTTGCAGGTGTGCATATTAAACTAGATTCCATGATGACATATCTTCAACAATTTCCACCACCTCCTCTGCCCTGTGAAATTGCTACTCTCATCCCTTCATGTATACATATAGTTTTATTTAGGATATTTTCTTTGTCTTTGTCTTTGTCTTTTTTATTGTTTAACTTTTATTTTTGTTACTTTGTTGAATTGAGAATATTAGAAGTTTTAATGCAACTTGAATTTTATTATTTATGAGCCTCCATAGTTTTATTTTAAGTATTATACAGATTTTAAGTATGATTGAGTCCTTCAAGATGAGGAATTTCCACTACAATTGCATAGGTTTTTAAATAGATTTTTTTAAATTTCCTTATACTTAATGCACAATTTTGAGAAAAATATTGTTCAAAGTATAGGGGTGGAATTAGATTGATCTAGTTGCCTGAAATTTTTTATGATTTTCAAATTTTTAGGTTATGTTTTTTAAAGTTTATTAGTAGTCTTGAGTTGATGACATGAATTTATACATGATCTCTAGTTGAGATTAATTATAAGAACAAGATGTATAATATGATTAAGTGAATTCCCTTGAAATTTTAACTTTATAAATGTTAGATATATGAATTTGTTAAGTTATTATGATTTGATTTGACTTGAGTGATCCCACGAGCAATCTGAACCGTCATTCCACATTTCATTTATTTCTTATATGGATTTCTTCTTTTATTTTAAATTTCTAAAACTTGAAGTCCTTATTTTTTAGATTACATGTAAGATGTGTGCAAAAATTAAGATGACAAAGGCACTTAGGGTTTAAGTGTAAGTCAAATTGCCTACCCTTTTATGCATTGATCCATTACTGAGCCTTTTGAGTTTTATATAAAATTTAAGCTTTTTATTAGTAACCTTTTTCCTAAAAAATCTTAAGCCTAAAAATTAAGTATTTACTCCCTAGTTCATGATTAGTAATGGTTTTACTTATTTCATGATCAGTCATGGTTTTACTTATGTTTTTAGTGCTTTTGGGAATGGGATACAAGAAAGTAAATGTGAAAAAAAATTTGGTAAAGTGTATGAAAGTGGCAATTTAAAAGAGAAATCTCATGCCATTACAAATGAAAAGAAAAAAGAAAAAGAAGAAGAAATAAATAAATAAAGTATTAAAAATTGATTGGCATGGATTCTTGTTATTTAAAAGTATGGAGGAAAATGAATGTGAAAGAATATAAAGAGTTAGTGGAGTGAAGATTCATGTTTCTTTTAATTTATTGTTATTGCTCAACTAGTTATGAATATTTTTTCCCTTATTCCTTATTCTTTGTTAGCCTTTTTAACCTTTTAGCCCCATTAGAACCCGATTCAAGTCCTTTTGATTTTTGTTTATAGATATATATTTTAGTAATGAAGGTTAGATGATTTTCAAGCTTATGTTAAGTTCACTTTCAACAAAAGATGAAAAGATTATCTCACTATATCTTAAACACTTGTGAATGAGTGATTCTTATGAGGATATGTCCATTCATAGTATTTAAACTTAGAAAAGAGGTTAAATACTATTTATTTTATCTTTTTAGTATCGTGATTTACAAATGAAACATTTTAAATTTTGTAATTTGATTGAAACTTGAATCTCTATATCTTATGTTATTAAATATTAACAACAACAATCCAGTAAAAATCTCGCTAAATGTGGAGTTTGAGGAGGTCTACTACCTTACCCATAACTAGTAGAGAGACTATTTTCGAGTGTTATTAACTATTAAGGTATCTAAGAAGTTTAAGTTAATGTTTGTGGGTAGAATCTAAGTAAATAGTTCCTTCACTAGAGAGACTTAAGGTTTAAAGGCTTGTGGCATGTGCTAAATATCACTATACACCTATAAAAGTGGCATTAAAGTTTGTTTTAATTGAATCGAGGTTAATAGTTAGGGTTTATTTGCTAAGTGTCGGGAAATTTGGTAGGTACATATTTTATATGTTATTTTGGGTCAATTTACTTGGTATTTGGCACTTTTATAGCATGTTTTATGTGGATTTTATTATGTTTTATATGTTTAGTTCATTGTCTTGTAGGCAACGAATTTAAAGATAAAATCGAGATATAGTGAAATTTTTCCTATAATTATCTAATCAATGATATTCAAAGTTATTTTAAAGATAACAAGATGGGCAACATCATTATTGAAAACTTTAGGAGCTAATTTTGACTTGTAGATCTCAAAAAGTGGTGGCATAACAATGCACAACAAGCGTTGGACTTATATATAAAACAATTAATTACCTCTTGTGAAGGTATGAGAAACTGACAAGTAGAGCAAGACTAACGTTGAAGTTGATCCTAAACCAATGTTGGACTTGTCTTAATTTTACTGAGAGAAACAATACAAAACTGTTGTAGGTCCTAACTTAATGTCAAACCTCAGTTACGTATAGCTATGTGAAGAACAAAAGTTCTAAAACAAGATAAGTACCAGTGTTGGTATTGGTCTTATGTTGGTTTTTAGACACAATTTATGAGGATATATGATTTCTTAAGTTGAAACCCTTTAGAACTTTATTTTTTCAATCCTAACTATAAATACTTGTATTAAAATTTAGCTTGAGTGCTTTTAGAATCTTTAAGCATTCTTCTAACAAACTTTAAAAGTACTTCTTGTTTTCTTTTTATAATTTTGTTCTTTGTTAGTATTGGAGAACGATTTGGAGTAAAGATTGGAGGAGTTTGTGGCATCTTCTTTTATTCTTTTATTATACTATTTTCTTTTGTATTGAGAATTATTGGTTTAATGTTCATTATGATAATGTAGATAGAAATCCTAGTTAAGGTTAGGGATGTAGCTTGTAAGGACTCTTTAATTATTTATGTATAATTTGATTATTTGATTGGTTGAATTTGTTCTCTTTGATCTTAATTTTGTATTTATGATTGACCACCATAAATTCAATCTTAAGGATTATATAAAGTACTACCAAGTGAAGTAGAATTTGTGCATTAGGAGATTAAACATAAAGAATGATAATATCTTAGACTTTAGTAATATCAATTTAGATTAACTATGCATAATAATTTTGATTAGGTTAATTTATATATCTAGACATAGTAGTTGCTAATTAGATATACATGTGTGCGTTGACTGAGGGCATAGATACTTTAGGTCAATTATTATTTCAAGCTAAACAATCAATGTTATATGATAAGTAGAATTATCTATAAGTAAATCATGAAGGCCTAATGGTTGTTTTGTTGATATTTCTTGTTATTATGATTACTTTGTTTTCTTTAGTTTAGTAATTAAATTCTTTTAAATTAACTCTTTATTTTACTTAGTTTGTTTGTTTAACTAAGATTAATGTATCTAATGACTAGTTCCTTATGGAAATGACACTATAAAGTCACTCCAATTTAGTAAACTATCTATAATAGACTTTATGCATTTACAAATATAGAGCAAATTAATAGTCACTTGTAACCTCAACAGTTCTCTAAATTTTTGGTTAAACACATTGATATATTCATGCATCTTCATCTTATATAATCTTTACTTCAGATACAACCTATTTGTAAGAGACTTTGATATGTATCAATTCTTCAGTTTCTTCTATTTCTCTATAGACAGAGCAATCTCCTTGACGCAATATATGACCTCATTTGTCAGATAATGTTGCATGGTTCTAGCTACTTACACCTATATCTCTTCTTATTTAAGGGCATCTACATCTTCTGGCTTACTATCTAGTAACTCCTTAAGAATATGTTATTTACTAACAAATATTTCACTCTTTATATTCTACATTCTAAAACTTTTAGTTCCATTTAAACTTCCCCACTTCAAATTTTGCAATCAAATTCGTTATTGTCTTAACTATACTCGAGCAAAAATATAATAGAAAGAAAAAAAAGAATAATACAATAGATTTTTAATGTGGTTCGGCCAATTGGGTATGCCAACATGCTCGAGAGTCAAAAGCGGTTAATTTTTCTATTAATTAATCATCCACTTGATGAAAATTATAATTTGCTTATATGTAGACTAGGTTAACACATTTACACAAGTATAACTAATTTTAAACTTTATCTAGTATATAATTTTACTTTTACCAAAATAAATATAATTTAATCATGATTCTAATAAGTTATAGAATCCTTTTGGAGTTTGAAATATATCAAAAACATGCTTGTAGATAAGGTTATCTGTCACAAACATGATCGTGTCTCAAGCCATGTATCTCACTGTTTCTTTTTATGACATGGATATAGACAACTGACACATATATGTCTTATGTTGTGAATCTTTATGCGTCTTTGCATATATAGACATAAATTCCAATATGCTCGTGTTCTAGATTGTATCTCTCTTTTTTAAAAAATTTATATCACACTAATACACTTGTATTCTAATATATGTCTTCACCTCTAATTTTTATAGAAGAATACACTCTGATGATGTGCCAAGTCATTTTGTAAGGCAGTACAACTATATATGGTACGACCATTCTGGATTTATGTATTAAAAAAAGAAGTAAAAAGCAAGTTGACAACAACTTGCATGCAAGACTATCAACAACTTGCATGCAAGCTGTTAGTCGGTACATAACAACTTGCTATGCAAGTTGTCACACGGTGAAGAGTCTATCAAAGACCCGCCCTTCCTCCTCTCTTAACAAACATATGCATATCAAACATGCATAAGATGTGTGGTGAGTTCGAGAGTAAATTTTAGAGAGCCATTTTGTGTGAGAGAGTGATTTTTGGGGTATTTTTAGGAAAAGTTTTTCTAAAAAGGGTGAGTGACAAAATAGTTTGGATATTATCCTAGGGATAGTAAATTTGGGAAACACCTTGTGTGAGAGGGTCACTATTTTTTGGTATCATTTTTTACTCTATGCACTTGTTATTTTAATTAGTGGAAGATTTATTTGGAGTTTGGTTTGTGGACGTAGTCCAAATTAAAGGTGAATCACGCTAAATTTTTGCGTGTTATTTCTTTACCTATTTTACCAGTGGCATTTAATTCATAATTTTTCTCAACAAATGGTATCATAGCTAGGTTTGATTCTATGTCAAAGTATTTCTCATCGAAGATGGAGGCAAAAATAAGCAAGATGATTAGCCTAAATGGATCTAATTACGACATATGGAAGAACAAGATGAAAGATCTTTTGTTCGTCACAAAAATGCATTTATCGGTATTTACCACAACAAAACCGAAAAATAAATTGGACGAGGAGTGGGCATTTGAGCATGAGCAGGTATGTAGTTTTACTCGGCAATTTGTTGAAGATAATGTGTGTTGGGTCTCGTTACTGAAACCACTCAACTCTTCAAACTTAACTTGCTTTAATACGACTCATGTTGGGTCTCGTTTCCGAAACCCAACTCTTTTGCTTACCAAACCTACCATCAATTCATTTTCTTGCTCTGATATTACTCATGTTGGATCCTGCTTGGCTTCGGAATCCAACTCTTGCTCTAATTCAATGTAAACATACATACATAACTGAACTACTTAAATCTATCCTTTCATTTCTTTAAGCAACAGAGTTTGAAATACTTTGCTTACATATCAAGCCACACCATTAGCTTATTACAACAAAAATATACAAAAGTAGAAAATGAAAAGTAGCAATCTCTTTAGGCTCTTGATCACTTGATCTTCTAGCTATAACCTGAGGATGGGACAGAGAGGGGGGTGAGCTTAACAGCTCGTGGGAACAGTTTATAACAGAAGAATAAGCAAAATCTTGAAACATTTACTTGCCTCCGAAAATATCTTATTGAATCGTAAAAATATTTTCTTTTCAAAATTCTTGTCATGCAGTCAAAATTCACAGCTTACAAAACATGAATGCATCAACTTAACAATTCATAGATGCAATGCACATCAAATGGCTCGAGAGTTCTGTGGAACAAAACGGATAAACCGAAGTTTAAACCGTAAACAAAACGAGTCCATTTTTGAATCTTGTGGGCCCAAGCGGGCAGTCGGGATAAGGCTATGCGTCGACGTGTACGTGACTAACAAAACGTTCCTCTCTTAACAATTCACAGATGCAATGCACATCAAATGACATCATTTTGAGATGATGATGACATCATCAGACGATACAAATTGGGAAAATGTCCATAACTTTCCCTACAGAAATCGGATTAAGGTGTTCTTTATATGGTTTGAAAGAGAATTTCAAGAGCTACAACTCCTATAAAGACCTCAAAGGCCAACTCTTTCATTTGAATGGGTAGAAAATGGATCAGAATGTGGCGATAAATAGTAACTGAGACAGTCAAACTGAGACGTAAAAAGTCAAACTAAGACGGAAGCAAAAGTAGACGGTCAAATTGAGACGCAAAAAGTCAAACTGAGACAGAAGCAAAAGCAGACGGTCAAACTGAGAAGCAAAAAGTCAAACTGAGACGGAAGCAAAAGCAGACAGTGAAACTAAGACGCAAAAAGTCAAACTAAGATGGAAGCAAAAGCAAACGGTCAAACTGAGACGCAAAAAGTCAAACTAAGACGGAAGCAAAAGCAGACGGAAGAAAGTTGATAAAAAGCAGACGGAAGAAAAAGTAAGATGATACAGAAGTAAGACGATAGAATTGGCCTTTAAGGTCTTCATGAAAGTTGTAAATATCAAAGTCTTCTTTCCAATGGTGCAAAAACGCAATCAATCCAACATCTGTAGCAAAAGTTATGGCATTCATACTGAGATATGTACATTACAAGTGAGGTCATAAACGTGTTAGAGTCTTTTGGCCATAACTTCTTCTCTAGACCTCCAAATGACTTGATTCTTAAACCATTGGTTTTGAAAGACATTGATCTACATCTCCACTAAAATTAATAGCTTTCTGAAATGAATTGAGAAGGATTAAGTAAAAAGCATGGGACGGGTACAATGAATGTGCAGTATTATGAACTGGTGTTATCCTACTGAATACACTTCAATATCTTGATGATATCGTGATCTGTAGAAATCCAAATGAGATGATTTCTGATTCAAAGTGAACTAGAGACATGGAGCTACAAATTGTATGAAGGACTTGGAATCTGATTCAGTCTCTAGGATGTTTAAAATTCAGATAGAATTATGCATAGGATACTGTTATGGACAAGAACAGTCCAAAATGTTTGAAGTGTATCTTTTGAATCACTGAACCAAATTGAATGATTTCGGTGGCATTTGAACTTAAGACAATTGGGGAAATTTTCTAGAAGAAAGTGTTATGTTAGAATGTTCAATGATAATTTTGGCAAGACACTTAAGGTTAAAAGAACATAAGTTTATAAGGAAGGATAAAATGGACTTTTTGGACTCATTAAGGGCATAATTGGAAGAAGAAGTATTGTCTTACTTATAAATGGAGAAGAACTACGGGAATGAGAAGATTCTAGATAAACAAATGTGTGGATGAGAAGAGAGAGAAAGAATGAAAGAGAGAAAGAAGAGAAAACAAGCTAGGGTTTTAATTTC
>JANZLC010000001.1:5606081-5644869 GCA_026413385.1 Erythroxylum gracilipes
TTATTATACAAATTAATAATTTATTATTATTATTATTTATTTGTTAGTTATTTTTTTAGACGTCTTTAACGTAAGTGGCGGAAACGTATAAAAAATAGCTTTTCGTATAAGCTCAAATTTGAGCTTTTTTTAAAAGCTTCAATTTCTAACTTCTGGAAAAGCTGTATTTGGGCTTTTAAAAAAGCTGTTTTTACTGCAAAAGTACTTTTAGAAAGTTCAGCCAAACACTTATTTTTTTCCAAAACAGCTTTTGCTGTAGACAAAAGTACTTTTAAACCCTCCAAAAGCTGTTCCAAACAGGCACTTAAACTTGTAACTTGCTTAACAAAGGTCTAAATTTTCATGAGTCTGCACAATTTAAAAGCCAAGTAGATTTTAAAAGCCTATTTAGAGAGGCCGTGTAGATTTTAAAAGCCACGTAAATTTTAGAAATAAAAAATAATTTAAAATTTTCTTACTAAACTTGCTAGACCCCCATTCGTTGTCAAACCTTCCCATCTTATCCCGAACTATGCATAACCTTTTGGAAGTTGAAGCTTTTGCTTTAATGGTTGATGACCTAAAGTTTGTTGCTTCCCAATTCCGGTGGCTCCACATCTAACAACTCTGTCATATGTTCAGGTTTTACTCGCAACAATGGAGGGCATGGGCAGTACAGAGATCATCAATCCAAAGGATCTGAAACCTACAAAAATGTAGCAACAATTCTTATATCAGGAGCCATTCAGCTACAATATACTTTACAACTTTTTAAAGCGATGAAAAAAAAGTAGCATAAACTACACAACTCTTGAACACCAAAAACAACAAAGAAAGCAGTTTCTAAATGTTGTTTCTTCAAAAATTTATAAAAGCTTTTTACATACCCTGAGCTAAGAAATCAATCTGCACATCTCCATCATAGTTCTTGTATGCCCAAACATAACCTCCTTCACTTTTGAGAGCATAAGCCACCATATCATCAATGAGTCGGTGTTTATACCTTCCAGTTAAATCATGCAGATGAATGATAAATACATACACATTAGTAGAAGCAATTGTTTTGCATCAAGTAGATAAGAGACATACCATATCCTAGCAACCTCAAATTTTGATTTCCAGTTGGCTTCATAAATTTCAGTATAAATCGAAACTTAAAAAAAAAAGCAATTGAAGATCTATATGATTATAATGAATGAAAATGGAGTTGGTATAGAAGATAATTATTCCGCTATATGATGTACTATTGAACTGTCCACAAAGATAATACCTCTCCTTGGCTTTTGTTTTTAGAGTCCTTTGGGCACTTCTTTTGGCTTAGATGTTAGAAATAAATTCTCTAAATGTTATTGTTGCCTTTTTTTGTTCTTTCCCATTTTTGTTTCATTTCTAGTAGTAAGTGTTATTTCTTACTATCATTATATTCTTCTCATTCTTGAATTCCTTTTTTTAAAACACATTTTTATGAAAAACTGAAAGCGAAGGGTTTTGTGCAAATACAACTCAACTTAAACTACCTTCAAATCTTTTAGTTTGTAGTTTCTAATTTTAAGATTTTGATTGTTATATATTAAAATACATGGAAAAGAGGATTAAGAATCATTACACTGTCTGTTTAAGTTCATAACCAACAACTTTGGGAATATGGTGATTCTCAGAGATCCCAGATGATTGATCTTTACCTTCACTTTAGGTTTACACAAAGTTTAATCACAAAACGCTCATCAATTGTCAAAATAATCGACGACAGAATTTCCCTAGTGAAGAGACTTCCCTTATTACATCTTCCGCACAATATGCCAATATATTCTTAGTATGGTCAATGTTTTCTAGCTCTCGTAAGCGTCTAGAACAAAACAACATTTACATATCTATTAGCTCAAATTTTTCTTCTGGAATTTAGGTATTTAGCAGATTACCCTTTTCCAGGGAATGGGTTAATAAGGTTTCGCCATTGATGCAACACAATATATATCACCCATTTCCTATAATTATTTAACTAAAAATCAGAAGAGAAAAAGGGACGTAAAAGCATCTAAAAGCCATAGGACAACAATCCTTCCAATCATAATCAGTAACGACGTAATGAGAAACATGTGCAAAATCTTGTTTACAGTATCATGTCTTATTAATCTGAGCATCTCCGAACTCAAAAGCCAGAATCTCCTTCTAAAGAACGGCCATTTCCTACCCTGAGAAATTCCAACCATACATCATTTATCAAACTTACGTATGCAAAAAAGCTTATTACTTACCAGAAACATTGACAAAAATGTACCTTGTACAAAATTAGATACTTTTTTTAGAAATCTATGCTAATGTTACAAATTAACAGAGAAAATTCCTCGGGGAATCACATCTTTACTGGGAATTCATGGAAATAGTTGAATAGATTGGTTGGGAAAAGGAAGGCAGATTGCCAGTAGAGCAACGGATTTGGTTTGTTACAAATTTAATAAACCATCGCGCTTTTCGTGCTAGATTTAGTTATGCTCTTATATTGTTCCACTACCTGTTTCAAGGTTCATTCTCTCTTTTAAGACCTAAGCCTCCAATTCCAATAACATTTTGTTGTCTAGTAATGCGAGCAAAATTCATTTTTGTTACTTTTTGTAAGAGTATTAACAATTTTTCGAAATTATTACTTGCATCTTAGATTTTATTCCTTACCTGCTTAAAAGAATAATAATGACTTTAGATTATGATTCTTTTAATATAAAGGTAACCATTAGACAAATGTGTGTATTAATAATTTTCATATTATTATATGCATCACTAGACACTTAAAGTGCATGAGTATTACATACTTATCGAACAAAGAAGCACCATAAGTTTTCAGATGTGCTTTTTAATTGCAGAATTATATCCACTCATGAGATCATTATATCTTAACCACAGCATGACACCTCCATACTTACGAGACCTTTTAATTACAGGAAGCACCTTAGAAAGCAGATCAGGTATAGAAATATACCTACTTCTGGTAGCGTCAGGGGAGGCTGGTAGACCCAAGAAAATCTTTGTTTTACGAACTCCTGATGTCCATTGCTTCTGGGCAGCTATAAGATATTTTGCATTCCTATTATTGTATTGGCAAGGAGCGTTGTTGTAGAATTGAACCCAAATGTAATCAAATAAACCTGTGGCCAATGCTTTTCCTACCCAAACTTCAGGATATGGGCACTGAGGAGCTACTATCAGGTACACTTTCTTGCCTCTTTTGCTGTATTTTGATAGGAACCTAGCGAGATCGTCCTAGTAAAATGGTATGACTCCTTCAATGTTCAAGTCCACCCCATCAAAAACAACATTGCCAAATGGTCGAGACTTGGAGTGCCCACCTAAGAAGTTCCAAATATAAGTTGCAACTGAAGTGTCAAGACTGGAAACAAAAACCAAAACTTCATTTGATATATATCACAAAGCAAATTAAAATGATATAACTATAACCCAGAAAAATAGTAATCACCCTCGTTTCAATCTCCCATACTATTATCAAATAACTATTTATATCATATTATATAAAAATAACCTAATTTTCAAAAGCAAAAGACGAGAATAATGATTTCCCACTTTTTGACAAATAATAACCTAAAAAGTTTTTTTTTAAAAGGAAGAGCCCCTTATGACAGGACCACCCGTTATCTTTGTTGAGGAAAAAGTTGAAAATATTTAACATTTCTGTATTTTTTGTTTTCTGAAAATCCACACGTGTTTTTAACTTGACATTTAAAGACTAACTGACTTGTCCATAACAGCGCGTGTATGATACTTCCTAATTTTTGTCCAAAAAGCCTTAAAATGAGCAGACTCGTGAAAGTTTAAATCTTCATTAAAAGTTACAAGTTTAAATCCTAAAATGATTAAACTAAAAAACGTTAGGCCCAATTTGGGCTTTTAGCCTCCAATCCTTCTCCCTTAATCATACATAGGAGATTAAATTAGTAAAATTAATTATCAAGAGTCTTCCATTTCGATTAATCTGTTCACTTTGCTCCCAGTTAATTCCGTTTACTTTTCATTTTAATTTTGTGATTTCCTTTAAAGTCTTTACTTAACAAATAGGGATAGAATGTTTATAATTGCATTTATTTTTAGTTTTGTTTGAGATTAATTTAAAGGAACCAATTTCACCTCCGTGGGAGACGACTCTTAGTAATCAACTACAATTTCCTCGTATACTTATGAGTAGGATAACCTAGGTAATTTTTAGAACTTTTTAGGCACAACATCTGCTTCTTTAAAAGGAGAAATCCTCAAGGAAAACCATCAGACAATTGTTTTCTCTGTGATAAATCGGGACATTTTGCTTGCCAATGTCCTTATAAGATAAAAAGGGTTATCAAACTCCTAGATTCCATTAAAGCTATTATGCCAATCCATGATGATCACGGAAATATTGAAGATATCATCGAAGAACAATCCAATGAGGAAAAGACACAAAGTTTACTTTTCCCATTAATTCCTCTTATGAGGATGATGACTCCTCTAATATCTCCATTTCTGAAGATGAGATCTTCAATTCTGAAGATGACATGCCTACATGTTACAGCAACAACAACAACAATCGTGTCTCAAGCTTGTCCTTACGCCGATACCTCGTCCTTATACACAAATCCATTTACTACTCCAAGATAAGTATGGTCAACCCATTAAAGCTATTGAATATATGGATACTGAATCTAGCAAAACTATTATGAAACCTAACATTTTACCTCCTGAAGCATGGAGTTCCCATAATGAGTATTTCACTATTGCTAATGGAAATACTTTCACGATTTGGCTTATTACAAAAAGAAAAAATAGGGACTCGTTTCTTCCCTGACTATGTGATATGGACCAAAGTTCTTGGCAGTAATCTACCTAGCCTAGATATTCTTATTGGAATGAATGTCTATTGTCAGGCATCTCCACTACAGATTCTACCCACAGGAACCAGATGTCGTGTCAACTTCAACTCTCACATTGACATCAGGAATGTATTTGAGCTTACTCAAGTATCACCACTGTATAAAGCCTTGAGAGACCAACTTTTAACCTATTATCTTGGGTCTCATGCACAATTTTCTCATTCCAATCCTCTATAGAAGAATCCTAATTTCTTCATTCGTTTTCCTTTCAAAAAGAACGAAGACATCAATCCTACCAAGGCTACTCATTCGGGTATGACCCTGATGATCTGTAACTAGCACAGGAAGAATGTGCTATCCTTCTTCAGCAAGGACTTATTGAGCCATTACATCTGATTGGCTTGTTTGGCTTTTTATGTCAACAAAAGGTTTGAAAAAAAAGAGGGAAAAAGAGGTTAGTCATTGACTATAAACCTCTAAATGTTTTCCTACAGGATGATAAATTCCCACTATCGAAGATTAGTATGCAGGTACTATTTCTAAAGAAAGCTACCATCTTCTCTAAGTTCGATCTTAAAGCAAGATTTTGGAAACTTGGAATAGACCCTCAAGACAGATACAAGACATCTTTTTATATTCCGAGCGCCCAATATCAATGGATTGTTATGCCGTTTGGACTCACTATTTCAACGAGCTATGACGAAGATCTTTGAGCCCATTCTCTATAGTGCTTTGATCTACATTGATGACATCTTGCTAAACTCAAAAACCCATGAAGAACATCAAGCTTTACTTCAAACCTTCTTGGATCTCATGAAGCAACATGGGATTATGTTCTCAGCAAAGAAGAGCCATATCGGGAAAGCCTAATAGAATTTTTGGGCATGCATTTCCACAATGAATTTTATCAGCCTGGACCATATATTGCCAATGAACTACTGCATTTTCCTAATGATAATCTCACAACCAAACAGATACAACAATTCCTTGGAATTGTCAATTATATCCGAGATTTCATCCCTCACGTGGTTGATTATACATCGTCCCTATCAAAGTTATTACAGAAGAATCCACCACCATAAGGAAAAGAGTAACTAAATCCATACAACATCTAAAGCAAACCTGTCAACATCCACTAGCCTTGAAGATTCCTGACAAAGGCCAGCGCATTCTCTAGCATTGGAATGCTATTCTCACCAAAAGGATTTCATGCTATAAATTCACCATTCACCTTACCAAAGGTAACATCCTAATTGATTTCCCATCTCTTCCTATCAGTTCGATCACTACCTTTAGCCATATCTCTCTCCTTTCTATGGATAACCTACCTACTACTGCCAAAGCGAAGTTCTTTCTTCCAATTGTTAGTGCACCCACTACTGTTGCAGAAGTTGCATCTCTTGCCCGATTGAGCCTTTTCTATTACCTATACCTCTTCTTCATCTAGACCAACTCACCTTGCAGCCCCTCACTGTTTAATCTTAGAGCACCATACCTCAATGTGTTCTTTATTAATGATTCACTCTTCAAAAATTCATTTTGGTATCTCTAGGCTCTCTTTGCCCTTTACGCCTGTGTTGTCACCTTACCTCCTCTACAGGTCTACCAATATATTCATGGCTGAGACAACAAAAGTTCTCTATTATGAACTTTCCTTAAGTGTTATCAACCATTAGAACAATGGAGAAAATAACTTTCTATGGTCATTGAACATCATCAATTATAGGAATCCCCTTTAAAGAAACAATATGCATAATGTTTCTTTATTCTCCATCCCGTATCTCACAGCACATACTAGTGTAACCAATTCTGACAGTAGAGTTTGTTTTCATCACATGTCACTCTGCTGGACAAGGTATAAGGAAAATGTCCTTAAATCTCTTAGAAATTTTCTTAAGGACATAAATCATTTTCCTCAGCATACGTCTGTCATCTCCACTTCTCCTAGATCTTACCTAGGAGAATTTATTCCCAGTGAACCTGAGCTGCCAGAAGTCGACATACCAGGCCCAAACAGCCTAATATATTCTAAATTTGAGGATTCGACACCTATCCAAATTTCCTCTGATACTACAGAACCTACACAACCTCCGACCTCTTTCTTCTAAGATGCCCAAGATCTCAATGATGATATTTTCATTCCTAATGAAGAAGAGCCTAATCAATTCCAACGAAGACTCTGAACAGACGATGCCAACCCAGCAAAAGACAAAGGACCTACAGAGCTCATTTTGACAATGACAGCTCAAGTGAAAGAGCTTCTCCTTCCAATCTCCAATCATGGCAATAACTGATTCGACGTAACTGATGACTAGGATTCCACTTCTCACTGTGGGACGCTTATATTAGTTGTCTTTATAATTATGTGTCTTTTGTAAAGTGTCATTATTTTTATAAAAGAATCTTTGGGGTCCACCTTATCTTTCCACCCCCT
Organism: Erythroxylum gracilipes; assembly: GCA_026413385.1. Lineage (NCBI taxonomy): Eukaryota > Viridiplantae > Streptophyta > Magnoliopsida > Malpighiales > Erythroxylaceae > Erythroxylum > Erythroxylum gracilipes. The sequence continues at coordinate 5,613,345 of JANZLC010000001.1, forward strand.
TTAAAAATTCTTTATTATCACTTAGGAATATTTAGGACTTATGTGCTTCTCACTTTTTATTATTTTCTTTTTTAAAGTTGTGTGAATAATTATACCTAAGGAATCTTTTCGCTAAAGTTGTTTATTTTATTTCCTTGCTTAGTCCATAAAAGCGAGGGAATAAAACAAACAACTTTGGTGGTGTAAGGTTCCTAAGAGGTAAGCCTTGAGATTTTGTTCCCGCGAAGAGAATGAGCTTGTTTATCTCGACCAACATACCTGAAACTTACACTCCAATCTTGTTTTGTTTTCGCTGATCTCTGATGGATGATCCGTTCCAAAGCACATGATCCGATATTCCCCGAGCCCTCTAACTAAGGGTCGCCTCGTTGGGGAGAAGATGGTAGAGTGTGGATCTGTAAGGGTTTATTCCACGAATCAACTGGTTTGGTGTATGGATCAGTAGGTTTACACTAGTGCAATAGTTGCTATGTTAATATGCTCAGAGAGGCATTCATCGTTAGAGATGGTTAATTAAATATATATTATTTAATTATTTAATATTAATTAATGTAAGAATTATAATAAATATATTTTTATTATATTTAATTTAGTAATTACTTTAAATTTAAAATATCATTAAAATATACAATTTTCAAATAAAAGTAGTTTAAATAACTAAAATATGTTAAAAGCTAAATATTAATTTATAAATAAATTTCTACCATTTTAGAAACTAGTTTTTGATGTGCTCAAAATTTAAGCTAAAATGATCCTAACTATAATGAAAAGGTAATAAAATATCAAACAACAACATCAATACGTAAGGCTCCTCGCTTTGCAAGAATTGAGAGTGGGACATTAATTGTATACAATTTTCTTTTTGCGTTTTACAAAAGGTAATAAAATATCAATTAGCCTTAAACTAACTTGCATTTACTCAATTTTGATAATATATCTAATTACCAATAGATATTGAGGAAGAATTAATATAGCACAGCGACATCGACAATAAAAAGGTTCTTAATTGTTAGATAAAATTGTAATTAAATTGCAACAACTATTTCCAAAATTCACTAAAATGGAAGGAGAACGTCTGTTTCACATTTGGTGTGTCATCCCTGTTCTCACCCCTCCCATATGATGTGGTAGAATTGTAGAAAAAGTAGACTTGGAGAATGGGATGAAGAACGTCAGCTAAGTATTAGGAATGGAATTGGAATATGTTCTACTTCTACTACGGCCAAATTTAATTTAAATTAATTTACAGAACAATTAAGAATTTAGCTTTTAACAGCAAATATCACTATTTATATATATATTTCTCAAATTGCTTTACTTCCGAGTACAAACTGCAACGTGCTCGTTGATTTTCTTTTGAGCATCTATCCTATTCTTATCTAACCGGCCTTTTCCATCTGTTTTCACACGCACAAAGCACGCCACGTCGTGTTAGCTAGCTTCGCCTCCAAGTAGAGAAAGACGTTAAATAAGGCACGTATCATACAAAGAAGTTCTTACACTCTGTCGTCTCCCTGCTTTCCCCTACTTCACTAGACACTTATTTTCAGTCAAAATAAATGTCCACACGTTTTAGACTAATATTACAATTACAGGAGCACTTCGTTTTTTCGTAAAATTTGTATGGTCAAGTTTTTTCTTCCACATGACCTTCACCAATATTAACTAATTATGTTTAACAGAAATTTAATTAAAGGTAAAATTATTAAATAAACTCTTTTAACTTTATTATATCTTCAAATTCATCATTTTAATAATTTATTAAATTACTAAATTTATTTAAATTGAATAACTAAACTGGTAGCTCATAGGCCCTGGTTCTATTCTCCATGACAGCTTTCTTTCTGCCATTCAGCTAAAAACCAAATGAAACAGCAACCTGTATCATCCAGGATGTTTCCTATTCTTAGGAACGAAGAAAGAAACTTATGGACAACCTTGCATGGAAACCTCTTGGAAGCTTCAAACACATTGTAATGGATCGATGGACGGTTTTAATTTCTTATTCCTTTTAGATTAAGCTTCAGCTGCCGACTTGGCGACTTTTAGGTTACAAATGTCTGCAAGTAACTTGAAAATAATCATTTTCTATACATTGACTTGATTGCTATTGCCGACCCTAGTAGCCAAATTTCAAAGGTTTTATAATTAACCATTGACCTCAAGTCTCTTGGAAAAACCAGTTTGATATATCGATGATAATTTCGTTTGCTTTCTGCGAGCATTTAGCTTGGCAAGTTTTGGCCATGTTAAGCATGATCGTTACGGGCAAGTAATGAATAGTCTCCCCCACTTCATATCTGGAGTCAACCGAATGTAAAACTTTCACATGATTTATAATTGATTAATTATATCTTTTACCACTACACATATATGCATATTTCACTACTATATGTAATTGTACCTCTTCTTCTTTCTTATTATATTCTGTATGAAGTTAAGAGTCGGATTATATACTTAAAAAGGGATTAATATAACAAGTTCTCTTACACTAACTATTAAGTTCTCTTACACTAACTATTCTTTTTCTTTTACGAAGATTAGGTTTTCTTTTATCTCTTTATTCACATACTTATTTTAGGCAACAATGGCTTTCTATTCACGCTACAACAGATAAGCTTATTAGCAACGAATATCAATGGTCGCTAAATATTAAAAATTTGTGTCAAATAATAATTTGTCAAATCCGGATAACAAAACAATATTCACATTGCTTTCGTGAAATCGTCATAGAAAGATTTTGAATACACAATATATTTTTCGGTAAAACATATAATTAACGAGAACCAAAAACATTATACATAGGAATTTGCAACGTAAATGTTTCATAGAGAAAAATTTTTACCTACGAAATCCTAGTCGTACGTCATTATTTTTACCTATGATTTTGTTTTTTTAACAGAATAGTTTTAGCTACTAATTGTTTGTTGTAGGTAAATATTTTTAGAGATGTTCTTCAAAACTTAGGGAATAACGTTTTGTGATGAATTTGTTTTGGTAGCTAGTACCTTTTGTGACAAACATTTATTTTTAAATGTTAATTTTATTATAATTGTTAAAAACAATTTTAATTTAATTTATTACAAATTTTAAGACAATTTGAAATGTAAAATTGTTACAATTTATAAATAATGTTGGTGACATATTTTTTAAATAATAATAAAGTGAAATAAAATAAACATTAAAAATGGAATGTATTTTATAAAAAATAATTACAGGTTAATTACATAATTTGTACAAAATTTATAAACAAACCAAGACTCCTCATCATTACCACTATTGACATAGTTTGAGTTAAGTAATTGTTTGACCATCTTTTTAAGCTTGTTGACTTCTTTTACATTACGATCTAACTTCTCTTCTGTACATTGTAACTTAGTCTTCAGTGACTGGTTCTCCTCTTGAAGCGTTGTGACATATGTTGGTCGTGACGAAGATCCACCAACAAGCTTAGGGTCATACCCAAGACCTTTGATATATTCGGACTTGTACCAAGGACATTGTTGCATTGAGCTGATTTCCCTAAGACAATGATGTCTGTAACAACTCCTGCATCTTGTCTTACAATTTAAAGTATAAAATCGAGTTAAGTAAAAAATTATTACTTAGTATTACATAAAAAAATAAACTGTAATATTTATTTTTTTGTACATACATAATTACTTTATGCCTCTTCAGACATTCAGTCTTTATCTTCCTTGTAGTGTGTTAGCTTGTATAGTGTGATCCTATCACACTCTTATCCTTAAAAGATAATAAAATTTATTGTATTAAGAAATTGAATATAAGTTAAAAACGTTACACTTACAAATTTTTATCAGATGATAACAAATGATTTAGAGCCGGTGTTATAAGGAGTCTTCATTTTTGCTCTGTTCACCTTGGCTTTCTCATACTTTTCCTAAGTTAAGAGAAGTAGTCATAAAATGTATAAACAAAAATAATGGAAGGAAATATGAAGAGAAATAAAACAAGCCTGAATCTTCGCAGAGGCCCAATAATCACACATTTTAGTCCAATTTTCTAGACTCACCCATTCCAGAACATATCTCCTTGCCTCTTCATCGGAAGAAAAAGACTGGTAATATTTATGAAGTCTATATCGATGATCCTTCTCCCTTTGTGTCAACAGTGAACTAACACAGCTTGAAACCTCAGGCTTGTCAATAACAATGATATTGAGCTTCATTTACAAAAGAACACGTATAAGTTAAGTTACTATTTTTGGTATGTAAAATCACAATACATTTAATCAAATGAATTGAAATATTACCGAAACTTTATCCAAAGCATTTTGGAGCAAGTTGTCTTCCTTCAACTACCTAGCATGCTGAAGGCAAGGCAATTCATTCCTCACAACGACGCCCAACTCACTGGACAATTTTGCATATTGGATCTTATCCAGAGGGCAACATCTCATGGGGTCAATGGTCACAGACAACTTGTTGTTCATTGCAACATTCATCCGTTGCAACTCAGCTCCTTTTGTGATTCCTCTACCTCATTTTCTAATGACATTATTGGAACCTGAAAATAAAAAAATCATAATAAGAAAAACATACTAAACATGTAATGAGTAATTTCAGCATTAATGTAAATATGTTTGGTTAACAATAACATACTTGAAGATCCCTCAACACTAACTGACGATGTTGGTAAAGGTTGTTACTAACTATCTTCATTTGAGGATGCAATTGTTAGTTGTTGGACGATGGGGTCGGATTGAGTTGGATGTTATGGGGGAGGAACTTCTTCGGTCATTACCACCCTCTTTTCCTTGTTTCTATTAGGTGCCATTATACTGAACAGCTAAAATGAAATATGAAGATAATGCTTAAGCTTAACTTAAACATCAATATTCCATATGAATATAAGGAGATCAGTAGTCAAATACCAAAAATTCTACATTACATTCTGCATAAAAATAAGTGAAACATTAAAAATATGCATCTAGTCATCGTAAATTAACATAAGTTAAACATCAACAACATATGGCAATTATGAGCATAACATTTCAAATAATACAAACAATTTATTTACATTTAATCATCATGATCAAGATTTTGAAAATCATCATCATTAAGTGCATTATCATTGGATTCTTCATCACTAATATATTTAAGCAAAATATCGTCAATGTCATTTAAATCATCCTGAGTATAGTCTTCATCTGTTTGTAAGATAAGATGGGCTTGGACTTCATCTAATTGAACTATGTTGGGATTGACATCTCTCCTATAAAATGGTAATATATTTGCATCTTCTACTGGAATGCCTTCATTATTGAACTCCAATCCAATTTCTTGATAGACTTCATCTGCATCATCACCTAATTGACCAATATCCCTTTCACAAAAATCAAAGATATTCCTTTGTTGAAACTTTTGAACAACCTTCCAATTGCCAATAAAGTATCATTGACGTAGAAAACTTGTTTAACTTGACATGCAAGGACAAAAGGATCATTATCATACCATGTCTTACTAACATTTATGCTAGTAATATGCCCGTTCATTTTCATGTCAGTTAGATCAAACCTTTTACATTTAAGTAGAACAACCTTTTTATCCTAGATGTAGTGCAACTCTATTATTTCACATATGACACCGTAAAAGTCAATGATTTCGTCGTCATGACATACTTCAACGACAACCCTATAATTTTGACTTCTAACTTGACTATCTCGATCTTGTATGTGAAATCTCACCCCATTAACAATACAACCTGTGTATTTCTTCCCACAAATATGAGGCCTATATCCCAAACTATATAATGTTGTTATCGGTTCTTACACATTACGGTTATGTAACCGTATCATATGTATAACAAATTGAAAATAAATATGAGGATGAGACATATTCTCATATTTTCATAATATGTAATCAATATGAAACGTACTCGATTTCTAAACCTTTATACAAACTTCTGTCTATCTCTTTCTTCAATATTAATAATCCATTTGCTGGGAATTATCTCTTTGTGCTCTCTATTTAAAAAAGACAACGACAGTAAGATCTTAGAGTGAATGAAGAAAATTGTAATATGATTGTTTAAATGAAAAGGAATATACGTACTCCATGTATGTATCGACTTTCTTGTAATTGTTCAAAATATACTAATGTGCGATTTCAAATTCGTCTTTAGTTAACTCCACATATTTAGCCACGTTGCCTAACTATTTAAGAGAAAATAGACAACCCACCGTCGTCATGAAAATCAAAGTTACGTTTTGGTCTATTAAATCTTGTCTCCACATCAGTTAAGTACATTGAACAAAAAGTCAAGCATTCATTTGCTGTATAAGCCTCTGCAATAGACCCTTCTAATCAAGCTCTATTATGTACATAACGCTTAAGAGAGCACAAAAACTTGAACATAATCAGTTATAAACTTAGGAATTGTTACAAACAAAGAACACAGAAAAACTTTATGAATTTAATATAAATTACCTTAAATCGGAAGCATCCATCGAAATTGAACTGGTCCACAAATTTTTGCTTTATATGGTAAGTGAATTGTCAAATGAACCATAATATCAAAAAATGATAGGGGCAATAATAGTTCAAGCTTATGTAGAATCAATGCTATGTCTTTTTCAATTTTATCAAGCTCTTCAACTTTAAGTGTCTTGCAATATAATTGCTTAAAAACTCTTCCAATTGGCCCAAAGTTACAGACACATCCTTTGACAAACACCCACGTATTCCAACAAGAATTAATCGTTGCAAAAGTACAAGACAATCATGACTTTCAACCCTGACACTTTTCCCTCTTTAACTTTCACCAACGACCTATATTTGATGCATATCCATCAGGAAATTCGACTAATTGGAGGAACTAATAGAGTGATTGTTTCTCACTTTTTGACATGTTGTAACAAGCAGGGGGAATAACGTATGCAATTCCTTTCTAATATTCATGTCTTCTAAGTCAAGTCTAGCCTTAATTATGTCTTTGGATTTCTCATCAATTCCCATGATAGTCCCTAAAATGGACTCACAAATGTTTTTCTCAATATGCAAGACATAAAGATTGTGCCTCAGTTCTAATTCCTTCCAATATGGCAAGTTGAAAAATATGCTTTTTTTGTCCAATTCAGTTCGACATCATTTCTATTTTGCTTTCTATTACTTGGGTATTTTCCAGGTGTAATGTCACCCAAATGTGATAGTTGGTAAACGATATCATCATCGGACAACTGCATCGGAGCTTCACTCAATTTTACTTTGCTCTTAAACAGTTTACTTCTTCGCCATCTATACCCATGTTCCAAATAACGACGATGACCCGTATAACATATTTTACTTCTTATCCTCATTAAATATGTTTGATGGTTACACACAGGACAACCCATATACCCTTTAGTGCTCTAACCAGACAAATTCCCATAAGCTAGAAAATCATTTATAGTCCACAAAACAACAACATGCATTACAAATGTTTCGCCTTCAACAACATCAAAAGTTTGTAATCCAAATTCCCATAGGTCATTTAAGTCATCAATTAATGGTTGCATGTATACATCGATGTCTTTACCAGGAGCAGTAGGTCATGGAATAACCAAGACAACAACATAAAAAGCTCCTTTATACACTTCCATGGAGGTATATTGTATAGGACTAGAATCACCAGCCACATGCTATATGAAGTACTCATATTACCGAAAGAATTAAATCCATATGAGGCCAATCCAAGTTGGACATTACGACTATCTTGTGCAAACCATGGAAACTTTCTATCAATTTCTTTCCATGCCATTGAGTCCACTAGATGACGCATAATATTATCATCAATGCATTTCTCTTTATGCCACCTCATATCTATGGTTGTTTTTGTTGACATAAAAAGTCTTTGTAATCGTGGTTTAATAGGAAAGTATTGAAGGATTTTATTTGGTATCTTTTTCCCTCTCCCATCATCCACCTGCCACCTTGATGTACCATAATAGGACACTCCTGAAGATCTTTACTTTCCTTCCAAAAAAGAACACGGTCATACTTACAACCATGAATTGAAATGTATCCCAATCCAAGGTCCCTTAATAGTTTCTTTGCATCATAGTAAGATTTCGACAATTTTTGTCCAATAGATAATGCATCGTTCAGTAAGTCAATTAACATGTCAAAGGACTTGTTACTCCATTTATTATAAACCTTCAAATGCAAAAATTTCACAACAAATGATAGTTGTGAGAAATTAGAGCACCCCGGATATAAATTTTCTTGAGCAACTTTCAATAACTTCCCAAAATTATCTTCTGTAATACTAACAATTATATTAAGCATTCCTGTTTCATTCATAGTCTCCATATAATTCTGACAATCGTCTAACATCTCGTCAATCTCATAATCACCATCATCATTCACATCACAATCATCCACATCATTATTGTAAATGTCATCATAAGATGTACCGCCACTTCTACTACAACTTGCTTCCTTATGTTCACCATGATAAGGCCATGGAGTATAGAATTTATCTATGCCTCAAATCAACAAGTGATTATATACCACATCTTGATTTTGGAAGTTGACATTTAAGCAATCAATGCATAGACAACGAGTACTACATTCATCACCCATTTGATCTTTTACAAATTACATGAAACTCTTAACTCCTTCTACGTATTCAGTTGACCATTTTTGATGAGACATCCAACTCATATCCATTTAGCTATACAATAAAAGAAGATAATTGAGTTATTACATGCATTTTTCATTTAATATTACGTCAAAAAACCTATGTAATTAACGTACGTGGCGTTGTTTACACCTGTGAATCGGGAAATAGAGTTCTTGCTGTCACTTCTAGGCTTGTGGAATTTTTTACTGATAAGCCTCATTGGAGCTACATCACCAGTTTCCAACCTATCTACCATCCTATATCTGTACTATGTTGATTTATTTCTTGTATTAATTTGTCTGTTTAACTTCTTCTATTACATAATGTCAGTTCATACACACTAATTAAATAAACAATATACAACAAAATGAAACGACAACTGACATATAAAACAATTAATTAACAAGCTAATTACTAAGATGATTACTACTAATTCACATTAACAATAATGGTTACTACTAATTCGCATTAACAACAGTTGCAATTTTTGTCCAAATGATTTTGTATCTAGGTTGGACGAGTTACCTGAATCGACGGACAACCGTAAACCACCAAGAAGGAGGAACTTGAATGATTAATCCTACAACCACTTCAAATAGTTGCTAGTTCTATAAGCCTCAATCATTACAATGACTAGTTTTTAGGTATATTCAACTAGTCTTACTCGATTTCCAACAAAATACAAAAAGAGGGCTTTTATTGAATATACCTAAAGATGCCACACAAATTCTTTGATTTTGGCTCTAATCAAACAGAGGAAGATAGCATCTGGAAAAAAAATCCTACACACAATCACCAACTAAATACAAAATGTCTTCTTTATGGTACTATAAAAGCATATTTAAATCACAAAAAAGGATGTTGAAGAATTTGATAAAGTGTTTTAAAAGTGAAGAGACTTGTCATATACCTAACAATCATTTTAACCTATAGTATATAATATACGAATCAGTAATTATTTAACTATTGAAAACATGAATCAAAATTTTAATACAAGTAGTTTTTATTCAATGATGTACTCATTTATCTTTCTAATTATAAATACATGAATAAATATTTTAATAGAAGAAGAACGTTTAAGAGATGCATAAACTTACCGTTCTAATCCTATTAAACAAAAAATTAAGAACCAATCAATTAAGCAAATCACTATTGAGTATTGACACTTTCTCTTACCTTACTTCACTTTCCAAACCCAAGAATATGTTGCTATAAACTAACGATACATTTCAACCTTTAAATTCCAAGTTTTTGTTTAATGTTTAGGTGTCTTCGCCATGTGTGATTGTGTCCCTCCTATCTCTTTTGCCTTTTCCATTACCCAAGTTCCAAACTTGGTTTTTAACATAATAGAAAATATAACATTATAATTTAATTTTTAACATAATTGAACCTTGGTTCTCCAATAACACAAACTCAAAACATTATGAGGACTTTTGTCGAACATCTTATGGGCAAGTGTTTTTCAACTCAAGAACACAAAAAATAGTATGTTTTCCCTTCCTTCAACAACAATAACACAAATTCTGCTCCACTCAATCATTATCATCACCAATAAATGCAAACAAATCGATAACAAACTCAAAACATAACACAAAACCATCGAACCAATATCGACTTCAATGACATGTCTGAAATTCCAATCAACAGTATTCACCAAATGAAGAGAGCAAGCACACGGAGAAGATTCTTTGTTGATGTCCAAGATAGAGGAGAAGATAAGGCACAAAGAAGATATCAGTTTTGAAAATATGAAGGAGAGAAGGGTGTGCTGATCTTCAAGGGAAAGAAGAGAGGGACTAAGTGTTTATGTTTAAACATACGACAAACGACTTTGTCCTAGCATCTGTTTAATTTTCTCATCCGATACGTTTGGCAACGAATCTACATTTTGCAAATTGTACAACATTTTCCTACCAATTTGATAAATCATCGCCAATACTAAACCTTTTACCTTTTTCTGATGGTCAAAACTATTGTCGCCTATCACTCCAATTCGCTCCCAATTATACCCAACATCGCCAAAACCCAAGCATTTTCTTTACATTCTTAATTTTCTTAATTGATTAATACATGAGGATTTTTGCGACGAAGTAAGTTTAGTCGCAGAAGACCATTTCTGTGACTAACCACCACACTTAGTCGCAAATGGTAGACAATTTGCTACCAAATTTCTACATCGTCACCCAAAATCGAAGCAATTTCTTTAATTTCTTGATTTTCTTAATTGATTAATATGTATGAGGTATTCCTAATACATCATACAAAATGTTAAATTAATCTTATCACTTATATATTCAATTGTTCTTCCTTTGCCTAATTTTTGGGAATGACTAATCTTTAATTTTAATTTGTTAGAAATGGTTTTCTAATTATATTACAATGTCTTGTTAAATTATTATAATTTAATTTTTCTAAATTATAATAATGAAAATGTATAATTTTTGAAATATGTTTTTCGAAATTATAATAATTAAAATCTATAATTTTCTGAAAACTATAAGCCAATTATAATTTATTTGAAGGGTCAACAAATTAATTTGGAAATAGTTTTCAATTGAAATAATTTAATTTTTAATTCAAATTATATTTTATTTGGAATAGGAAAATAAATTTATTAAAAATTATTTATGAACCCGCTGGCTGTGGCGACGAACCATGTATTAGTCGCTACATCTGACGTTTGTCGAACAAATACAATAGATTGTAGCAAATGAATTAATAGTACTTCCAAACAACTACAGTAAACAAGAAACGACATCGTTTACATAAACAAGAAAAATGACATCGTTTTGTATTAGGTTTTCAATGACAACCACAATAAAAAGCTACTCCATTCTCGTTCAAGCTGTCAACATTTCTCAAAATCCTCTCTTCTGTTTGGGTTATGCATTGTGATCATCACCGTCGAAAAACCATCATTAACTAAATCGGTATTGTTCTTTTGTTCTATTTTCATTAACGAATTTGTGCTAATTTAACTTATGCCTTTAGGTGTTTATTGTGAGTTCTTAATTATGCATTTGATGTATGGGTTGTGTTTATGGTTGTGTTTCGAAGATGATTTACTGTCTGTCTTTGTTATTTGTATAGGGGTTGGCTTCTTCTGAACAACCTTTAATGCTTCCCTCATCAAAGTTTCGTAACTATTTGATGAAAGGTCTTCAAGAGTATTTTACTTTTATTCATTTCCATTAATAGTAATATAGCCCATTATAGATAATACTATATTTATGTACATCAAGAACATAATCATGTCTATTCTACTTTAAATTATAAATTTTGCATGTGATATAAACTACACAATAGATTTCTGAAATTTTAGTAAGGGTAACTTTCATATCATTAGGCACATTGAAGATGTATAGGTGCTAAACTGGACTACTTTCACTTATCATCGAAATTAGAGTTGAATATGTCATCATTTTATTCTAAATTGACATTTGCAGAATATATCTCTTAACATTATTAATCAAGGAATGTTGACATGGTGACTAGTTTCAGATGGTACTAATTCATTCCATTGAGAGGAATGTGGCAAAATTATCCCTATTGAATAAATAAGCAATGCAGAAAAAATCTCTACTTCATACACTAGTGATCGTTTGCGTTCCATGCCCGATCTTCTGCTTCAAGGTGTTTAGTATCATTCGAACAACGTCACTTTCCTTATAATGTACATCACATTTCCTTTTATGAAGCTATTATATATATTCACATTTGATGGTATATACTACATATTGTTTTAAGCTTCCTTGAATCTCAAACATTACATGTATGCCCATGGAGGTAGGAACGATGTCACAATGGTCCATAAAGGATTAGGGAAATCGGTTGATGTGAAAATTTGGTCAATTCCACAAACTTCGGTTCGTTTAATGGTTTACTAATATGACAATATCTAAGTTCTATATCGATTGTGTTTTAGGTAAACCATTTCGTACTGGCAATTCATCTAGAGAACTTATCTTCCATACTAAATTTGGCAACTCATTCACTGTATCCTCTACAAGTTTAGCTATAGCGGAAATGTTGTTGTAAGAAGATGTGAAAAACCCTACACCTGAGGGAAGAACTATCATTGTTCCAATTGGTGCCTTCGAACGTGCAAGGACCCTCCTCGAGAATCCAGAAATCGGGGACTTATTCACCTTTACCAACTCTCATGTCACTTGAAATCCAAAAAAATAATTATATCATTGTCATTTATCGATACAATCAACTGGACTCAACTTTAAAGTTGATTTATTGTTGTATCTGTAAGAATTTATTAAACAACCTCTCTACTAGTTAGGGATCAAGCTACGTACTATTAAGTGTGGGCTGTTATTGTTCTTATAATATGACTGTAAGAATTGTTAACCTTCCATATATCATAGAATTATATTGATACAATTATTAAAATTTTTATAACTAATTTTTGCACTGTTACTAATTATTAATAATTAATTAATACTATTGTTTAACACTTAAAATTATGTTGTGTGTGTGTTTTCAACAACACGTTGTAAGCATTCAAAACAAATCTACAATAAAACAAATCTTAACTAAGATTATAAAAATGTTAGTTTAACAATTTTGAAAAAAGTGAACCCTTTGATGACGATTTTGGCAAATGGTCACCAAATGTGTTGCAAATTACTGTGAACCTTTAGTGATGTTTTCCAAAAATCGTCAGCGAATGTGGACCATTTGGTGACGAATTCAAAAATCATCATTGAATGTGGACCTTTTCTTGACAATTTTAAAAAATCATCACTGGATGTCTACCATTTCGTGATGATTTTAGAAATCGTCATTAAATGTGGACCATTTGGTAACGATTTTCAAAATTCGTCACCAAATGGTAACTTTTAGCAACAATGTGAAAAATGTAGGAAAAACACGTAACTAAATGTCTACAAAACTTTGGTGGTGATTTCTCAAATTTGTCACCAAACGTCTTTTTACCGACGTTTTTACATAATCATCACCAATTGTGCCCTTTGGTGACGATTTCAAAAATTAGTCACCAAATTATAGTGACGATTTTTGAAAAGCGTCACCAAAAGTTCATTTACTATCGAACATCAAAAATCATCACCCAATGTAGACCATTTTGTGACGATTTTTGGCATTCATCGCTAAATGTTCACCATTTAAGGACGATTTTTGTAATTCGTCACAAAATGTTGATCCTTTTGTGATGCTTTTATAATTAGTCGCTAAAGTTTTAGTTTTAAGAACGATTTTAAAAATCGTCACAATATGGTCACTTATAACGAAACGTCGCCAAAAACACGTAGCTAAATGTCTACTTTGTTGTAGTGTCAGTTTACGTATTATTTACCTAATTTTGAACTAGTAACTTATCTATATCAACTCATAACTAAAGAATTGAAAGCAACATGGTTAGTCGTTATCTTATTGTAATAAATTTGTTATTAACACAATAACATCATCCACCAAATTATTAGGCGTCAACTCAATTTTTGTGCATAAGCTACGTAGGTGTTCTTTTTTGCACAATGACGGTAAATAAGTAAAAAATATTAATGAAAAATGTCAAGAATTACATATATAATCAAACTTCAAGGATAGCAATGAAAACCAGTTTGAATCTTTTGCTGGTAAAAAATATACATATTCAAAAACATTTATGCACACATTTGCAAAAAATAATAATATACCAAAAATGTGGATTACGCATTAATAAATAAGAAGATACTGATCATATCTCCAATCTAAGACTGTTAATAAAAACATAGCATCCATAAATTGTTATACATAAAATAATTGTTATATGAAAAATGAGTACGAAATAGTACAATACTAAGAATAGGAAAGAAAATGACTAAAATTAACAATTCATTACTTCTTATTCAATTGGCATAATTTATCTTCATATAAGATTTTCTTTTATATAATAAAAAAGAAAAAAAACAAAACAAAAAATGCAGAACTTCTCCCATAATAGATTTTTTTTATAAATCCCATAATAGAATATTAAATTGAAAGAAAAATAATAGATAATTAGAGGAGTAATTGAAAATTTTCCAGTGTGAATTAGGAGAAAGCTTAAACTATACCAATTATAAAAAAGATGCTTTCTTTTTTAAAAAGATTAGAATAAGAAAGAGTAAAAGGGGGAAGTAGTATAAATATCATAAGAAAAAACCTATGATTAAAAAACTCAACCAATATGACCGATTCAGCTGTAAAAATTTTGAACCATATAATTTTTGAGTTCGGTTTTTAATTTTTCAACTTGATTGATTTTAATAACTCTTATTGTTAAAAATCGATCAGTTTATTAAATAATCAGTTAAGTTTTATAAATTAAAATAAATCAATTAATTTCATTTAATAATATCTTTTTTTAATTAAACTTCAAATCCTTCGATAGATAAGAACAATCTTTTTCAATTATATCTCAAATTCTTTAATTTTATTAATATTTAGCTGATTTTATTACGATCTAATATGAAGTATTATAAAGATGAAATACCTTTTAAAGTGATTTTTTAGTTTGGACATTCACTTAAATAAGGAATGGACTCACAGAAGTATTCTCTCATAGATGTATTAAAAAAAACATGGAGGATTAATCAATATCACTTATTTAGGTAATCCATATCCTCTTTTCCTAGGTTCTTTAAACAGTAGGAAGAAGAAACCAACTTGCCTCTAATTCACCTAAATGGGGTAGGGTGACCAAATAACAGTGTCTTGACTTAAAGGACCTCTTCCCTGGTTCCTTGACCTCGTGTTTTACGCCATTTGATGGTTGACTGACCCATTCAATTATAACCATGACTCATTCAAACTGCCTTTATATGAAATAACCAATTAGACCAAACTAAGTAATTTAGTTATTTTAAATAAAAATTACAAACTTTGAAAATATAGAGGAGATAGATTATGCCAGAAACGCAGCTCCCTCCAACTCACTGCACGACATCCCCCAAGTTTGGCCAATCCTCCATCAAATGAATTCAATGACCCGAGTATGTTTTTCATTAGGTCCATGTGCCTTAAACTAAAGGTTCCCATATTTTTATTTTTTGAAAAACACAGAAAGTTTTTGACTTTTCCTCTCATAAGTAATTCGGTTGGTTTAAGTTTAAACAAATATACTCTAAAAAACAAAAAGCTGCCATCTAATCAATCTTCTTTGATTATGATTAGCTTTAATATTATATTTTAAACGACTAGAAGCTGATCCTATACAAATCAGACACAAACTAAACAATTAACATATATGCCTTCCAATCTCAAGCATCTAAATGACTATTTTATTTCTTTATCAGTAATCTATACTAGGTCAAGGTAAAATGAGCTTCTATTATATTACCATGCTATTACATGATGCCCTCCCTATTCTCTGGATTCTTTGCTATCTAATATAATTCTGTCATTATAGAGAAGTCGCCACGCGTTTTTCTGTTTATAATATTGAATTATTCCATAACCTCTGGCGATTATCTATTGCCCCTGCCATGTGAAACTATTAAAACCCCTCGCTAATATTAATTAATATTAAAAGGAATCTGAACTAGTTTATAACGTTGACAGCTGCACGTTACGAATCAAGTTTGTGTCCTCGTTAACTAGCATGTATACATAGCACGTAGACGTAGTACCCTTAATTGTTTTCGATGTGCGCAAATTTTGATCTTAATATGTTCCTAACTAACTAAAATGGATAACTATCAGTTAGCCTTAACCTAATTCGCATTTACTCAATTTCCAGAAGTAATATAGCACAGGCATGTAGATAAGTGAAGAGGAGCTTAATTATTAGATATGAATTGTAATCGAATATATAGCAACAACTATTTCCAAAATTGGCTAAAATACCAGCATCGATGTGGCGTGGAAGGAGTATAAAAATTACAAGGCCTGGCGGAAAGGACCGGTGACCGGGCACAGCGGAGAAAAATGGGACGCTAATTTATTTATTGAACGATAACATTATTGTATTGTTTAGTAATAAACTCCACAAACTTGGCGGAGACAAAATCGAGAGAGACACGACACAGTTGTCTTGAGCCGGTCAGGTCAAGAGACGCGTAGGCGTAGGGTAGAGGCAACGCAATCATTTACCAAGTTACCCATGGACGAGTCTTCCAACGAGCAAATAAATAGGGGTGTTATAGTCAAATAAAAATAAGGATTTTTTGAAGGCTTATTTTATATTGTTATATATATATTGGAGATGTTTAGTGGGTTTCTCTTCCATTGTAAAAAAACGAGTGCTTTGTTTCCAACTGCCCCCCACTTACAGAGAGGCCACATATACTACTCCGTGTTTTATCGTTCTCGTGTTTCTATCTCTCTGTAGAGATAGAGAGAGACTGACTGACCCATTGTTGAGTTTTAGTTTATTCAATTATTATAAGCTTTGAAAGATCGTTATTTTGGAGATTCCTGAGGGAACCCTCTGTGCCAAACCCGCCGTTGGTTTATAAAGAAAGCAATCTTTTTTTTAGATAGTGAAAAGGGGTGGTGGAGAGAAGAGGGAACGGCTACTTCTTGCGTGTTCTGCTGCTGATAAATACCGGAGATCGAGGACGCTTGACGGCGGAAGAGACTGCACTCTTTTGCAAATTCGCCACCGGGTTTCGAGGTGGCATTACTTTGTTGGGTGGCGTGAGCGTAGTGGATGTTTTGGACTTTTTTGTGAAGAGAGTTGATATATTTGAAGTGGGGAGGGGGTTTTGAGATTGGTGGGATTTGATTCTCATTATCAGGGATTTCAACGAACAAGAATGTCGTGGATGATGGGCGAAAGTGGGAGCCATTACTGCTCAAAGAAGACTGATGATATCTGTGGAGAGGTTTGTGGCCAGGTACTTGTTTCCTTTAAAATAATGTTGGTTTTTTTTTTTTTTTTTTTGTTGTCGAATTTGTGGGATTTTGGGGCCAATTGATCTGTCTCGTGGGTGATTGTGATTTGTAATTTATTTGCATTATCTAAATCTGGTTTCTCTCCGATGGGGAAGTTTGAGGGAGGGCTTTTGAGATGTAAAGTTTGGATCTTTGAATTTCCATATGAAGGGGGATGTTTCATGTGCTTGTCTACAAAGATCTCTGATTATAATCCCTGCCGTTTAAACTCGGTCCAATATCGATTTGGATTTTAAGTAGTTGCAATTTTGTTGCTATGCTTGTGAATTCATGGACTTAGATTTATATTCAACAAACTGTATTACCGAAATTCTTAATTTTGTGGATTGTAAATTGCTTTTACATTTTTTGCGTCTTACTGCTGGAACCATTGGTCATGAATATCGTTGTTTTCTGAGGTTTATGGGGCAACTGTAAAAGGTTAATGAAAATGATGAAAAATTCATTTTAAAGAAACCACCTCTAGATGAACATTCTTTATAAAAGAGGTTTCGTTATAAACCTCCTTTCGATATAAAAGAGGTTTCGTAAGTGGGTTCACATCAGTTATATAACATGATTATCTGAGGTTGGCATATGGAATCTAGTTAATTACATGTACAAGTATCATGAATCGAGTTTGTCTCATTCGTTTCCTTCCATGCTTACAATTTTGACTTAGACTGGGGATTTTCCAATTATGCAGGATTCAGGCCGAGTTTTGAGCATGTCCAGAATTCGCTGTATTCTCCGTGGTGTTGATTTGAAGACCTATTTGTTTCTTTTTATACTGGTGCCAACCTGTGTGTATGGTATATACGTGCATGGCCAAAAGATCTCATACTTCCTGAGGCCACTTTGGGAATCACCACCTAAACGTTTCAATGAAATGCCCCATTACTATCATGAGAATGTTTCTATGGAGAATCTGTGCAAGCTCCATGGTTGGGGAATTCGTGAGTTCCCAAGACGTGTTTATGATGCAGTGTTGTTCAGCAATGAGGTGGACATTCTTACCATCCGATGGAAAGAATTGTATCCATATATAACACAGTTTATTCTCCTCGAGTCTAATTCGACATTTACTGGGACCCCGAAGCCTCTCTATTTTGCCAACTTCCGAGATAAGTTCAAATTTGTTGAACCTAGATTAACTTACGGAACCATTGGGGGCAGGTTTAAGAGAGGAGAGAACCCATTTATTGAGGAAGCTTATCAAAGAGTTGCTTTAGATCAGCTTATAAAAGTGGCTGGGATTTCTGATGATGACTTGTTGATTATGTCAGATGTTGATGAGATACCAAGTAGACATACTATTAACCTCTTGAGGTGGTGCGATGGCACACCTGATATCCTTCATCTCCGCCTCAAAAATTATCTCTATTCCTTGGAGTTTCTTGTGGATAGTAACAGCTGGAGAGCTTCAATTCACAGGTATCAGACAGGGAAGACACGATATGCACATTATCGCCAAGGAGACACCATCTTGGCAGATGCAGGGTGGCACTGCAGCTTTTGTTTCCGTCGTATAAGTGAGTTCATATTCAAGATGAAGGCTTACAGCCATCATGACAGAGTTAGGTTTAAACGTTTCCTGAATCCTGAAAGGGTCCAGAGAGTGATATGCAAAGGTGCTGATCTGTTTGATATGCTTCCAGAGGAGTACACATTTAAGGAAATCATCGGGAAAATGGGACCAATTCCTCATTCCTATTCAGCGGTTCATCTTCCATCCTATCTTTTAGAGAATGCTGATAAATATAAGTTTCTCTTACCTGGGAACTGCTTGAGAGAAAGTGGGTAATTTTCATTAAGGCTAGGAGGAGCTGCAGCCTGAGCGACTCTGTACTGTGAGGGGTCCAACAGAACATCTGAGGTGATCTGCCACCAATGTCGTCATGCTATATGTCCACCTAGGTTTGGAAGACATATCCGGAGAGTGGGGCAAATGCTTTCATAACTACTGTCAGATTATGTACATAGCTTCTTTGGTTTGATTTTTATTCAAATTGGGGCATGTCCATCCGACTGGGCAAAGACCCGCATTATCTAGCACTGATGCGACTACATGGTTCTCCGCACACTCTGAAATGTAGTCTGAGGTTCAGCGAATTCCCTTTCTGGGAAGTTTTGTTCCGAGACATTGTACTCAATATCCTAACTCCATGATCGATAGCATTCTGATTTTCCTATATGATTTTTTTTTTTATAGTGAATGTTTTATCAAAATTGATGCAAAAGGACTCCCTTTGCATGAAAGATTGACGGGTAAGGACAAAAATCACCTCATGGGTGAGAGAAATTTTTTAAAAAATCTAACGATAACTTATTTGCGGCAAATCTTGTACACATGGGCCAATAAAATTTAAGTGACGTGGATTCCAATTTTAATTAAATTCAAAACTTGCCTTTTACCCTGTTAATCTTTTAAACTCGAGCTAAATCAACGTAAAAAATTTTCAAATGTATTTTTAACCTAATTTTTGCAAATCTCCTCCGATTATGCGTTGAAAGCAACCAAGTAGAGAAGCCAAAGAGTACCATAACCAAGTAGAAGAAGCCTAAGGAAGCAACTATTAGACCCCTAGTTCGGAAATAAAAGAATTATGCGAGCATTGACAAGCTTTGACCAATGTTTGACTCGCAGAACAACGAAACAAAATAAAGACTTGCAAGAAGGCAAGGAAGAAAAGGGGCAATATAGCATTAACATGCATTGGTGCACATTGACAGAAAATTTTGACGAGATGTAAGATTCGGATATGAGATCAAAAGAAGGCTTGAGATGGACAATAAGTGGAAGGTTAGTTGAATCACACACGACAAAATTGCTGTAGCGACCCCTGTGTTATACGAAAGTAGCTAATTAAACCCTGAGATATAAAATGTTACTCTATTAACCTTATGTTTTCAATTTTGCTGCAAAAAAAACCCTTAGCCGTGTGTTGTTAAGGGGCTGTGAGTTAATAAAATTTCAACTCAGGGTTTTTTTTTGCTAATATTTATATGTCAGAGTTTTTTTAGCAACTTATGAATAACACAGGATTATTAAGGCAATAAATTCAATCACACACATAACGAGAATATGCGAGAGTTCCGAGGTAACTTAGCGAGTAGATCAAGCATGGTGCAAATTTTGGGAGAGTTTCGGACCTTGTACGAGCTGACTTGACTAAGATTAGGTTCTTAAAGGACTAAGGACTTAGTGTGTGCCCAAATAGACGGACTATGACTAATGAAGTTGGCATGGGAAAGCATTGGATGGATTAGTGTGCTATTAGCTTATCATCAACGAATAGAGATGAGAAGATCTTGGATGATGTGACAGATAAGATCATAGTGAATGAACATTAGCTCTAAGAGATAAAGATCATATGGAAGGATCATCTGAAGATAGATGAGATCTTTGTGGATATGAATAGATCATTCCTAAGTAGAAGTTATCTTTTATCTTGCTAGTTGTGATGTAACTCAATCCTTTTAGATAGAGTCCTAATTGGATGAGGATGTCATTATATTGATTAGTGTGATGTAATTTAATAAAGATAAGATGTGATCTTAGCTAATAGAGTTATATTAGGATTCTAACTTGATCACCTGGAGGTGCATATAAATAACTTATTTGAACCTCGCTCTTCTTAGACACACAGAGAGAGGGAGATTGAGAGAGCATCCTTTGTATACTTTGAGGGAAGTAATAAAGGTTGATGTTTAACATATCTCTTTCTTGTTCTTATTGTTGCCATGAATATTTAGTTCTTTCGTAGTTTTTTTGCAAAGGCGTGAGAGTAAAATATTGTGAGGGTCGTGAGGCGTTCGAGAATAAATAGGTTAGTTAACGGTCACAAGAAAAGGCTAAATATTGCTTTAATAAACCTAAGTGAGATTATCATGCAATGGGGTTGGCGCAAATAGTAGATAAGTTGGTGCTTGAAGGAAAACCTTTGTAACAACTCGTATCAGAGCTAAGTTTTAATATGGCGGGGGTAGTAATTTGACGGAGCATGTCAACCGATTGGAGGCACTCATTGGTCCGATTCCTCAAGGGAAGGAAGAGGTGATGTTTTACAATACTCGATTTGAGATATTGGAGGCACGAATCCAATAGTTGGAACATTAGCGAAGTTGATGAAGGCACAAGACGACTCTAGATTTGAGATCATGATC
The DNA here is from genome assembly GCA_026413385.1 of Erythroxylum gracilipes. NCBI lineage: Eukaryota > Viridiplantae > Streptophyta > Magnoliopsida > Malpighiales > Erythroxylaceae > Erythroxylum > Erythroxylum gracilipes. Next base: position 5,635,002 of record JANZLC010000001.1, read on the forward strand.
CTAAGGAGTGCCATTGCAACACAAGATGTTGTAAGTGTTGAAAGCACTTAGGTGAAGGTGCGACAGCCACAAGTTTTTGACGGCAAGCGGAGTACCAAAGAACTCGAAAATTTCTTGTGGGACATGGAGTAGCACTTTATAATGGTAAAGGTGGCTAATTCGACGAAGGTTTTGATCACGACGATGTATTTAACGAAGGATGTAAAGTTGTGATGGAGAATGAGAACCTCCAAAGAAATTAGTGCGGGTAGAGCTCCCATCGACACTTGGGAGAAGATGAAGGAGCTAACATATCAGTTCCTCCCCAATAACACTTTATGGCTTGCGAGGGAAGCTTTGAAGAGGTTGAAGCAAGATGACTCAGTGCGGGAATACATCAGAAAATTCACATCCTTAATGTTGTCGGAGGAGGATAAGTTGTTCAACTTCATAAGCAGCTTTTGGGGTTAGGCACAAATGGAGCTTCGAAGGTAGAATGTGAAAGACCTTCCAAGCGTAATAACAGCTACGAATACCTTGGTGGATCTTCAAATGCCATCACTGATTCAAACTAGCTACGAGGGCAAGAAGAATGATAAGACACAGAATGGATTGAAGAAAGTCAAGGAGAAGGTAAGTTAATCTTCTCAAGGTAAGTCTAAGAAACAATCAAAATGAGATATTGCTTGTTTCATTTGTGAAGGGCCGAACTTTGCTCGTGAATGCCAAAGATGAAAGGTGGGTGAGGAGCAAGTAAATACTATGGTCACGAAGGATCAAGGAGAAGGAGAGGAGGACTTGAGGAAAGAAATCTACCTTGGTAGTTATGCTATGTTGGGTGCAATGGACCTTGTGGAGGATTGTTCGAACAAAAGCAAGGAAAAACCTGATGGAGATGGAATATGATACGTGAGAAATGTGCCAATGACAAAGAAGTCTTTGAGGAAACCATATTTTGATAAGTGTCCACAGGCTATTTTCACAAGGGCGTGAAGTTTTTCTAGTGGGGGGTGGTTTATTAGACCCCTAAGTCTGAGATAGCAAAATCGTGCGAGCATTGGCAAGCCTTGGCCAATGTTCGATTCGTAGAACAACAAAACAAGGTAAAGACTTACGAGGAGGAAAGAAAGAAAAGGGACAATGTCAAGCATTGGTGTACATTAGTAGAAATCTTCAACGAGATGCAAGATTCAAATGTGAGACCAAATAAAGGCTTGAGATGGAAATCAGGTGGAAGGCTAGCTTGATCAAACGCATGACGGGAATATGCGAGAGTTTCAATGTAACTTAGCAAGTAGATCAAGCATGGTGTGAGGTTTGGTAGAATTTTGGACCTTGTACGAGCTAACTTGGCTAAGGCTAGGTTCTTAAAGGACCAAAGACTTAGTGTGTGCTCAAATGGACGAACCATAACTAATGGAGTTAGTATGGGAAAGTATTGGATGGATCAGTGTGCTATTAGCTTGGTTGACTCATCATCAACGGATAGAGATGAGGAGATCTTGGATGATGTGGCAGATAAGATCATAGTGGAACATCATCTTTAAGAGATAAAGATCATATGGAAGGGTCATCTGAAGATAGAGGAGATCTTAGTAGATATGGATAGATCATTCCTAAGTAGATGTTATCTTTTATCATACTAGTTGTGATATAACTCAATCCTATTAGATAGAGTCCTAATTGGATGAGAATGTCGTTTTATTAATTAGTGTGATGTAATTTGATGAAGATAAGATGTGATCTTAGCTAGTAGAGTTCTATTAGGATTTTAATTTGGTCAACTAGAGGTGTCTATAAATAACTCATTTGAGCCTTGCTCTTCTTAGAGACACAGAGAGAGGGAGACTGAGAGAGCATCCTTTGTATACTTTGAGGGAAGTAATAAAGGTTGGCGTTTGTCGAATCTCTTTCTTGTTCTTATTGTTGCCATGAATATTTAATTCTTTCGTAGTTTTCTTGCAAGGGTGTGAGAGTGAAATACTGTGAGAGTCATGAGGCGTTCGAGAACAAGTAGGTTGGTCAACGGTCACAAGGAAAGGCTAAATCTTGCTTTAATGAACCTAAGTAAGATTATCGAGCAAAGGGGTTGGCGCAACTAGCAGATGGTAGCGCATCGTAATACTAGACAAAATAAGCTAGACTACTACTATAGTAGTAGTGAGTCTAGCTTGATCCCATAGAGAGTGTGCAAAGTTATTGAAATGAAATTAATTAGTGTTCAGGTTTTCGGGAGTTATTGGTTTTAAAAATAAGAAAATAAAATAAAGCTAAAATAACTAACAAAAGCAATTTAAAGAAAACATAAAAAATGATGAAAGTGGGGAATTCAGTAGAGACCTGATTCTTTGGTTCAATTTCAGCCTACACCCTAATTAAACTTATTTCAATAATTTGTTGTTTTCAAACTTCTCCTAGAAACTATTAATCGTGGGTTAATAATTAACCCGAGTTTTCCATTAAGTATTGTTTAATAAAGATATAATCGTTAATTAAACCTAAGTACCAAATAACCTAGGATACGATCTTTAGATTCAATTGGGTAGTAGCATTACAATTTAAGAAAATCGATTAATTAAGGCAACAACTACATGCGATGTGTCATTTAACTTAGGTTATGTGTTTCCTAATGATTACAAACCAATAGTCGCAACAAATGAATTTCAACATAACTATTAAGGATTTTATTAAATATTCTAGCAATGGGTTTGTAATAAAATGATCCAATAAATGCATTAAAATCATCTTTTCACAATACACAAATCCATATACATCGGATAACATAATCAATTTCTAAAGAGAGAAATAAAACAACAAATACAACGAGAAATACACTTAATCGGGTTTTCGGTGTCGATATCTTTCTTGAACCACCCCTCCATGGGTCTCTCACAATTGAGAGCTTCCATAGCCCTCTTCGTGTTCTCATAAGAGCACCTTTGGTTCAGCCCCCAAACGAAGACATTTTATTCTTTCATCAAAAGCCTCACCGTCATATGTCTTTCTCTTATATTGAAAACACTAGGGTTCTAAAGTTTGGTGAGGTTTCCCTCTCACACTCTCGGTTCTTCTCCAGCTACTTCTGCGTTTTTGCCCCAACATTTGCATTCATGTTTTGGCCCAATGTATGCATTTCATGGTTTGTTCCAGCTGTTGCATGAATCACAAACGCTACTTGTGTTTTGTCCTCCTTGCTTTATACCTTAAACACTTGGCAGCTGTCACACACCTCCACCTTTATTCTCCTTTTGGCAGTCGTTCCTCACACATGTATTGAATATATAGCTGGGTTTTACAAAATGGACAACTGGTGTGTGTGGTGTCTCACTTAAGTGAGACATCGTGCAGTACCATGCACAACCATTTTGCTCCTTCCCAGCTGCTGGCGTTTTCTTCATCTACTATTGTCGTTTTAGTCTTCCTTGCTTCCCGTCTGTGCTGCGCTTTGCTCCTTCCCAACTACTAGCATTTTCTTCATCTGCCACTATCATTTTGGTCTTCCTTGCTTCCCATCTGCGTAACGTTTTGCTCCTTCCCAGTTGTTGTAGCTCCACTTCTTCTCCTCCTTATGAGCTGCTATTTTCTTCTTCCTTTGCATTGAATTTTCCAGATTTTCTTCTAGCCCAATAAACGTTATTTTGAAGATCTTTTCTTGTCTTCTTCTTGTTCTAATATTCTTCTTCTTACTCCATGAAGACAAGTGAGTGTGATTCTATGAAAAAATGACCTAAATATACCGCTTTCAACTTACTTTAGCTCCTTCGATTCCGAATCGTACCTAAAATCATATATGAGTCAAAGTGAGTATCTTTAGCGATTTCATGTCATTAATCACTAAGTGTTATGCAATAATTATACAATCAATTAAGCACACGTCAATTTTCCCATACTTAACTTTTGGTCATCCTCGGATAAAACATCAAAATTAAGCTCATAGTCCCAAAACATTTACTCAATTCCCATATTTTCCAAGAATACATAATCATAAGCAAAGATGAATGACTTTAAAAAATCATAGCAAGAATTCAACATTCAATGCTTCTACTCATGATCAATCAACATTTATCATCTTCAAAAACTGAGTAATCTAACAGTAGACTTGGAAAATGTATTTAACTAAAATATATCCATAGGTACACTTAACACCATTCATGATTAAGACATTCCACAACTTTGCATATTATTTCATTTCTCCACCATTAATATTCACATCCAAAATCATGAATCAAATGACTTTTCAAGGTTGTAATGTGGGTAAAGGTAATGTGAGATTTATTTGGGAAAAGTAGCATGAAAGCCATCAAAGCTAATGAAACAAAAGTAACACTTAATGAGGTATCAAGTGCACAAGTTAACATTCATACAAAACTAGGTACCATTAGCATGATGAATGTAACAATTATATTTCACAACTCAATTCAACTCTAACACACACAAACCATATGAAGAATAATGAATAAAAAGGGATCACTCATAGAGATTGATGATAACACTATGTTGAAACTATAATGAGTGAACTTTCCAAGACAACATCTACCTCAAATTCACCGTACTCAAGTAACCCATTCAATACAACTTTAGGAGGAAAGATTAATCATAAACAAATTTCAATACATCTAAATTTATTTAAACTTTTCTTTCTTTCTTTTCCTTTCCTTTTCTCTTGTTTTTTCTTTTTTTCTCTTATGAAAATTAAAAGAAACTACAACATAGAAATTTCAATGATAAGACATAAAATAGCATCCCAACATTATAACCAACCCACACATATGTACACCCCCACACTTATACTTTTGTGTATTCACAAACTCAACAATCAACAAATGTTCCATTAGCTTTAAGGCTTGAGAAAGACATTTGGTTAGGGTTAAAGCATATAACGTGGTTAATACATAAAGAAGAGGTAAATAAAGCTCAAGAGGCTTAACAAGGGAGAAATCATGTCAATAGGTTACGCTATTTGACTAATGTAGTTTAGAAAAACAAAGAATACCTAATCATTTCCATGTTAATGCATGTGATAAAAATGTAGTTTCGAATAGAAAATCAAAGCAAAGTTAAGATGTACATGCCATGAAGGTCACACATAAACCAAGATAATGAGACTAATATGGATGTATCAGTCTAATAAGGCTCAAAATCTTACTGGCTTTGTTTACCACTAGTTACTACTCTTATAAAGATAATGCAAATTAACCAATTACAAAAGTAAAAGTACATACTCAAGTTGCCATGAAATTCTCTAGTAAATTCATTCTCTACTCATGATTATATAGTCCTAGAAGCAATAGAAAACAAGTGAATATTTATTTGTTTGTTTATTCTCTCTCTTATTTTGATTGAAAACTGAAAACAAGCAAGAGATAAACCAACATAGAAATACATATGCATATTTAACTAGTGTGAAAAAGTAAAGGAAAAGAATTTTACTTCTCTTGGGTTGCCTCCCAAGAAGTGCCTTTGTTTAGGGTTGCTGGCTCGACTATATGTTTTCCTCACGTGAAAAAATTATGATTTTTATGTATCACAGTTTGAGCTATCTCCACGTGAGCTAGTTCAGGATAGGGCCTTGGTTGATAATCCTTCATATTAAGCATATGCCCTATCCTTAGATTCTCAATCTTTACTGAGTCCCCGTACTCTTTTAATATCTCGAATGTCTCTTCACCTTATTCCTCCTCGTTTAATTTCTCTAACATGCTAGGAAACGATAAAGAGTCAATCTAACAAAAAATTAGAACTCAGTATTTACCATAAAGCTAAAACATGTATCCTTTTCTGCTTCGAGCTCTTCCTCCATTTCTTCGACATAAACAATTCCTTGATTATTACACTTAAGATTCTCAAGCTCTTCATCACTTTGTAAAATTTTCGCACTAATTTCCGTTAGGTACACCTCAGGTTGATATGGTTGCTCCTCTTCAATTTGTGATTCCAGGTGTTCAATCCTCTCTGCCATCTCAACCATTTGGCTTGCCATTTTTTGGAGTCTTAACATTGTATCTTGGTGGAATTTCCTCATATTATGCTGAATTTGCATCTTATCCTCTTGGAACTATTACAACTATTGTTGTACACCCTATTGAAATTGCAAAGTATTAGCATTCATAATACTAATCAATTCTTCCAGATATGTACTTGAATCTTATTATCTCTCCACATGGATGTTAGACCTTATATCTTGCCAACATTGCCTTTCATCTTGCTGCAATCGCAGAGTATTATGACAAAATTGCTGCATACTCTCTTGATGTTGATGCTTACCTTGTTGAAATTGAAGATTGTTAGCATTCAGGTCTTGATATAGTCGTTCAGATATGTAACTGAATTATGATAAGAAACTTCTTATTCATACGGGAATTATTGTGTCCTGCATACTATCAAAGAAGTAATTATGTTGATTATCCTATCCATAACTAAAGTTAGGTTAATTAGTCCAAACATGGTTATAAGATTAGGAATATGAGTTATAGAAAAAATTACTTCTGTCTATGTCAAAATATTTTTTTTAACACAACAAACACTAAACAGAAAGTGAAAAGATCGAGAAATAACTGAAAAAACTAATTAAAAGCGAATATGTACAAAACACTAATTAAAATCATGAACAAAAACTAAAACACAGCACTTCCAGGCAATGACATCAAAATTGGTAGCGCGTCGTAACACTACACAAAATAAACTAGATTACTACTATAGTAATGATGAGTCTAGGTCGATCCTACAGAGAGTGTGTGTAAAATTGTTGAAATGAAATTAATCATTATTTAGGTTTTTGGGGGTTTTGGTTTTAAAAATAAGAAAATAAAACTAAAATAACTAACAAAAGCAATTTAAAGAAAACATGTAAAACAAATGATGAAAGTGGAGAATTTGGAAGGGACCCGATTCTTTGGTTCAATCTCGATCTACATCCTAATTAAACATATTTTAATGATTTGTTGTTCTTAAACCTCTCATAGAAACTATTAACCGTAGGTTAATAATTAACCTGAGTTTTCCCTTAGGTAGTATTTAATCAAGATATGATCATTAATTAAACCTAACTACCAAATAACTTAGGATACGATCCCTAGATTCAATTGAGTAGTAGCATTACGAATTAGAAAAATCGATTATTCAAGACAATAACCACGTGCAATGCATCATTTAACCTAGGTTATGTTTCTCTAATGATTACAAACCATTAGTTGCTATGATGAATTTCAACATAACAATTACGAATTATATTGAATGTTTTAGCAATAGGTTTGTAATAAAAAGATCCCATGAACGCATTAAAATCATTTTTTCATAATACCCAAATCCATACAAATAGGATAACACAGTCAATTTCGAAAGAAAGAAAGAACAACAAAAACAATGAAGGAATGCTTAATCGGGTTGTCGGCGTTGATGTTGCCTCCGAACTGATGTCAGGACGTCTACCCCTCCTTGGATCTCTCCTGGTTGAGAGCTTTGCCCCTTCTCTTCATTAAAACCAAGAGCTCTTAAGAAAAATTGCTTCAGCCCCCACGAAGAACACCTTTTGATTTTTCTTCAAACTCCAAAAACATTATAAAAAAAACCTCTGCTACTTCTGCATTTTATGCTCATGCCCAACGTCTGCGTTTTTATCCTCCTGTCTATCCACCTATGTTGCCATTTTTCTCCTTCCTAACTGTTGGCATTTTCTTCATCTGTTGTTGTCATTTTGGTCTTCCTTGCTTCCCATCTGCGTTGAGTTTTGCTCTTTCCTAGCTGTTGTGGTTCCACTTCTTCTCCTCCTTATGTGCTGTCGTTTTCTTCTTCCTTTGCATTGAATTTTCTAGATTTTCTTCTAGCCCAAAAAACATTATTTTGAAGAGCTTTTCTTATCTTCTTCTTGCTCTAATTTTCTTCTTCTTACTCCATGAAGACAAGTGACTGTGATTCTTTGGAGAACAACCCAAATATAGCACTTTCGACTTACTCTGGCTCCTTCGATTTCAAATCATACCTAAAACCATATATGAGTTAAAGTGAGTATTTTAAGCAATTTCATGTCATTAATCACTAAGTGTTACGAAATAATTATATAATCAATTAAACACATGTTAACAGATAAGTTGGTGCTTGAAGGAAAACCTTTGTAATAGCAACCAAGGTAGGAATAAAGGAGCCTTTTAGGGGGATGAATTCAAAAGAAGCTAGAATATAAAAGCTGATGAAAGATATCTAAATTTGGGACTTTAATTATTGGGTTTGAGCATTCTGAAATTCTTGTTTGAGCATTTTAACTTGAACTTGTACAACCCATCTCTTTATTTAGGCTTTGGTTCCCATGTAACTATCAAGTGCTTGTTTGATCATTTAGAATTAGAAAGAATGATTAGTAGCTAATGATTCTTTTTTTAATTAAACAAAAAATTTCATAAACTCAACAACTTTTTGATTCTACAGTGAGGATAGGAGACTATTTATAATTATAAAAAAGGCTAAAAACTTCGAGTCTAATGCCAGATGTTTGTTATTTTCCATTTTTAATCCAAACGTGAGAATGAAAATGCAAGCTAGAAGCCGTTTTCAATCCAATTCTCTTAACTGATTGGTGTTTACTCGTTCAAAATAATTAACAGAACTACTTAGAAGCCAATTTCTATTGCTTGAATAAGTTCTTTTAATTTATACTTAGTTAATACCAATTTATATTACTAAATAAAAGAAAAGAGTCCATAAAGTGCCTTGTTAAGTTTGTAAACTTTGTTCTCTTAACCTATTACCATATATCCTTAAGATTGCTTCACATATACATCCTTCATCAAATCACCAATAAGAAAAGTTGATTGTATATCTAGTTGATAAACTGCTCAACCATTATAGGTTGCTAAAGATAATACGATTTTAATAATATCAAACCAAGTAATCCATACCAAAAATTTGAAATGCCCCTTTACAACTAATCAAGTTTTATACCTTTGTAAAAATCTGTCTAAAGTAAGTGGATTTATAAATCCATTTCAGCTTTATAGTTTCTTTTCCTTTCAGTAACTTCACTAAAGTCTTGTCTTATTTTTTTCAATTGACCCAATTTCTTCTCTCATTACAACTTACCATTCTTCTTTGTCCATTGTATTTTCAAAGACGTAGGTTTCAAAACAAAAAATCATTATGATTGATATATATTAGCAAGGTTCCTTATTCTTCTACAATGGTTCTATTTTTAATTCAATAACTTTATAGCCTTTATTTTCTTTATTGTAGCTACTAAAAAAAGTTGAGACTCTTGTCATCCAATTTCTTCCATATTTTAATGGGTACAAGTGCATAGTCAACGCAAAAAAATGTTTGTTCATTTTGAGCTTCTAAAAGAGTATTCCCTTTAAAATCTTTTATTAGAAAATTTTATTTTGTGTGATGCTTATTAATTCTTGAATTTGATATGAATAGAATTGCATGTGGATTTAGCATGTCATTAATTTGATAACTAGCTAAACCTTTTAGATTAAGTTAATCTTGTACTAAACTCTTTTCCTCCTATTTGTTTAAGATTGATTGAAGTTTTAATTAAATACTTAATAAATTATTTTTGCCTTTTTGTTTGCCTTTGCTATTTGACAGACCCCAAAATTGGTTTTTAGTTTTGACATAATAGAACCATGAAATTTACCCCAACCATGCTTTATAAAAGTGGATAAATGTATAATTTTATATTATAGCCGAATCATTTAATAATCCTATAGTTCATATCCACAACAAGGGGCTTATGCTATAGAGAGGTTCCGATTTTTAGTTACAAATTTTCTCAAATGTCTTTTGAGAATGACATTAGAGACCTAAGAAGTTAGGTGTATCACCCCACTCCCAACCGACCCGAACTCAATATCGAGAGAGATATCCGAGTCCGTGCCAGTGGAAGCGGCGAGCTAGA
>JANZLC010000001.1:5650608-5663027 GCA_026413385.1 Erythroxylum gracilipes
AATCTTCACCCACGTTTTTGCTCTTTGGCTCTAATGGAAGGTTAAATCTTCCTCTTTCTTTTTCCTTCTTGAAAAACTCTTAAAATCCAACTTGAAAATCAAGAAAAGATGAAACCTAGTTTTTTCCCTTCATTCTTCTTTCTTTCTCTCTTCATCGAAGTCTCTCCTCTCTTTTTTTCTTTGAAATCTTGTTCCTCCCTTCTACTAACACAAACAAGTCTTCTTTTGTTCTTGTAATGAATCCAAAAGACCAAATTACCCCTCCTTATAAGCCTTACAACTTAACAACTTAAGTGATCTTCCCACTTTTCCCTTATACTAACTTTAAAATTGACATCTTAACTCCTTATTTTGATTAGGTAAATGAAGTAATTTGATAACACTTCCTTCTAGAGAAATGTTCCTCTATGTCTTATGTTTTCATAGACACCAAAATCACTCAATTTTTTTCAAACATATGAAAGTTATAGCCCAAACACTTTCGGACTGTTACTGAACTGAGACTGTATACTAAACCCAAATTCACTCCAGAAATTGAAAGTCTTAAGGACTGAATTGAAATTTGATTCCTTCAAATAACTTGTATCCCCATATCTCTAGTTTAATTAGGATCAAGAATCACCTCATTCGGATCTCTACAGATTGAGATATCACCAAAATACTAAAGCATGTTCAGACTTTTTCAACCGATCCTCTCACTTTGATTTAATCAATCTTTTTCAATTTATCTCAAAATCTATAAATTTTCATGAAGAGGTAGAGGAATGTCTTAGAAATCCAACGCTTCAAAAATCAAGTCAATCAGAGGTCGGACGAAAAAGTTATAAGTAAAAAAGTGAGAAGAGGTCGGATTAGGAAAACATGACAATAGTCGACTAATGCAAGTAACATGACAATTAGTCGACTAGTTGAAGGTTGTTAGTTGACTAAGTCGACTGCAGTGATCGACTGAGAAACTCTAGTCTTTCTTCTTCCGATATCCCAACTTCCACAACTCATAACTTCTTACTCAGAACTCCAAATTGTACAAACTTAGTATCAATGGAAAGCTAAAAGAAAACTCTACAACTTTCATGAAGAGCTTAAAAACCAGATCGGCCTCTAAAGGAGTCAAAAACTACCTCAAAGAATCTGTCAGATAAATATCATCCTAAACAATAACAGAACTTCTAAACATCCTAAGTCTCTACTCCATTGTCCAAAAACATCATACTTTATATCAATAGAAAGATAAAAACATAACCTACAACCTTCATGAAGAACCTAAGAACAAATTCTACCTCCATGAGGGTCAAAAACCCAATCAAAACTTCTGTCCCGAAATTTCCATCTTAGACAGCATACAACTTTTAAAAATTCATATCTTTCAACTCTCACATCCAAAAATGGCATACTTTACATCGTTGGAAAACTATGAACTTTCTTTACAACTTTCAAGAAGGCTACTTTATCCAATTTAGCCTATATCAGTTCAGAAATTGGCCTCAAACCAGGACACACAAAAACTACCCTTATGGAAAGTTGCAAAAACAATGCAAAGTGACTTTTGGAACAAGCATAGGCAAACACAAATGAAAAATAAATATCTTTCATTAACATCAAAATATAAGTTCTTATAAAGCTTTAGTGGGCATTTCTAGCCCCAATACATTAAAGTCTCGGAAATTCAAATTTCAAAGAAAACCACATGATTAGTAATTGTACTTACTCACTTTCTCAATTATAAAGATGTCACCCACAACACATACAAGTTTACTCAAAATCTCATAATCATCAAAAACCAAAATCAATTATTCACTCTTCATTAACTTACTACATTCATTACCTTAATCTTGTATATCATTTCAAATTCAAGAATTTTTCTTTTTTCTTTGCACATGAATAAATCACCACCAATTCCTCATTTAATTTCATTTAATAATTCTAACTTCCAAGAAAAGCTCAGGGTCCAACATATACGAATTTTGTTTTTTATATATATCGTACTCTTTAAATTATGAATTCATCCTAAGATTTACTAATTTTTCATATATGATTTTTATATATGTTGTATATGAATTATTTGATTACAAAAGTATTGATTTTACGTGAAAGCAAATTAGCATTCTAAAATAAGAGGAATAAGCTGAAAAGATTCAAATAAGATGATACACAGTCATTAATACAATAAATATTTGAATATAGCACTATCTAAAATTTACCCATATAATTTGCCCACAAAGTGTTGTGGAGTCTAGAGTTGATCAAACATAGATAAACATCATAATATCAATTCTGGAGTACATTCATTTTTTATAAGTAAATTATTAAATAGCACTTGATGGCAACAATAAAAATGATCCAACTACAAATCAACAGCCTCCACAATAATAAACAGGCTTCTTATTTCTTTAGTTTGTCATTGACCTCTCGAAACTTATTTATGACATTTAAACTTCTTCTTGTGAATTTTTCGTCATGCCACACAAAGTAATCACATTTTTGTTTTCTCTTCATATAATATGTAAAAGAAAATTTAATAACTCATCATGATATAATCCAATTCAATGAAGTAAATTTTTAATTAAAATTTACCCTAAATTGAGTATATCCATAAAATCTCCTTTTTGGGTTAAACTTGGTCTAAGAATTTCTCATAGGTGTTATTAATCTGCATTTACAATAATGTTAGTGGTTTTTAATCTTATTGACTTTATTGATAGACAAATTTATAGTCTTTATTTCCTTAACTGAGAAAATAAGCGAACACAATAACTAAAAACTAACCTTAAAAGTAGACATAAGAACTACATTAAAATGCACACTAAGATCAAATTTCCTCCTTCATTACCAAGCAAAATTTTGCAATCATGCATATAAAACAACTTTATAGTTTGAAATGACAAGCAAACTTATCCAATATAAACGCTTAGAACATAGAAAAGAAACTAAAAAGCAAGCCATCTATAATAGAAATAAGGCCTAGATTTTCTATTCAAAGTTGGAATATCACTCATATAGGTGCTACCAAACTTCCATAATACATAAATTATTAAGGGAGTAAATGAATTTTTAATGTTTAAAGTAGGAATTTATATGAATCTAATGATTATATTTTGAAAATGTAGCACGAAAAGTTTTGTGTAAACAATTAGTAGATTTTCTACTATTATGTTTACAATGTTGAGCACTGAGTAATTCATATGGGTAAACAACAGTCTTTTAGTATATGATGCAATAAACATGGTGCTCATCAACCATAAAAGTTGAATCAAAATCAATAGACATTCGAAAAGTTAAACCATATCCAATATGGCATACACCAAGCGTAAAGATAACATTCTAAAACTATATCCTAAAACCTGAATGAGATCCTTTTCCATTTAAACTAACATTATTACTAGCAAAGCCAAAACTAAGATACGAGTATAACAATAGGAAGCTAATCATTCTCATCATAGGTTAACTATATACTTTACAATTACAAACAAGCATTAACCAATAATGATGCAAAAGTGGATCGATAAGAAACTGAAAAATAAATCTCAAGCCAATCAACTTATATAATAGATGAGAGATTGCTTTAAGTAAAAAAATTATCCAAAAAGGCAAAAACATTTTAAAATGCCAATTTTAGGGTAAGAAAACCCTATTTTAAGGCAGACTAATTCTAGACTATCGCATATCAGCTATGTCAATTGGAGCTTTGATTGCTCATTCTCATTGGTAGCCAATTCGACATTGTCCACTTTCCAACAATATCTTACATTACTTAATTTTACATACTTTTCATCCATGCAATAGGTATGCGGAGATGATGATGAAGAGATTTGGAAAAATTAGGTTATATAGATCGTTTCCTCTCTTGCTTAATTTAACTGCAAAATAAATTCTTATTCTCGCCCCTATCTCGTGCTCAATCATTAACAATTGCACAATGTGAGGAGGACGAAGATGAAGAAAAGGCTTGAGAAAATTAGGTTAAACAAATTTGAGAATTTTTTAAGTTGGTTGGATCGAGCTTGAAGGGTTAACAAGGTGAGGCCTGTCCAAGTGTACAAGGTGAGGGCTAAGTCCACTTGTACAAGGTTTGTCACATAAAAATTGCTATTAAATTTTTAACGAATAAAGTTTAAAAAATTTCTAAGAGTGGTCTTTGTCTTTTATTCTAGGATTGACTGTTTTGATTAAGCCGGGAAGATGCTCCATGGTTCGCTGGCTATGGAGCTGGTGGCAGGTGCCAAGTTATTTTCTCTTCTTTCTTCGGCCTACATGACTTAAATTTGTGACACCTAAGTGTGCCTTTGACAAGAAAGAGAATAATAGTGCATGAACACATATTTATTCATCGTCATTATTTGGCTAGACATGCCTAGGCGGATTAGTTTTTAGCACCTCCAAGTGATTGGGGTTAAAATGATGTCGATCCATGACGTGACATTTGCGTGAAGAATGGACTTTATTACATCCGGAGGGAATGGATACCTCGAACCAGATATCACAAGTATTCGCTTTATGTTCAGGGGATAAATCCTGCTCCTGTTTTCTGTCCTTTTCCTTTAATACTTGGAATAAGAACAAAAGGACATGAAATAGTTGAACTATAGGAACTTCCCGGTGTTTGTAGTTAGTACCTTTAGGCATTTACCTATTCACTTGGAACAATAATAGGACATGAAACAGTTGACAACCAGTTTCTGTACGTAGCTTACCTTTAGGCATTTTATCTATATAATAAGCGCACGTTTTGTGTTTGTTTTATTCTGGTGCTCCCTGGAAAAAGAAGAAAATCATGTTAGTTCGGTTGGTTAATGGATATCGAGTATAGAGATAGATATTAATATAATCCATTATTTAATAAAGTCGATTTTAAAATTAAAACCTTTTTTTGAGGCTAGATTACTGTCTACTCCGCAGGGAACAAGGTAGTGAAAACAGCATGAATGAAAAATGATTTGCAGTAATAAAAAGGGTAACGTGGGATCATTTGAAAATATGAAAGTGATACAAGCATTCATCTAGTTATCTTATATTAGTCCTGAAGCCTTTAAATTTGACATCTGGGTTTGCAAAAATCTCAATCTCAGTCTTCTTGTCAGTCAGAAGGGGAGATTTTCATCATTCGAAGAGACAAAGGAATTCTGCCAGTTGCGTAAAACAAACGAGATTGTTAGAGCAGATGCTCAGGTAGGCCCTCAAAACATCAGAGCCTGATCCACCAGAATAGCCGGAGGGGTCCGAACACATACCAGCAAAAGAAGCCTACTTTTAGCGTAGAGGCTATCAATTATTGCTCTGGAAAATGCACAGCAGTGCTATAGCTCCTGATGAATTTGAAGTTGGAAAGGTTCATGAGGTCCAGATTCTAGCATAGGTTATTTGGTTCGAGGACAAGGCACTTGAGCACAGATGTTTGGATACTCATGGTGCTCTTTATTGGTAGGACCCCGGAGTTCGACGTTCGTTCAGATTGGAATAAATGTATTAACATAATCTTTAGTAGTCAACTTCATTTTTTCCTAATCATGTACATTAATACTATGTAATTATTTAGTCGATTTGTTTCTATAATTGGAGTCGTATAAAGTGTATAAATAGATGGATGTATATAATATTGAACACGCACACAATTACAGAAAACACTTCTTCTTTGTTCTTTATTTCTACATGGTATCAGATCCTCCTTTGTAACAAAATGAGTCAAAATTCTGGGGCTTTCTTTATTCTTTCTCGTAGCATTTTGTTTTCGTATTACAAGTTTCTAAATCTGCTTCAAAAATAATTTTTTATATACCCAATTGTTCCTCTTCTTGAGAAGATTACAACGGTACAAAAATCATTTCCACAAGCCTATCCACGCATTGTCTTGCATCAAGAAAAGTTACTGGACTCTAAAATCCTAATTGTAGGTGTTTGAAGGAAAAAGATCTAAAGGACGTGGTTTAACTTCCAAGAAAATGATGTTGCTTAGTAATGAAAGGTTAGAAATTAGGGGATTCACATCTGTTGCCATGTCATCCAACATCCTAGTCATCACCACACCTTCTGCCACATCATTTATTCATTATCAGCCACGTTATTGCCATCTCATCAAATATTTACACGTCAATTTCCATGTGTCGATACTTGATTTTTTCATGTGTATTCTCTTTCTTAGTTTGATTCAGACCCACCAATTTGGTTAGGTTTAAAAGGACTTGTTTAATACTTTGATTGTCAAGTTTAGAATATTTTTATTCATGTTCTCTACAAATCAGACTGATTCTTAAGGTTCTTTGACGTTTTAAATCCAATTATAAGGTCAAAATAATCAAATTCAATATCTATAAATAAGTTTTCTCTTATTTTATTGTCTTCTTTCACTATAGATGCCTCTAAACTTCCCAATACATTCCTAATCCTATTAATATCATCTTTGGAGATTTCAATTATGATCTTTAGGCTAAGGAAATGTGTAGCTTTCTTAAGGCAAGACTCCTTTGGCGTATTATTACTGGAGAAATACCTAAAACCATTTCAAAGAAAGACAAAGACATTGTTGTATTTACCAAACGACTGACGCCATAGGATTGAATGAACCATCAAATCTTAACATGGTTTTGAAATACATGTGCCAAAGCCATCAAACTTGACTTCAAATCTTTGACACAACCCATGAGGTATGGAACTTTCTAAAAAACTTTTATTTTGTATTTGATGATATCCAACGATTTCAGTTGTATAGGAGACTTCATTGCATGTACCAACAACCTGGACAAACAATATAAAGTTATGTGTCTGAATTGCAAAAACTTTGGGATCAACTACCACTTGGCGATCCTACCTGACCTAGTCCGAATGTTGCTGTGATCTACACAAATCTTCGAGGTTGTCAACATATATGACATTTATTGATGACTCTTAAGGATGAATTTAAACCCATTTACAACTCTCTTGTTTATAGAGGAACTCTACTCAATATCGAGACTGTCATTAAGAGCTCATTTTAAAGGAAAATTGCCTCAATATGCTTTGTATAGAAAAGTTTTCCCCATCTATTGATATTATTCTTGCAACTCACACATCTTCTCAAACTTCTCACAACTCAAGTAAGAAGTTCTATAAAGGATCTTGCAGCTACTCACAAAGCTGGACATCACATCTTTGAATGTAGAAAATGAGCTAAATAGAACTTTAGATGATGTAATTCTTCCAAGTCTCTTTAACCTGCTTCCACTACTGTTACCATTATGGGGCCAATATAAGCACCTTTCCCAAATTCTCTTTAAAGGACCTCCACTCCTTTCTTCAACAGCTTCAACCAAATTTTGGTACAGTCTCCTCCTTTGTCTTATTTGTCACATTAAGTACCTGAAATTCCTGGTGTCTCGATTCTACCTATTGCAATCATATGACCTCTAATTCTTTCATTCTTGAATCTTTAACAATACCATTAATTTCATACGTTTTTTACACTACTAATAATTTTACTATGCATGTACACAAATAGGTCTATATAAGTACTATTCACATATGCAAATTACATTTACGTGAAACCTTTCTTGTTCCTAAGCTTTCATTAAATCGTATTTCTATAGAAACAATTATGTGAACTTGGTGTTAACTTATCCTTTTCGAGTCATGATTGCATTGTGCAAGGTCTGGAGATGAACAAGATCCTTGAGAAAGGGTGTAAGGTTAGATGACTGTTTGAGCTTACTTTACTAAATCTTCCTTCAAAGCTTTTTGTTGGTTCTATCACTTTTGATACATAGAACTCTTACTTGAGTCATCTTTCTACCTCTAGATTAGGATCTTTAATCTCTAACGTACTCTAGGTCATGTTAAGACTGAACATTTTGATTGTATCCCTTGCCAACTATCTAAAAGTCATACTTTACCTTTTTCTTTTAATGATTCTATCTCTTTAACACCTTTTGATCTAATTCATTTTGATATTTGAGATCCTGGACCTTATGAAACTATAGGTAACATGAAATATTATGCGATCATTGTTGATGATTTTTCTCGCTATACATTGATTTATTTAATATGACATAAATCTGAACTGTTATCCATTTACTCTTATTTTACTAATATGATTCACATTCAGTTCTGTTGCAAGATTAAAGTATTTTAGACTGATAATGTCATGGAATACAAATATACAAAATTCATCAATTTCCTTAATCAACAAGGGACCATCATTCAGAGATCTTATCTAAATACGTCTCAACAAAATGGTCAGGCCGAATGCAGACATAAACATGTTCTTTACACCGTTTGAGCCTTTTTTATCATCTTCTTGTCCTGAAACCCTTTGGGAAGAAGCAACCTTTACTGTTGTATATACTATTAATCACATTCCATTTTCTATCATAGGTAATATCTCTCCCTATAACTGCTTATTTAATCATGCTCCTAACTATCATTCTCTTAAAGTTTTTTGGATGTAGCGCTTTGTTAATAGAACCTTATAAGCACACCAAACTCAAACCCAGAGCATGTTTATGTTGTTTTCTAGGTTATGACATAGAGCATAAAGGATATAAATGTTGAAATCCACTATCTCAAAGACCATGAATCTCTTAACAGTTCACTTTTTGTGAACATAAAATGATTTCCACAATATCAAAATTTCAAGTCAACGAACCCTTATACAATTTTTTTGATCCTACCATATCTTTGATTCCTGATATTTCCTCTACAGGCTTGTTTTATGGCTCTATTAGCTCAAGATAATCAACACCTGATTCGATTATATCTTCTCATACTGCAAATCCCGCAATTTCACCAAATAGATTTTCCTCTTCTATTCATTCACCAAAATCTATCGAGTCTCAACAACCCCTTGTCGATCCTCTTGAGTAAGTCAACCATCTATTTGTCTTAAAGAATTCCATGTTTATTCCACTATTGTCTCTCTACATGAACTTCACACCTATACTTAGGAAATAGGTGACCTACTTCTAGATAAGTTTGTTATTAGTTGTAAATGGGTCTATAAAATCAAGACTAGAGTTGATGGATTAGTAGAAAGATAAAAAGCATTGTTGGTTGCAAAAGGGATTATTCAAGCATATGGAATTGACTACGAGGAGACCTTTTCCTCCATTCCTCACCTGACTTCAGCCTGCAGTCTTATTATAGTAGTAGTCAGTAAGCATTGGGAATTATTCCAGATGGATGTCAAGAATGCCTTTCTTAATGGTGATCTTCATGAAGATGTACATATGCAACCTCCATCTAGGTAAGCTCATCCACCTAATAAAGTTTTTTTGTCTTCGTAAAGCCTTGTATTGTCTTAAATAGGCTCCCTGAGCATGGTTTACTAAATTTAGTTAGATTATAAACCTTCTTGGCTATACATCCAGCTTTTATGATCATGCTTTATTTATTCGAAAAATATATCAATAGTGCACTCTTCTTTTTCTATATGTTGATGACATGATAATAATCGACGATAACACTCAGAGGATTGCTACTCTCAAATCTTGTCTTCATCAATAATTTGACATGAATGATTTAGGTCCCTTGAGCTATTTTTTAGGTCTTGAAGTATCTTCTAATGATTTAATGTACTACTTATCTCAAGTTGAGTAGGCTACTGATCTTATCTCTTGTGTTGGTCTTACTGACATTAAAATTACTAGCACACTACTCAATAATAATGATCATGTCTCTACCACTAATGAACTCCTCTGAGTGATGGTAAACTTTATCGACAGCTAGTCTTATATACCTTACTATTACTAGTTTTGATATTACTCATATTGTTAACATTGTTAGTAGATTCATGTCTGCACCTTATACCACTCACTTTTTTGCTATTCTTAGCATACTTCGGTACATTCAAGTCACCTTATATCATAGGCTTCACTTCAGTCATTCATCATCATTAGACTTATGTGCATACTTTGATGCCGACTGGGCTAGAGACCCAACTGATCGTTAATCTACTACTGGCTACTATTTCTTTCTTGATACATCTCTTATTTCTTAGCACAGTAATAAGCAAACTATTGTCTCTCATTAAAGCACTGAGGTAGAATATCAAGTTGTTGTGGACACTACCTCTAAACATTTAAGGTTATGGTGGTTACTTCAAGACATCCATGTCTCCTTTTCTTCAACAGTTTCTCTCTTTTGTGATAATCTTAGTGCCAGAAAAATTTCTCATAATGATGTCTTTCATTAATGAACTAAGCACATGGAGATCTATTGTCATCTTCTGAATCATCACGTGCTTCAAGGAACTATACACCCTGTCTCAATCTCATCTTAAAAAGTTCTTAAGATCTTCTCTCCAAACTCAAGTTATTATCTTCACTACCACCTCGAATTTAAGAGGGGATATTAATGTAATCTTTGGAAGTCATACATCAACATATATTTGTCCTTCATTTTCTCCTAGAAACATGTACATTAATACTATGTAATTATTTAGTCGATTTGTTTCTTTAGTTGGAATCACCTAAATTGTATGAATAGATGGATGTACTTAACATTGAACACATACAAAAAGACAAAGAATTTTTTCATTTTTTTTCTTTGTTCTTTTTTTCTACAAAATGCAAGACATATGAGTGGTTGAGAAAGGGAGGTAACCAAAAGATATTCTAAGAGTTTCATACTATAGGAAATGCCTTTTATTATAGTTCTTCTTTATGTTTTTAGTAGGCTAAATTGAGTGAAATAATTCCATCAAATTACTATACCTGTTAGCTCTACTTTATATAACTAAATACAATATGCTATTATAAAGTTGACATCTATCTTATAATGTTGCCTTTAAAGTTTATAAGTTTTTCTTCAAATCAAAATGTTATTAATTCTTGCCATTTATATAATATTGGCATATTTCTAAAACTTTGTCACCAAATTCTTAATAGGGGTTAATAGCAAGGTTGCATAATGGACATATTACACATTTTCTAACTTTGAAAACTCTTTTTAAACCTAACATATGATTAAGAAAATTTTGTTCATTAAAACGTAGTATTAGCTATACTAAACAAAGTTAGTTTCTACTCAAAATAAATAAATAAATACATATATACATACATACATATATATAAACAAGTAATAGGTTTATGTCATGGCAACCAAACAAGATTAGGGGATAATTATATATTTGGTTATTTCTATTATTTTATTCGAAATAATAGCCCTTATTACTATTATAAAAAATTACTCTAATCTCTCTAGTGGACTAAGATGCTATCCAAAATTAGTTGACCTTGATTTTTACCATTAAATTAGTTAAACTTAAATTAGGTAGATAATAACTTTATCAATCACACCTCGTATGTTATTCTAGATCTGTTAGGGGACAACTCCTATCAAAGGTATCTCATATGATATTCTTAACTTTATCTCTAAATTCGTACGACCATGAATTTGCTCATCCAATTTATACAAATTTAGTTACGTAGTACCATTATTATAAAATTTAGCATTTTTAAGGTGTTAGAGCTTTGGTGGTGTTTACACTTGGAGTTAGAAACGCGACTCCTTCGAACGACGTTGTCTTCGTTGCTATCCTGCGCTTTATAGTAGGAAGAGCGACGTCGAAGAGCGATGGCAGGTACGATGGGGAACTCGATGATTTGCAACAAACCAAGCCATCTTCAGTCTTTGGCTTGATCTTCTTTTCAAACCCCAAGTCTCTGTCCTCATTTTTTGTACAAGCTATTGTCGTCGGCTTTAGACATGTCCATCATATCATACGACCAACAATATGGTACAAAGTTGAGCTGGAGGACTGATGACAAGGTTATGGCGATCTACGAGGAGTGGCTAGCCAAGCACGGGAAAGCATACAACAGTTTGGGGGAGAAGGAGAGGAGGTTTCAGATTTTTAAGGACAACCTTAGATTCATTGATGAGCATAATTCCGAGAACCATACTTCCAGGGTGGGGTTGAATCGGTTTGCTGACATCACTAATGAATAGTACCGGGTTGTGTTCTTGGGTGCCCGATGCGAAAGTAAGCAGAGGTTGTCTAAGATAACCAGCAGATATGCACCACATGTTGGAGAGTCTTTGCTGGATTCCGTTGATTGGAGAAAGGAAGGAGCCGTTACCGAGGTCAAGTACTTGGGGAGTTGTAGGGAGTTACTCTGAATGTTGAACTTTAATTTTGATGTCAATGAAGTTTTTATTTGTTTTAATAAAATGATATTTTGTCTTTGCCTTGGGGGCTTTTTTGGCTATGGTAAGTTCCATTGTCTCTGTTTGTGTTTTTGGATCATAGATATTCTGTTTTCTGTGTGAAGAAAAGAGAGAGGCTCACTTCGAATAACCTTTTGATTGTGTTTTCGCATAAAGGAGGTTCCTTTTTGATAACCCATCTTTTCCTTTGTTGCGTACATATTCCAAGAAGCTTGCTTTACTTTTGTTGATGTTGGTTTTGATTTAGATCTGTTTTAGTTGTTTGGAGATTGATGTGTTGGAGCTTG
>JANZLC010000001.1:5676883-5692515 GCA_026413385.1 Erythroxylum gracilipes
CTATTAAATTCGAATAATAATTTCAACACCTTAACACTAATTACGTCAAAAATATGTGCAATTAAATTGACTTAACAGTACCATAAGAACTCTAGTTGGGCATGTTTCTTCCGATCCTGTCGTAAATTTTTATACTTAATATTCAAACATCAATACATAAATAATTCATGTATATTAAGATCTTGAATATAATACTAACTACATAAATAAAATAAATAAATCATTTACCTTGAACGAAATTCGATATGATATAGAGAGAGCATTCAACAATCTCGAAGTAATTTCTCTCTCTTAACTCTCTTTCTATAGCAAATAGCTTGATGGATAGTCAAATACGTTCGTTCTATATTTTATTTTGTCTGCGTACTCCATTAGGGCGGAGATAAAACTAGTTTATATACTTGTTAACATTAAACATTATACGTCCATCAAGTACTAAATCAACGGTCAAGATTTAACATACTATTAAATTAAAAAAAACCCACAGCCAATTTTAATATGAGCCTACAAAAAATTTAGGGCATAACACCAAGCCATATTTCTTACATTCTCAAACTTGGCCGGATGTTTCATCATGACATTTAATAGTATAACATAAGGCTAGCAAAAAATTAAATCTTATAAGCCATTAACATCATAAGCATCTCATCACAACAAATCACATAATGTGGGTTATGGTCATATACAGTATAGTCTTATACTCTCTTCTATATACCACTACATTAAGAACTTATTATGTTTAAGTTCATAAGTTGCATATAAACAACATACAATCCACATACTTGTTATGAAAATACATAAAAATATCTTATTCAAACAATCATGTATACATAAATATAATGAATAAGAAACATAAAATTCAGAAACATATTATTATTGAGCTCAAGAGTGTTAAAACATCATCATCAAACATTATTATCAATCATTAATACAACCAATACCCATCCTGAGCATATGTTCTTTGATTGTCTTTGGTTGTAAACCTTTAGTTAGAGGATCTGCAATCATGAGATTCGTCTTAATATGTTATATATACACTATTTGTTTCTGAATGTCCTCTTTACTACAACAAAATACTTTATATCCATGTGTTTTGCTCCCCTAGAGTATTTGTAGTTCTTAGAGAAAAAAATTATTGCAAAATTATCACAATAAATTTTCAGTGGCTTACTTACTATGTCGACAACCCCAAGCCCTGAAATAAAGCTTCACAATTATAATGCATAAATTGTAGCCTCATAACAAGCTAAAATTCTTCTTCCATAATGGATGAAGCAATAATAGACTGTTTGACACTTTTTCATGAGATTGCTCCTTCAGCTAATAGGAACAAATAGCCAAACGTTGACTTTCTACTATCAACACACCTAGCAAAATCTGAATCTGAATATCCAATCACTTATAAATGATCAAACCTCTTATAAATGAGTATGTAATCCTTTGTTGCTTGAAGGTATCTCAATACTTTCTTTGCAGCCTTTTAATGATCAATACCAGGATTATTTTGATATCTACCCAACATCCCTACTACAAAACTGATGTTAGGTCTAGTAAAGGTTTGAAGGTCATAAAACTATACACAACAAAAGCATATGGAATTGCTTCCATTTCCTTACGTTCCATATCATTCTTTGGACATTGCATAAGACCAAATTTATCTCCATTTTGAATGAGACTACACCTGCTGAACACTTGCTTATGTTAAATTTCTCAAGAATTAGCATTCTAAGACAATCCTAATGAACCTTCTTATCTTTTACAGAATATTGAAATTTGAATCAAATAGGATGCCTCTCCCATAACTTTCATTTCAAAACTCTTACAAAGAAATTCTTTAGTCTTATATAACAAACCAAAATCATTAGGAACAAGCAAAATGTCATCACCATACAAAACTAGAAATGTAAACTTACTCCCATCGATCTTTAGGTAAATACACTGATTAACAGTGATTTTCTGAAAACTAAATAAAGTAATGGTATTATTGAACTTAATATACCATTGCCTGGAAGCTTATTTAAGTCCATATATTAACTTCTTCAATTTACACACCGTACTTTCTTTACCTTTAATGGAAAAACCTTTATGTTGATATATATAAACTTTCTCCTCAAGATCTCCATTCAGAAATGTTGTTTTCACATCTATCTGATGCAACTCTAAATCAAATTGAGCCACAAATGCTAAAGTTATTCTCAATGAATCTTTTCTTGAGATAGGTAAAAGAGTCTCTTTATAATCAATGTCATCTTTCTGAGTGTAACCTTTAGCAATAAGTCTAGCTTTATATCTTTCAACATTGCTATTTGAGTCACGTTTGGTTTTAAAGACCCATTTACAACCAACTTGTTTAGAACCTTCTGGCAAGTCTACAAGATCCCAGACATTGTTTTGAGCCATTGATTTCAACTTTTCTTTAATAACATTACTCCATGTTTCAGACTTACTACCTATGGCTTGTGAAAATGAAATAAAATTGTTATCAAAGCCGCAATCAAAATCTGACTCTTGCAAATAAACCATATACTCATCAGAAATAGTTAACCTTCTAACCCTTACATGTTTATTTAAACCTAAACCAACTAGTTCATTTACGTGAGCGGGCTGTAAGTTAGGCTCTTCATGGGGTGCTTCTTAATTATCCAAATGTCGTTCTTGATTATTTTGATCTTCCAAAGTAGGAAAAACATTTGTTGTGGTTGTGAGTTTAAGAACATCAGCCCTTATTTCATTAATACCCACAACTTGATTTTCAACATTCCCACTAATCTCACCATTTCTTAAAATTTGGCATTGGCTGTTTCAACAATTCTAGAACTGTGATTCGGACAGTAAAATCTATACCTTTTGGATTTCTCCAGGTAATTAATAAAGTAACCACGAACTGTTTGAGAATCCAGTTTTCTTTCATGTGGATTGTAAATTCAGGCTTCTGCTGAACAACTCCAAACATTCAGGTGTCTTAAACTAGGTTTCCTTCCATTCCATAACTCAAAAGAAGTTTTATGAAATGCTTTACTAGGACCTTTGCTTAATAGATACATCGCAATTCTAAGTGCATACATCCACAAACTTTTGGGTAATGAGGAATTACTCAAAATACTCCTAACCATATCTATTAATGTTCTATTTTGCCTTTATGTTAGACCATTTTGTTGCGGTATGTCTGGTATAGTATAATATGCATATATGTCATGACTTTCAAGAAACTTAACAAACGGATCATGACACTGTCCAGATTCATCGGACTTTCCATAATACTCACCACTTCTATTATATCTTATAAATTTCAATTTTCTATATAATTACCTCTCAACCTCCTTTACAAACACCTTAAGGGCACTTATAGCTTGAGTTTTTCATGCAACAAATAGATATATCCATACCATGAAAAATCATCTATAATGGTGATGAAATATTTTTCTCCATTAAAAGACTAAGTGTCAAAAGGTCCACAAATATTGATGTGTATTATTTCAAGAAACTGATTGCTTTTAGTGGCTCCTTTCTTGCTATGTTTAGTTTGCTTGCCCTTAATGCAATCCATATATAAGCCAAGATCACTAAAATATAGATTTAGTTGAATCTCATTCTTTACTAGTCTTTCTAACCTTTCTTTAGATATATGACCCAAATGTTTATGCCATAAGTAAGCAAAATGCTCATTTTCCAAACTAAATTTCACTCCAACATTATGATTAACAATAAATAGGGTTTTAGTAAAACACCATCAAGTTTCAATTTATATAAACCATACATAAGTATTCCATAACCAATAAAGGAATTATTCTTATACAAATTGAAACAATCACATCCACCCTTAAAGGTATATCCACTAGCATCAAGTTTAGAAACATAAATTAAATTTATAGAAATTGAAGGTATATAGAGAGTGTTCATTAGATCCAAGTGATACCTAGTATCTAATGCCAACCTTAAGTCCCTACACCTTCAATTGGGTCCTTCATTCATTTCCCCCATAAACATAAAGTTGCTAGTTGGACTTATGATTTAGATTGTAAGGAATTCATTTATAATATTGGAAACATGAGTGTGGCACTAGAATCAAACTACTAAGTATTAGAAGGAATTTCATATAAGTTTGATTCAAAGCATACAGAAACATAATGTATACCTTTTTTTTTGAACCAACCCTTACGTTTTAGGCAATCTTTCTGATAATGTCTTTCTTACAGAAGTGACATTTATCTAACTTTTGTCCCTTCCTTTCACCATCAACAACATGTGAAACTTTAGCAAGTTCTTTTTTCTTAAAGTTCTTGGCCTTTGGTTTGAGTTTCTTTCCAGCTCCTTAACCTACTAGGTTAATAGAATGAACTTCTTGTTTCTTTAATCTTACTTCCTCTTGAATAAGATTACTGGAAGATTCATCAATATTCCACTTATCCTTTAATGTGTTATTATTGATGTGGAACAGTCCATATTCAGTAGGAAGTGAGTTAATGATAAATTGCACTAAGAAGGAGTCTTCCAAAGTTATACCCAATGTCTTAAGTTTTGATGCGATATTAGTCATATCAAGGACATGTTATTGCATACGCTTTGACCCATCAACTTCGTGGTCGTGATTTTAGTTATAAGTGTCCCTACAAGTGCCTTATTAGCAGAACGAAACTTATCTTCCACAATCTTAAGAAAATCTTTAGCATTCTAATTTTCAGTGCTAAAAAGAGTAGACTTAATGTTGCTGGCAATTGTCATTCACATAAAATTAAAATATAACCTATTAGACCTTGCCTACGCCTTATGGTGTGCCTTTTTAGCCTTTGTACTAGTATCATTAAAGTCAGCAAGCTTATCCTCTAATAACACTAAGTTAAGATCCAAAGCAACTAAATAGAAAGTGACTTGTTCACTTCATTCAAAGAAATTCACACCACTGAACATGATAATAGAAGAAGCTTGAGAGTGAAGGTTAATAACTGCAAACATATAAATGCTCACTAATTAACAGATTAAGACAGGAAGCAAATACATTAAATATATTGTAGGTTTCCTTGGTATAAACACAACAATACATATCATCACTATTATTAGAATGCTATTTAAACTTTACAAGAAAATTAAATAAACTTCATCAAATACATATAACATCTTTGGATAACTATATATATGTGATAAGAGTATATCAATTTTCTCCTTTATATTTATTAGTTATAGAACATTGATTTACTTTTAGGTCAAGTCTTTAATTTCTATCAACTAATAAATTTTTCATAACAACATTTCATAAAATACATAAATTATACGACCACACATTCAAAATTAATTTGCCCACTTTGATGACTGACAAATTAATTTTAATCATACTGTCATAATAATAATAATAATAATAATAATAATAATAATAATAATAATAATAATAATAATAATATATCCAAAGCACCATGATAAAATTTTGATTATAGGTCAAATTATCATTAACATGACCAAAATGTAAGAAATCAAAACTTTAAAAATCATTCATCCATTAACAAAATTTCATGGATCAAAATTGAAAATTTCCATTCAAAAAATGATTCCAAAAGTGATGAAAGGTGAAGCAATCCGCGGCAACATGACATGCCCAATATTCACATTAATATCTATTCTTTTGTCATTCAGTATTCGGCGGCCACAGTCATTAAAATTACTATATACAGCGGCAATAATTTTTTTCAGGGAAAAATTATTCTTTATATAAAAACATAAAATCATAATTTTTATGAACATCGTAATTGAATCAATCACCAAATCAATAATCTAAGGATTATTATCTATTCAAAATTTGAGACTCTAACAAGTAACATCACATGTAAATTTTTATGGTTAATATTCAAGCATTAACAGATAAATCATTCATGTCCGTTAAGATCTTCAATATAATAATAACCATATAAATAAGCAAATAAATCACTTACTTTAAGTGAAATTCGATATGATGTAGAGAGAGCTTTTAACAATTACGAACTAATTTCTCTCTCCTAACCCTCTTTCTACAATAGATAGTTAGTTTGATGGATAGCTAAATACATTCGTTTTGTATTTTATTTTACTTACGTACTATATTAGAGTGGAGAAAGGACTAGTTTATATACCTGTAAACATTTAGTCTTGTATATTCATTTAAGTATTAAACTAACGGTCAAGATTTAATATACTATTAAATTAAGAAAAATCCTAAATCAAATTTAATAGCCGTATACAAAAAATATGAGCTTTAATATCAGGTCATATTTCTTTCAATTGTACCTTAGCAAAACACAATTGGCCTTGAGATTGCTGTTAACTGTAAGAGCCAACGAAACAGGGAGGAAAAGGCAAGGAAGGACAGGTTAAATGGTGAAAGACAACCGAAACCAGATCTTCTGTCCAGTTTTACTCTGTTTTATTTTGTCTTATAGAATCTTAGTCATTTATTTTGCGGGATCTACATAAGTCTCATGCGGGCCCCACATAAATTTATTAGACACAATAAAACACCATAATATTGGACAGAGGATCTGGACTCAAGAAAACCCACAAAGACAGTAAATCCATGTATGCTTCTTCCCCGTACCTTAAAAGTAGAACTCCTTTTCTTTTCCTTGGTTAGGAGTACAATTTCACATGGACTTTTTGATATGAGCGTTATGCCATATTTATTCTTTAAATCGTATTTATTATAACTGCAGTGTCAAACTAGAGAAAAAAAGGGAGTTATTTAATTTATTGGATAGGATCAAGTAGTTAAAGTGGGAAAGCGGATGATTACGTGGTTTGCTTATAGTTGATGGTGAGTTGCTTTCTTCTCATTCAACTTCCTCCTTGTAAGCTAAAGGTTTCTCTTCATGATAGCTTGCTTAGAATTAGAAGAAGAAGAAGAAACCATTAACAACATGCACGACAGCATCTTCCAGGTGATCAGAGCTTGAGCTATTAATCTCTTGTCTCATCATTCTATTTTGCTTCGAGTCAGATTGGTCAAGAGTTGCATTATCAGTTCCTTTGCTATTACTATTAGGTTGTTTTTCAGAGTATAATGATGCATGAATCATTAGGCATCCCTGCCTGTTTCTCATCAAGTGAACGGCAAAACGATGACCCAGCCACTGTGATAAGGTCCGGCCAGAGCGCATTCATGTCAATATATCGAACAAAGCTAGCTGGGCAATGTCGTTTGATCACCATCACCTGGTGCAAGGATCTGTTGTTACATGGGCTCTCTGTTACAGTTCAAGCAACAAATGGCAGAAACCACCACCACTGCAAAGTTGAACTGAAGCCATGGAACTTTTGGAGGAAACAAGGGTCTAAGCAATTTGTAATAGACGGTAGGATTGTTGATGTGGTCTGGGATTTTAAGGCAGCGAAATTCAATGGCGAGACAGAACCACAATCAGATTATTATCTTGCTATTATCTGTGAAGAAGAGGTGGCTTTACTTGTTGGAGACTTGAAGAAAAATGCTTACAGAAGAACACGTTGTAGACCTTCGCTTATTGAACCAATATTAGTATCGAGGAAGGAACACGTATTTGGGAAGAAGAGATTCACAACAAGAATCAAATCTCACGAGAAAGGGCAATTTGTTGAGATTTCAATTGAATGCAAAAAAGACGGTGATAATGGAGGGGTTGATCCTCAACTGGAAATAAAGGCAGATGGGCAACTAGCCATTCAAGTTAAGCATCTTCAATGGAAGTTTAGAGGAAATGATGCCATAAATTTGAGCAAAACTAGAGTTGAGGTTTGTTGGGATGTTCATGACTGGCTATTTGGTTCAGGTCCAAGGCATGGCCTATTTATAATTAAGCCTGTTTCACAATCTCCTTCAACAAAATCAGCACCATCGTCACCTACATCATCATTGTCATCCACATCAATGCCATTTCTGAGTCAAGAAGTGAATAGTGCTTCAGTAGCAGATGACATTGCAGGTGGTCCATGGAGCTTTTGCTTGTTTCTGTACGCTTGGAAGATGAACTAGTTAGTGCAGAACTTACTGCCATCCTGATCCATTCAAAACTCACATGATCATGTTCTTGGTTCAGAGTACAGTGACATAGTGCTTGACACAAATCAAGTCGATTCAGCTCCCACTTAAAGAGAGATGGTTGTAAGAGTAGCACCTGGGCCCAATCGGAGCTGGAATGTTGTCATGGAATGGACAGGCCAGATCGGAACACATGCACATGGCCAAATAATTTCCCTTAGCGTGAATTATGTTCCAACTTGGGAGCATTTTTGGTACTATCCTCCTCATATAATCATGTGTCAAAATGGGCTAATCATAATTTATGAGTGTGTAATGCCTTTTCATTTTATGTCTATTCTCGTAAAATTGTGAAAAGATTTTACTCAGACTTCGGTCTTTTTCATTGTAAAACCAACAGACGTACTTAGAGATTAAGATAATCTGCCTTAGAGCTATACTACGATCCTAAAAGGCATCGTTTTGATTAGGAAGAAACAGGACCAGCAAACACAAAAGGCTACCATATTGTGGAAAAAGGTGGGAGCTTTTAGCATTTTGTTTGCAGGACTAGGAAAAATACTGGAGAAACATCTGCTATATGGCATCAGTGGTCCTTTCTTTTGAAAAGCCATTTCCACTTGGGGTCTTCGAGCTCTTATTGGTTGTTAAAAAGAAAAAGAAAAGGTAGCAAATTTGGTAAACATGGTGGCAAATGAGCAAACATTGTCTGCATGATTCTACCTTCAAGGGTTGGAAGATGGGAGGGCCGAATGCGAGTACTTTCTCCTTTTTGATGGAATTCCCATTAACGTGGATATATATATTTTTTTAATCCATATTTTAGCTATGATTCCATTAACGTGGATTTTTAAGTTGCTTTTATGGAGTTTGAAGTCGCAAAATGTTTCACCACTACAGCTCATGTTGTGAGTATACAAGTAGGACCTGTTTGACTAGATTCTTTTAATGAGTAGTCCTTTAAGTATATATATATATATATATATATGAAACTATTATGAAATCGGTGGAAAGTTCTTTATCCTACATATATCATTCAAAATTTTAAAATGTATAAATGGACATATCTCAAGGAAATTTTAACATACAAACTTAAGACAAAATGGTAATGAGAAAAAAATAAAATTATTATTTACCTTTGATATGCAATTGAAATTAAAAACACAAAGAAAGCAACAATTCTCAGCTAGGCTTAATACCCAGAAGAAATTAGAAACTGTACAATTTTATAACAATATTTACATGATAATGACCCTACCCCAAAATTATGGGTTACCAACAATCAAACATGTATTGGCTTTTTCGCACAACAACTCAGCCTTTGACCCTAGAAAAACTAAAACATTTTCTCTTTCCCTAAGACAATGTATTAGGTTTCTTCTAGTTTAAACAATGATGGAGCTAAATTATCATCAAAGTGCATATATTATTGTGATTGTGATGGTTATTAAAAATAATTCATAAAACAAATAATTTGTAACTATTAAAGATATGTTATAATTCATAATTCGAAAGCATCTTAGGCTTTGAATTGTATTTACTGTCTATTAACCATCGGTAATTTGAAAAGAGTAGAAGTTTAGTTGAAGAAAAATATTTATTACGGGAATAATAATGACAAAATAGAAAAATAATAAAATAAAGAAACACATAACTATTTACGTGGTTTGGTGCAATGCCTGCGTCAGCGTGCAAGAGAATAATAAAATTCACTAATTAATTTGAAGACTATAAAATGTGGAGAGTAATACTCAAAACTTTTAAACCCAATTACACTCTATTTCACTCACTTTCTTCCTTGTATTTCTCTTATGAAACCATGCAAATGAATGAGTTTATATAAGTATAGTTTCGCTTCAAACTTTGGTGAGAATAATGCCGCGATTCATTGACCAGTTCCATTCAATTCACTTGATAGACAAGTGAACCAAGTAATGGTGATTTCTTCCCCTAAAAAGTGCTTGGATATGGACATGCGACCCAAGTCTAAGAAGAAAGAAGTGGATGATAAAACATATCTTTACCATGGGTTTTGTAAAAAATTCAAGGCAAACATTAACGAATCTCCACCTTGACTTGAATTTTCTACTAGATGCAGAAAATTATTGAACTTTACTCTACCTTCTCCAAATAAGCCTATAAAGGTAACTCAATAATGAGAAATACCAATCAAGTCCAAGCAAAGCTTGCACTTTGCAACTGAAAGAGATTTGGTCTTCATGTTAGTCGGATTGTTAACAGTACCAATTTTTTTAATAGAAATAGTACCTTAAGAAATGGTATAACGAACAAAATGACCTTTCATAAAACATTGATCTTTAGTCAAGTGAATAGCACTTTGGCTATCACAATGGACAAAAATCACCTTATGGTCTAAATTGAGTTCTTCAAATAAACCTTTTAACCAAATGGTTTTTTTTTATATTAAGATCACCTGATAGTCTGAATCAATATAACCAACCACAATATCCATACTTCTTCCAAATTACAAACAAGAATTAGTGGTACCTCGGAAATATCTTAAAATCTATTTCTCTACCTCCATGTACTAGGATTAGCTATATATCTTAAAATATCAGGGCGAGTACACATCATAGCATACACGAGACTACCACTAACATTAGCGATGTGACATATATTTGATTTCATCATCTGGCAGTGGTGACATTGGTATAACATTAGTGTATGGAGGAATAGTCGCCAAAGAGTTGGGTATGCTTATTTTTCGTAGCTAAAAACTATTAGCTACATTTTCAGAAGCATAGTCAAAAATTTTTAACTACGTTTCAAGAAATATAGCCTAAAGTTTTTAGCAGCATTTTCATAAACGTAGTCAAACATTTTTAGCTACGTTTGAACGTTTTCATAAACGTAGTCAAATGTTTTTAGCTACGTTTGAAACATAGCAAAAATTTTTTTGACTACGTTTATGAAAACGTTGGTTAAAACTTTAGGCTATATTTCTTGAAACGTAGCTAAAAACTTTTAACTATGTTTCTGAAAATGTAGCCAATGTTTTTTGCTACATTTTGTAAAATGTAATAAATTCTTTTCTTCGTTTTAACGAAATGTTATACCATGTTGGAATAAATTATTTGTTACATTTTAAATCCATATTATTGTATATAATGTTTCAACATATTTTTATTGTTAATTTATTATAAAAATTATACAAAAATAATTGAATTTAAAGCATGTATATAAAAAATAAAATATCATTAAATCTCAATGTATACAAGAATTTAATTATAACTTCAACAATTCTTATTTATAAAATAATAAATATAGAGACTAGTTTATAAATTATAATACAAATCACTCAGTCGTTACATCTTCTTCAAATATGTAATTCGAGAAAAAGTATTAAATTTAAATTATAATACAAAAAGGAATTAAGGGATAAAAGTATAAGAGATGTTATTAATATCATTTACTTTCATCTTCACTGCTTTGATATTTTTTTAGGTACTTATCATGCTTAGTCAACTTTTTTTGAGTATGTTGTAAATCAACCTTAAGCTATTTATTTTCCTTTTCAAGCTGGTGAACATATATGGATCTTGATGAGGTTGAAACATTTAACTTAGGGTCAAAGCCAAAACCTTTGATTTAACCAGAACATGTAACAGGCACGGTATTGCAAATTTCTTCTACATTGACCTCATTGCCCTTAGACATTGATTTTTGTAACAACCATTCCATCTTATTCTAAATTTTAAAAATCAATATTTAATGTAAATATTGTTAATTAGTAGTACATAAATAAATAAACTTAAAATTTAAACAAATTTTTATACTTACATAGTTTTTTTTCCGCTTCTTCTAACATCCACTCTTGACCTTCCTTATAGTGAGTGACTTTATACAGGGTGATCCTATCACACTTTATCCACGTAGTTCCTATTCACTCTATTTTATGAAAGAAAAATACAAGGCACAATAAATAATATAGTGTTAATTGATCTAATTATAACTTGTAAACAAAGATCTTACATATTCATTTCAGACAACTACAAATTATTTGGACCCTTGATTGTGAGGAGTTTTCATTTTTCCTCTATTGACCTTTGTCTTCTTATGTTTTTCCTAAATAAAGAAAAAATATATTCATTAAATTATATAAAAAGATTAATGGAACCAAATATGAAGGGAAAGAAAACAAACCTGAACTTTGGGAGAGAACCAATAATCACACAAATTATTCCAATTTTATAAAGACATTTATTTTAAAACATGTTGCCTTGCCTCCGCATCAAAAGAAAAAGATTTGTAAAATTGATGCAACCTATAATGATGATCCTTAATCCTTTGTTTCAACAATAAAGTCGTACAGTTTGAAACATCAGGGTTATTGATATCGACAATATTCAATTTCATTAATGAACAATAAGTAAAAGTATAATTAATCTTACAATAAGTGAAAGAATATTGTACATAGTTAAATAAATTGAAATTTACCGCAACTGTATCCACAACATTTTCAAGCAAGTTATCTTCCTTTAATTCCTTAGCATGCTTGAGGCAAGGTAATTTTGTTCTCACAATAGTCCCCAACTCACTTGACAATTTTGCAGACTGGATCTTGTCTGTGAGATGACCTTGCGAAGTATCAATGTGTATTGAAAACTTGGTATTCATTACATCCTTCATTCGTTACAATTCATAACATCTAGTTATACCTTTACATCTTTTTTTTAATATTGACAATGGAACCTGATAACAAATCAATAATGATAAGAAAATACACATTAAACATTTAAATATATATTTGAGCATAAGTTTATTTGTAGGTGTTAAAGATTAACAAACCTACAGATCCCTCTATGCTAGTTGATTCATTGTTGTTCGAGGAAGAATGAGGTTGTGCTTGATTAATTTCATCGGTAGCTGAGGTTGACTGTTGTTATTGACTACGAACTGATTGATTTGGCTAAAGTTGCACTTCCCTCTGTTCCACAATTTCGATACTTGCCATCTTTTTTCCTTTTGTTCTACCAGGTGTATTATATTGGATATCTATAAAAACAAACATAAATTTTATTAACATTACAATACATCCAATCATTGACAGTAATCATATTAACATAACTCAATCATCAACAATCTGCATCAACATAACTCAATCGTCAATAATTCACATTAATATAAGTCAACCATCAACAATTCACATTAACATAGGCATGAAATTAGGTTCACTTATAGAAATACACCATACAATGCCAATGCACTTTTTCTATAAAGGAAAATTATGCTTATCATGATGAATCATTACTCTAAGTTATCAACAATCCATATATAACATTAAATTTTAGACAAGAAAACTTCAATACTCATGCATCATCTTCTAGGTCTAAAGTAAAAAGAATTTGAATACTTTTATATAGCAATATTAACAGTAAATTACAATAAATTAAAATTTTTTATATTCGATTGATATAATCTTAAATTATAGTTAGTATTGAGAATTTGATAAAACTTTAGATAAAAATAATATATTCTATTTTTAAATATTTTTAATTAATAAATATATCCTTATGATATGATACTCAATTTTACATATAGTGATGATGGTTTAGGTTAGTTGGTGTACTTGTTGTTGATCCTCCAACATCATTTCTTGATTTCATTTAGTTGGATCCACTTGACATTCATTCCCAGTAAATATATATAATTACAAAAAGATTAATTTTACGTAATTGAGATATTACACTTTCTTGCTTTCAATTGATTTTGTCTCTCCAAATCTTGGAATCCAAGATTTAGTCTTCCTTTTAGCATGTTTTCCAATAACAACAATGAGTAAACATATGTTCTATACTTACTATATAATATTAACACTAAATAGGCAAATAAGAATTGCAGTTATTTCATTCATTCAAGCAATTAAATAATCCTCTAGTCTATAGCCAACTTATAGCACAATAATAGTAGCATTGAAGCATAAATTGCCCGACTAATATCAACTTCTAAATGAGTAATTTTATTCTTCAAATTCACCTTACACCTCTTTCCTTCATTTTTTAACATCATTTATACTTTATCTATTGTATACAACCTGATAGAAAAACCTATCATCCTTTTTAGAAACAATCTAATATATGTTTTAAATTCTCTACTAATTTATCACAAACAATTCAAACAAAAGCAAATCATCTCCAACAAAGCTTTGATCAAACATGTTATAGGCTATCTTCAAAGAAGCTTCCTAATCCATCTAAGCCTTAATCATCCCATTGTGGACCAAATAATAATACACACTTACCATCTTTCAAACAACGATGCACATTCATCTTCCAAACAACAATACACAAAACCGAGACCTCTTTACAAAACACAAAACCCAAACACAAAAACTCAGACAATGAAAGCAGAACATAAAAACTAAACATAAGTTGGACGACTTAACTGCATGGACGAACAATCGGAAACAATGGACGAGGAATGACAAAGCTGGATGAGGTTAGAGGCTTTTCAACGCAAAATTTTATTAGGAAAATGATGAAGCTGAACGACGAAGCTGGACGAGGAAGATGGGCTTCGTTTTCTTGTTTAAAATAACATGAAAATGAAGTCGTTTGTTATGAAACAAATGACATCGTTTTGTGTTATATTAAAAATGTAACATCCCACCCCGACGGGAAGGGTAGAGTAGTAATTTGGAAAGGGGTGAGAGTGATTAGGATTGATTTGACATTTTCATGCATACTGGTATTTGTGAACAGTGAAATTTTTGCACATGAAAAATAACTGTACATACATTCATGACATTCCCGGTATTTGTGCCTAAATGAAATTCTGTTGTGAATAATGTGGTATTTGTGGTTAAAAAATTATTTGGGGTGATTCTATGTGTGTTTTATATTTTAAGGGAATTTTAGGAATTTTTCTGAAATTTTCTGGGAAAAATTCCCGGACCGGAAAAAATCGTCACGTGACGAACCGGTTGATTTTCGGTATCGAAAATTTCTGTCCAATGGCACTAAAATATTGGGTACATGATTTTGGGATTGAAATGAGGGCCATTGGAATTGAATAGGTTAAATATTAAATGTTAGTTTTGTCTTTTTCCTTATTTGCCTTTTTCTCATAGGTGACAAGTGTGTTAAAGCATTTAATGCTTGTATTTGGCTTAGACTTGGTCTTCTCATTCACGATACATCTTCAATGCATTGTTAAAGGGAAAGAAAATGAGTTAATTCCTTATTCCTTCATCCAACCGAAACCTTCATCATCTTCTTCCATGGTTTCTCCTTCACTTTGGTTTAGCTGTTGCTCTCCTTCAACCTTAAGTAGTTTTTTTTTCATGCCATACAAGCTTAAAACCTTTTGCCTCCTTATGGTAAGTGTCATGTGTAAGAGTGGTGTGAGTGGAAGTTCAAGATTTGGAGTATTAAGTGATTGAAGAGTTGGAAGCTTAGTTAGGTAAGTTTTTGTTTTAAGATTTAATTATTCATTTAATGAATGAATTGGTAGTTAGATGCATTAATTGGGAATTATTGTGCATGAGTTATGATATATTGTGTATCAATTTCATAAAGCATGGCTTGATTGTTTGGGTACAAATTCATAGTTGTTGATGATGAGTGAATTAGATTGGTTTTGACTTGGTTTTAGGATGGAGATTTGTAAGGTTAGATTAATGGAAATTTAAGGAAAA
>JANZLC010000001.1:5724017-5739424 GCA_026413385.1 Erythroxylum gracilipes
TATTTTGTAATTTTTAAAAATTTTAGGGACTATTTTATAAATTTAAAAAATTCCCCGAAACGGTACCCGATACAGACTGGTACCGGTACCGTTCCGTTCCAGAGCTTAATCCGGTACCGACTCCGGTACGGTATTCATAACATTGCTATTAGCCAAGGTGGTGGAGAGAAATAACCTATTTAAATTCCATCCTGTATGTAAGAAGGAGATAATTCTAAGTCTAAATTTTGTGGATGATTGATTCCTATTTTCTAGTGTTGATTTCAATTCAATCACTACACTTACTACAACAATAAAGATGATCAACAAAATGTCAAGAATGCAAGTAAACAATGAGAAAAATGTTTTATACCTATCTGCTAGTGCATCTTAATATGCTACGTGGTTCACTACTCTAACTAGTTTTAAGATTTAGGCTCTTCCCCTAACATTTTTGGGCATTCCAATATCATCAAATAAACTAGCACTCTCAACCTATTAACCACTAATCGAAAAAATTTGTAACATAATACACAATTGGTGTTCTAAGTCTTTGCCACAGGTAGGAAGTAAACAAGGCCAAAGTCAAATGAAAGGAGCTTTGTACCCCAAAGACCAAGGTGGACTAGGTTTCATTCCTTTCAAAGTGATCAACATGACTATGTTTGCCGAAACTACTTGGAGGCTATTAAAAGATGAAAAAAAATTGCTATAGATTAGGTGGATTAATAGCTAATACATTAAAGGAACACATTTTTAGAATTTTAATTGCCCAAATAATGTTTCCTCATTGATGAAAAATATTATAAAGGTTAGAGATAAGCTCAATCAAGTAATTTTCTTCAGAGTAGGAGATAGGAAGAAGATCTTTTTCCGAAGAGACAATGGACAAACTATAGAGAATTGGATAATCAAATTATCCTACAATCACTTTAAACCATTTACCAGCAAAATGCCACTATACATCAATTTCTCTTTAATAAAGCTCTAATGGTGAGTATGATACCTAAATTAGGAATCCCAACATATTTATCCAATTTCACACTAAATTCAAACTTGGATTAAAAAAACTTGATCATATATATTTTAGGTGTCCTTTTCCAATCAGGGTATGAAAAGCAATTATACAGAAATGTAAAGTTGGGGTTCCACTGGATACATAACAAGACACAATCAATTGGAGCACAAAATTGATACATGAAACAAAAGAAAGCAGATGGATTTTGGGACTTCATTTTTGTTCTTAGTATTAAATCTATAGGGGGAGAGAAATAATCTAGCCTTCTAAGAACAAGCTAGAGTTGTAACATCCCTCATCAAAGATCTGCTCCATAAGATTAGGCTTCATCTGACAATATATGAAAACATATTATCACTTAGTACTTAGATAATGAACAAGTGGAGCATTTATTATTAATACAGGTGTTTAAGACATAGGGAAACATCAAGGATAACAAAAAGTGTAATGAAGTTTTTATTATGCTTTGTGTCTTGCATTTTCATTATTTTGATGCCCTAGAGGCTTAATTAAAATATTTCATTCTTCAAAAGAAAACTTTGATTAAGATAATAATCTTAAAAAGAGATCTAAAACTTTTGTGGTTTGAGTTTTTTAAGAAAATGTGAAGAACATGGTCAGAAACAAAGCTATGTCATAAAGTGTGTTAAGTAAATCAGCGTTATAAAGGACACTCTTAGAGAAATGACTGTGTCCCAAGTTGTATTCTTTTTTCTAAGAAAGCTTAGAGGTAAAAAGTTTTTGAGAACTCTCTAATTTTTTTTGTATCATCTTGAATTATCTAAATTAGAGTTTGGATGCAAAAGTTATATTAAATTTAAGAAGCATTGTCTAAATGATATATTGGAAAAGTTAAAATTAATCTTGTTTTGTATATAATTCATAATATTTTGGTTTGACATAAATATTCATTTAAAAATTAAAAAATATAAATCATAGTAGATGAATTTGTTAAATTAAATCAAAATATTATTAATTATATATAAATATAATTTTTGTATTTAAATTCCAGTTAAGATGGTCTAAGATTCTATAGAAAATGATTTGGACGAGTTAAAGTTAATTTAATTTTGTACATAATTAATATTATTTTATTTTTATTTAAGAAATTAGTCTACCATTATTTTCTCGCACCATGTTAAGTTATTAGGAATACGATTGACCAAACAAGCATTTACAAAATGATGTTTTTCTATAAAACCATCCATAAACATTATTTGGCAAATGAAAATTTACCAAATTGTGTTTATTGAGGATCACCTAGATAAGCAGGGTTTGTGATACAAGGGTGTACTCAAACATAAATTGCAAAAAATATTTCATAGAGACAAGTAAGAACCATTCTTTTATGGAAATAAAATGAACTTATTGTGATGGTACTTTTTATATAAAAGCGTGGTATTGTTTGTAAAGAGTGATGATTTCTTTGTATAGAGCTATGATATTGTTTATAACCAAATTCGATATTTACATATTAAAGTATAGAAGGTACTTATTTATTTACTCTTATGGTATTTTTGTATATAAATGTAGTATTATTTATAAAGAGTGTTAGTATTTCTTTTATATGAAATAATGCTATTATTTATACTCAGATGTGATATTTATATATTAAAGTAAAAATGGTACTTATTTATAAACTTTGACAGTATTTTTTATATATAGACATAGGATTATTTGTAAAGAGTGATGGTATTTCTTTATAAAATTATGATATTATTTGTACTAAGATGTGATATTTACATATTAAAGTAAATATGGTACTCATATTTTGATGATGTTTTTTATATAGAGACGTGGTATTGTTTGTAAAGCGTGATAATGTTTTTTGTATAAAATATGGTAATATTTGTACTCAGATGTGTTATTTGCATATTAAAGTAAATGAGGTATTTAATTGTTTACTGTGATGGTATTTTTTGTAGATTTGATATTGTTTACAAGAAGTGATGGTATTATTTGTATATAGTGGTGGTATTTCTTCTAAGCAATCATAGTATTTGCATATGTTGAATAGTAGTATTGTGTGTGAGAATCAATTGCCTAGAACGTACAATATGAGTTCTCTTACTTTAAGCATTTTCATTTTAATAGTAGTATGTTTGAGCTTCTTATTGATTTAGCTTTTTTTTAAATAGTTCCTTTGATTTTTTAGGAATGATAATTTTAATGAAATTAATTTGGCTTGTACAATCTCTTTCAGATGCAATATCATTTTCTAAAACTTCTTAAATGTAAAAACATGTTTAAAAGCAATGGCTTTCAATCCCCTAACCAAGCTATTCCTATCTAACACTATAATGAATCAAATATTAATAAGGCCAGCAAGAGTTCATCCCATGAAAGAAGAAGAAGAATAACAACAACATTCATAAATCTCGCTAAGAAGAAGAAGAAGAACAATAACATTCAATATAAATCTTGCTAATATATGAAATTTAGGAAAGTCCAATAATACGCAATCTTATCCCTAATTAATAAAGAGACTGTTTCTAATATTTTATAAAAAGAATTAAATGGAATTCATAAATTTAAATAGATATATAAGGAAGAGGAAGAAAAGGCGCTTGATTTATGCTTAATTTGTTTGTAACTGACAATTACTTGGAAAAGTTAGAAAAAAAGAAAATTTAATGTTAAAATATAATTTATAAATTAGTCATTTATCATTTTTATTATAATACAATTAAATATATTAGATGACAATTGGTCATAATTAAGAATGAATAGTTTGCTCCTTTGCTAACTAGTTGTTCCTTTGTCTGAAGGTTTGTTTGATTGAAGATTTTATAATAGAACGCAATGAAACGTAACACAGTTTTATCGTTTGGAGAGAAATTTTATAATAGAATAGAATGAGATAGGATGGAAGCAAAGGATTTCATGTTATGATCCATTCTATCATAAACAGTAAAAATGAGAAACTTCCAATTCGAAGAGTTTAGGATGGAACGTAAACTAATAAATATATACTACCTAATATACGCTCAATAATTTTTTATAATACCAATTATTTCTTACCCTACCCTAATAACAACCAATACAACACAATAATATTTATATATAATTAACAATAATTGTATATAATTAATAATAAGATAATAAAATTTCTATTAATTTTTTATTAATAAAAATAGAAAAAATATATTAAAAACTTATTCTTTAATTGTTTGTCACATTGCCATGACATGTTTTTAGTAAGTCACAAATATATTTCTATATAAATAAATTATTTTTAAATATAAATCAAATATAATAGAATAATATTTAATATAATAAATTTTATTAAATAATTAATAATAATATTA
Organism: Erythroxylum gracilipes; assembly: GCA_026413385.1. NCBI lineage: Eukaryota > Viridiplantae > Streptophyta > Magnoliopsida > Malpighiales > Erythroxylaceae > Erythroxylum > Erythroxylum gracilipes. Next base: position 5,728,323 of record JANZLC010000001.1, read on the forward strand.
TTATATAATTAATAATAAATGGTATTTAATTAATAATAAAATTTTAATTAATAAAAATAAAAAAATATTGTTTAAGTCACAACCGTGAGTCATGGATGTGACTTGAACAAGTTACAACCGTAACATATTTTTAGTAAATCACAACTTTTTACTCACGGTTGTGACTTGAACAAGTTACAACAGTAACATATTTTTCCGTAAATCACAACTTTTTACTGTTTTAAAACTATAGCATTTGAATGTTTTTGCATTTTTAGTTTTAAGTTGTATGAGAATGTTATATAAGTATATAATAATTATTTATTATATATTACTTTCTATTACATCAATCTTTTAAATAATATTTTATTACGTTACATAAACTTGTTTCATTCAATTATAAATAAATTCCGTTTCATTATATTATATTCCATCCGTTCATTATATTATATTTTAAATTACATTCCTTCCATTAATTTCAGTCCATTAATTGACATCCGTTGTAAGTGTAGTAGTATTCGGAGTGTGAAGTGGTTAGTTACTGGAACTGGCGTACAGTCCGAAACGGGCAAATGGCGGAACTACGGCATTCGAGCTCGCTCGGTGCTCGGGCCTCTTCCTCTCCGATCAAGCGCGACGGCGAAGCTTCTTCTCTCATTCACGACACCGACTACCACTACCACCACCACGTTCGCCACCATTTCTTCAGAGGAGATCGGGACCGTTCCTTCTGGTCCAGTCTCTCGTTCTTCGTTGACGATCCTAGGATTTCTTCTCACAAACTCAGGATCTCGCTCCTTTTGCTCGGCATTCTCGTTTTGGCTGGATTGATCGCTCTTCACTCCATCTATATTCGATTGGTCAGTTTTTGTGAATCTACGATCTCGATAAAAAGCGATATTGAGTTGTAATTTTGGAGAAACATGGTGTATTTTCTTTGTTTTATTCAGTAAATGTGGTTCCATAACATTGGGACTTTGATTTGACAATCAATTAAGAGAGTTTCTAGTTTTATTGTTTATGATATCCTCTCTATTAGGACTTTTTGCTAAAATCTCGTGAATTCTTTTTCTTTTTTGGCAGAATTATCCATACTTGTGTAGAAAAGAAGGAATTGTGCTTCATTGTCCACATGTAAATTCTTGGATTACTTTTTGTTTTAATAATCCACAGTTTTGCTCAAAGATTTGGTGTGAAACGTGGCCTTTGTTTTTGCGAAATTCTAGGTTGAGGAGCCTGACTCACTTTGGGAGAATCCATACTCTGCAACAACCTCTTGGAGGCCTTGTTCTGAGCGTCGAGATACTGGAATTTCAGGTGATTTTCTGCTTACATTGAGTATTGGAGTTTTTTTAGCGTATGGAAAGCTCTCAGAAATGATTAGAATTACTAACACTTTTGGTGATGAGTGTAACTTCGAGAGTTTTATGTTCAGTTTCAAGATTCCCAATTTGCTGTTCACTTTACTTCTTTTTAGTTTTATAATCCTTTCTTAATTTTGCAGGTCTTCCTCCAGAAAATGAAACAACTGGCTATATTTTTATCCATGCTGAGGGTGGTTTAAATCAACAAAGAATTGCTGTATGAGTCCCTTGTATCAAATAGTGTAATCATAAGAGTTCTCATTTTCATTTGGTTTGTTCTGATATGAAAAGAGTTTGTAATTGTTGACCCCCTCTCCTTTTCTTGAACTGCCCAAAGCTACAAATCAAACTTGCATGCTTTATGGTTCTTAATGTATGTTTTTGAGAAACTTCTGCCATTATACTTCTCTGTTTTGCCTCTCTCTTCCATCTTAATGTTAAGATTCTGCTGGAATTCGAAAAATTGTATGGACCTGCATTATTTCTTGGGAAACAAGATATCTTGTATTATCATGTTGATTGGGAATTACTGCTAGTTACTTTCCTGTTTATCTTGTTCGGATGCACCTGTTTAAATCAAAATCTATGTTAGTGTTCTTCAAATGATTTTTTTGTCTAACAAGATATATTGAATAAATATCTATAGTGACTAAATTCTAAGTGATTTAATTCTAATGTTTGTTTGCAGATATGCAATGCGGTTGCTGTGGCCAAAATAATGAATGCCACCCTTATATTACCAGTGTTGAAGCAGGATCAGATCTGGAAAGATCAAACGTAAGATGATCTGATTTTTGACATTTATATTTTATTATCTGTTGAGCAATTGTGGTTCATGAAATTTGCAGGATGCTTCAAAGTCATGTCAAATTCACTTCTTTTTTGATTTATTTTACTCAATTTTAGAAGTGAAAGCCACAGTTTCACACTAAGTGCACACTTGCAGGAAATTTGAAGACATTTTTGATGTTGATCATTTCATCGACTATTTGAAGGATGATGTGCTTATTGTTCGTGATATACCAGATTGGTTTACTGACAAATCAGAGTTATTTTCTAGCATAAGGTTTCTATATTCACTAAGCCTCTTCAGTAATCCCAAGCATGTTTGGCATATTTGTGTATTTTGTTTGATAGACTGAGTCTTAATTTCATGACTAAATTTCTGTTTATCTTCTAGACGGACAGTGAAAAATATTCCAAAATATGCACCTGCTCAATTCTACATTGACAATGTACTGCCACGAATTAAGGAGAAGAAGATAATGGCTCTAAAACCTTTTGTCGATCGACTTGGGTAAGAAATTGATTCTACATGTTCATGGGTGCCCAATATCTATCTTTTGTTCCATTGAAGAAAATTGGCTCTGAGCTTTTCCATCTTATCAGTTATTGACATTTATGCTTGGCCCAGGTATGATAATGTGCCGCCTGAAATCAACAGGCTAAGATGTAGGGTGAACTATCATGCTCTTAAATTTCTTCCTGACATTGAACAGATGGCTGATTTATTGGTATCTAGGATGCGAAACCGTACTGGAAGTCGAAATCCCTACATGTATGTTACAGTTCAGCTGGCCATAATCATTATTCTTTAGCTCTAATTCTGAAGGTGCTAATGGACATCTGTCATTCAGGGCTCTCCATCTTAGATTTGAGAAAGGGATGGTAGGCCTATCTTTCTGTGATTTTGTGGGAACAAGAGAGGAGACAGCTAAAATGGCTGAGTACAGGAAAAAGGAATGGCCTCGACGTTATAAGGTCTATGATGTGTCAGTTTTCTGCTTTTTAGAACAAATGAAAACTCAGATACTTGATGTACTAACTTAATAATCATGTGCAGAATGGTTCCCATCTCCATCAATTGGCCCTGGAGAAGCGAAAGGAAGGTAGGTGTCCTCTCGAACCTGGGGAAGTGGCAGTGATTCTCCGAGCTATGGGTTATCCTAAGGAGACTCAGATATATGTAGCTTCAGGTCAGGTTTATGGTGGACAAAATAGGATGGCTCCACTGAGGAACATGTTCCCAAATCTGGTATGACCTTGTATATTTTATGGTGTTATGGTAATCATTCATTTTGGTTCAGTCACTCAAATCAGTTGCATCTTTTCTCGTTTCTCTCAAGCTTAGACAAATGATTGCAATACATCTGTTATCCTATTTCCATGAAATATATTATGATTAGGGTTGTTCTTAGATTCATCTTTGCGGGCCACATCATGATTCATATATTTTATTATGTAAGAGTGGAACTTGTAAACATACTACATTATATTTATCTGCCGACCACAAGTTTCACTCTGATGTGTTATTGTCAAAGAAGAATCTCAGTTTTGACCGGAATGCTAATCAAACGCTTTTGTTTGTCTGGTGACTTCTTTTGTGGGCTGAATTGTGTACACATGTTGGCGTGAAGCTACAACTTAGGTTCACTGGGTTAAAAGCCATATTATATACTGAGTGGTGGGGCAAGCACATCTCTAGGAAACAACACAAAAGAAAAGTACGGAAAAGTAGGCTTCAATTTTTTCAGTTGTTTATGTTGTAGAAGGTTTTGTAGTGCTTATGAAAACTGAAGCGAGTGTAAAAGTTTTCTGGGGAGCTTAGATGTGGTACTAATGCAGTTGGCGTGTGGCAACATATGAAGGGTTGATGAGAGGTGTGAATGTGCCAGGGACACAAATAAGATTAAGCATTTGTCTTTTTGTTGAACTATTGGTCTAGAAGGGATAGAGGACAGGTTCCACGTTTATTGCACATTGAAACAAAAACACTGTTAACTTGTAAAAATAACATTCAGGGTTTAGAAAAAAATTGCTATGACATCTAATATTTAGGAATCATTTATGGGAACTATAAATCATCCTTACATGAGAAAGTTTCACAATTCAAAATTTATTCCTATAATAAATTTTATTCTGCTAATCCTAATCCTTCTAAATAACTCTAATTTAAGATATCTAAATGGAATGGATCGTACTCTACTTACGATTCTTATACCTAATAGAAAAATAAATTAGTACAAACTAAAACAAAATTATTTTAATTCTTATTAATAACTAAAATTATTTTTGTTCTTGGAGCTTGAGTAGCTTTGCTCATGTATACATGTGCCAAAAATTATTGAGATTTGGTATTTAATACAGTAATATTATTATATACCTAATATAAGATATTTTAATTAAAATAGTTTAGGTGCTATTTATGAATATTTTGTTATTCTATTATGAAATTTTGTATTGCCTTCGAATTATGAAGGCTTGTGATAAATCTAATGTTTAATACACCTTAGTACCCTTGTGGTCTTTGTGTTTGTAGAATTGCCTTCACAATCAAACCGTATTAAGTTGTATATATTCTTTTCCCTTCTCCTATATATCTTGTTTGTCTCTATGTTCACATAGTATTAAAGCTAATTTATCATAGTATCAGCGTGAGGCTCCAATTTTAAGACGAATATCTATTTCTTCTTGAAAATCTGGAAGACTTTTATCATGAAACTTGAATTCGTAACTTTGGTTTCTTTTTCAAATTTTTTATTTTGTCGTTTCTTCATGCAGCTATCAAGAGCATCATAACCTAATGTTTTTCTTTCTAGCAATCTATTGAAAGCGTGGATATACCTCTAGCCTTTCCTCTTGCAACTCATTGAAAGTATAGTTACCTCTATTCTGTCTTTCCTGTCAGTAGTCATCAAGAGGGCCGCTATCTCTATTCTTGTCTTCCCGTCAAGTAGTTCATTAAGAGAGCAGTTGCCTCTCTTTCTTTCTTTCCTTCTGGAGACCATGGAGAACACAATTGCCTCTATTCTGTCTTTCCTTCCAGCACCCATGGAAAACTCCAGTACTTCTGTCATTATCTTTCCTTTTTCTCTAACTTCTATTCTGTTTTTCCTTCCCTTATTCTTTCTCTGTGAACATCTTTCTACTCTCTATCTTTTAGTCACGCTACTGCCGCCGTTCATTCTCAGCAGTGCTGTTTCCTTTATTATCAAGTTATCTTCTATAACTTTTAAGATTTATTAAGAAAAAGAAAAAGTGGCCAGAAACTCAAAAGAGGAAAAGGTGGATATATTTAAATAGATATGGGGCACAAATTGGACCTGGCCTACCACCGGATTTGAGCCACCCAAAGCGACGTTGTTTTGAGGAAGTTTCCCAAAATGATGTTGTTTTGGCGGCCTGTTTTTAAACTTGAGATTAAAAGGATATCATTTTGGGTGGAGGTAGGCATCGGGCCAGCTCCCAGGCCTGAGCTCAGCTCAAAGCCACTTTGACCGCTCCTGGTCGGCTGACATCCCTATATATTATGTTTAATTTTTTATGCTCTCTGTTTGAAAATGTCTTCATACGTTGATTCAGAATTCGTATGCAAGTTAAACGTAAAAATATCCACTTGTCACCTTGAGGGGAGTGTTGAAGATCATGACAATTTATTATTTTCTATAGGAATATTATTATGTTTCAATATATAATATTTTGTGTTTAAATACTTTTGGTATTGTTTAAGAATTTTATATTATCCAATTATGAAACCTTTGTGATATTCGTCTTCTTAGAAGTAGGCTTGACATCTGAACCATCATTGTGTAGATCACTCTTTTATTTTTCTCCTTTATTTCTCATGTAGTTTACTTTTACACAATATTGAAACTAATTCAATGTAATATAAATTGATCAGAACTTCTGATACTTTTTGAGTTTGTATTTTGTTCACTTGTTATGTTTCCTATCTTTCCCATATTCATCACGAGGGTTGATAACAGGTGACCAAGGAAGAGTTGGCAAGCAATGTGGAATTGAGTAATTTCAGGAAGCATGTGACAAGTTTGGCAGCCCTGGATTTCTTGGTTTGCTTGAAGTCTGATGTTTTCGTTATGACCCATGGAGGCAACTTTGCTAAGTTAATAATTGGAGCGCGCAGGTACATGGGTCATCGTCAAAAATCCATAAAACCAGACAAGGGGCTAATGTGTAAATCTCTGGGAGATCCATACATGAGCTGGGGTCCCTTTGTTGAGGATGTGATTGTCACCCACCAGACCCGAACTGGATTGCCAGAAGCGACTTTCCCTGGCTATGACCTATGGGAAAACCCCTTGACTCCTTGCATGTGTAAAGCTTGACCATACAACTCTTTCACCACTAATTTATTGTGAGCAGCAAGCATGCCTAGGAAGAACCTGCTAGCCATTGCTGCTGTAACTAGTTTCTGATAACATGGAAATGAAGAGTTCAATATCGCAGTTTTGATGCAGAGAGGAACTTACAGATCAGAATTCACATTAGAGATACCGATAGGCTCGTTGGAGATGGGTTTGGCGTGATCAGAGAACTTGTGGAGGGACCATTTGATTGGTTCTCATTGCTGTGATGCTCAGAAGTTTTGTTGTCCAGAAGAACACGCAAACTCAATGGATCATGAGCAGGTGATATTTGTGTACGAGTCGATGTCTTGTATATAAGTTGAAATGTGTAACTTTTTGGCCAATTCATTTTACCCATTGCTATTGACCTGAAGCGCCTTCAATCTTATAAAAGCTTTTGTTTTTCAATTTTTTAATGGTTTAGCATTGTCTATTTTCCGCCTAAACCATTCACAGTCACCGTTATGTCACGCTATCACTAACTCCTCACCAGTAGGTGACAACAATCATAACAGAAAGGGAGACAAATATTTCAACCTCAAGCGACAACAATCACAATAATAAAAGTTCATTTGTGAGACAATAACCATAGTGAGAAAAAGGTTGACAAAACGATAAAAATAAGAGAGAACAGAAGAGTGACGGGCTGATGGCCTGTTGACACTGTCGGCAGAGAAAGCAAAAAAGAAAACTGAGTTTGAGGATGACAATCATCACCAACAAGAAAAGAAAAAAAGAAGGGGAAGGAAATTGGGGAGAAAAGGAAAATTCAATATGTCAGTCAATATATAAAAATAATTAAGTTGGTCTCACAGAATAGCTTAAGCTATTGTGATGAAACTGTTATTTAACATGGTATCAGATTATAAGTGGTCGTGAATTCAAATCTTACCATCCACTTATTATTTAGCACAAAATAAAATGAATCTGCGCAAGTTTCAAGTCCAAAAGGTTTTCACTTGAAAGGGTGTGTTAGTGAATATATAAAATTAATTAAATTAGTCTCACACAATAGCTTAAACTATTGTGATAAAACGGTCATTTGACACGAGAGCTTGTTACCAAAATCATCAATCAAATGGCAGCTGATGGCAGCTGATAATGGTGGGTAGTGGTTGTAGTGATATGCTTATAGCTGTGTCGCGAATAAGAGAAGAAAGGGGAATTTAAGGTTTCTCTTTATATACATGGTCGAAGTTCAGAAATGTATTTTTATCCACTACATTATCTTGCTAGTTTCACTCAACCTTAATAGGAAAGTTCCTCTCTCTCTCTCTCTCTCTTTTTTCCTTTCCCCTTGTTCCAATCCCTTTTAACAAGCAGTCTTGTTTTATTCAGTAAATTTTTTGGTTTATCTCATGGATAACTTTTGGTCCAGTAAACTTCCCGTTTGCCTTATAACTTTTATAGGTGTACTTGGTTCATTTAACTATTTTTTCCCTATAATTGATAAAAACAAAAAAAAAACTTGGATGTAAATAATTTTATTCAAGTGATGTCTAAAATCACATAATATAGCTTAACTAGTCTCAATTATCTGAATTACGGTAAGACAGTTCAGATTTACCATAGAAGTATTTCTAAAGACCATCTTCTCATTGATGATCCACCAATGAACCATAATCTTAAAGAATGGCTACGAGATAATATCTGAGTAGTTTTAAAAATCCAAAATTCTATTAATAATAAGGTCATCAATCTAATTAATAAATATGAGTATGTCAAAGAGTTGAAGGAATATTTAAAATTTTTATATTAAATAAAAGGAAATATTTGACATATTTATAAAGCGTGTAAGGGGTTTTAGTAGACTAAACAATAAGATCAATTCCTTTAAACTTTTATGAATTTTAAAAGGCTCTATAAAGAATTAAATATGTTTTATTGTTTAAACATTATTTTAAAGTTTAACTATAGTAGTTAAATGTTTTTTGGTTGGTCTTACCTCTCAGTTAGAGGTTGCTAACTCTTAAATTCTTTCTAGTGTTAAGATTCCTTCCCTAAATAAGGTCCTTACTAAAATACTCTACACAAATTTCAATATGTTTATTTCTCCCAAATTTAGACTTTTAGTACTCTTATGAGTTGGAATAGTGGATAAGACATTGAAAATTCATCTCATAGGAATAATAACAGGGAAGGAGGGATAAGAAATTGTGACAATAAGAATCAGGATGGAAGATCAATTATTTGTTGATATTATCATGAGTCATACTAAATGCATGTGTCAAAAGTTGCTAAATAAATCTAAAAATCTCATCACACTCAAGTTGTATCTGCTATTAGTATACCTAGCTCAATTGTTAACCTAGTACCCAAAAGAATTGCAAAGTTCATGTCACACTATCACTTATATTGTTGACACAAGTAAAATATCTACATGTATTCTTTCCTCTTCCTCGTAATAGTTCATTGATTTTTGTGCCTTATATTATATAATAGGTAATTCTAGTGCTTTTTTTTTACATAAACACTCTTCTCCATTCCATGTTGCCTTATCTAATAGATCTATTTCCTCTATTATTGGTTCTAACATTAATAGCCCTACCATATTACTATCTTTGTCATCTTTCTTGAGCCTACCTTTTCTTTAGTTTAATTTATGCCAGTAACTCACTCATTCCTTAAATCGTTGTATTTTATTCTTTCCTTTCGGGTTATTAAATGAGCTAGTTTCCTTTTGAGTTAGTACTTCTGATGTTTATGGTCTATTTCCTATTGTGTTTAGTACTTCTGATGTTTATGGTCTATTTCCTATTATGTCTATCAATATTTTGTTACTTTTATTGATGATTTCTTTTATATAATTTAGCCTTATTTAATAAAAATTCATTTAAAATTATTTTCCATTTTATTCTGTTTATAATGAAATAAAAACATAATTTAATGTCTCTTACACATACTTTGAGAAATGTTAATACTAAATAATATTTTTTTTTCATACCATTCTAAACTAACACGATACATAATTACATTCTTCATCAATCCTTGTATGTTGACATATCATTTCAAAATGGCATTGTTGAAAAAGAATCAACATCTTCTTAAAACCTCTATGATACTCTTATTCAAAATGCATGTTCCTAAATCATTTTGGGTCAATGCAACCTTCTCAACCTATTCTTTGATCAAATCTATGCCTTCTTCTATTCTTTATGGTGAGATTCTTTTTTGTAACACCCCACTATCATAGAGTATATGTCCAAACATTTAGAGAACATTCAAGAACATACCCTATAAGAATGGCATGTTAGAATAATCATATTCACTTATAATGGCATCGTACAGTACACAAGTATTCAAAAGAATAAATTTCCTTATTTCATTCACAACCATAAACTTACATTGTCATTACATTCCATAATCCATATATTTACATTACAAAAGCAACCGAGAGTTTACTATTCTATACAAAATGTTCTATATGAAATGAGAAACTAAGCAACCACATTCTATCTAAACTCCTTAGACATCAGCTGACCAGACCTTTGAGCTATTTCTTGTTTCCAAAATTAACAATACTAGACTGCTACTAGATTGCCTTATAAGCTAGGTCTTCTCAATACCTGAAAACCAACATTTGCAATTTTGATGAGTTTTGCGAACTCAGTGAGTGAACTATCATTAATGTTTTCACTCAAGTCAGAAACACAGAGGCAAATCATATCCCATTTCAACAAGTATTTCATATCTTTTAGTATTGAATATCACATCACATTTCATCATACTTCATCAAGTACATCCAAATTATCATACTTTCAAAAGTATATTATATAAGCTAGCATTTCATATCACAACACATCTTCATTTATTATTCAACTGTATTTTAAACAATTCAATAATCATCTCAAATCAATCATATGATACATGTCAATTTATATGCAATGCATATGAGACTCCACTTTCATTTTTATTTTGTTGTCACCAAACGCCTATTTAACTGTCTCGTATCCCTTTGTGGATACCAGGCTCATTTCAGATACTGTCCCGTACCCCTTAGTGGATACTAGGCTCATTAATCATTGAGCCTGTGGCTCTTTGTGCACAATTATGAGTTTTAAGCTCTTTTCAAACTGGTCACTCCGGTCACAACTCCTTTATCTGATCATGCATATTAATGCCATGAAATGCATTTAGTCACATACTATATCTTCAATCACTTTCATTCAATGGGCACAGTAATTTATCATATTCATATGATCTGAGTCTGACATTCAACATTGCATATTCAATTTGTAAACACTTCCAATACAGTCCCAAATATCAAACTCCTCGGACCATCAATGTCAGGAATTATCATAATCATATTAGTAACAGTTCAATATTTGATAGTTAATCAAAAACAATTCAAATATAGTGAGAAAAAATCTAGGTCAACTCACAGTACGCTCCATAATAGCTATTGCCTTGACGATCTGGCAATGTTTAGATGTTGTCGGTCTGTTTGTGCTTTTATATCAAGCAATACACACATACTTACACATTACTAACTTGTTTAAGCAAATGAGTACTCAATCATACACATGTATATGTGCTATGTTCAATGCATGCTCAATTGATTATCCCGGGTATGTAACCTTATTCACAAATCTTGCTCATTCATTCATCATAG
>JANZLC010000001.1:5744286-5771712 GCA_026413385.1 Erythroxylum gracilipes
AAGAAACGAGTAAACAGAGATTATAAATTGATAGTTAGTACAAATCCAAGAGTGAATTAAAAAAAAGACAACAAATTTAAATAACATACATTAGTTTTAATGGGGAATGGATTGAGGAAGAATTGAATTAGGGATTTGGGTAATTGCTGGGTTTGTATGTATATATATATAATGGAAAAATTGTAATTACTATATAACGGATACCTGACGGGTATTTTTGTTAACCCCCCATACCCGCCCCACAGGTAAAAATTTGCTCCCTATACCCGCCTTCGTTCGGGTAATTTTATCGAGTACCCATCGGGTTCGGGTACAATTGCCATCCCTACCCCTGAGGCTTCCTCACTATCATGATCGTGCATGATCGTGCACTACCTGATACCTCCTTTTTGTCACGATCATGCACTCCCCTGATGTTCCCTCAAACTTACCCAGGTTTTACGTATCAGCTTATTCTCATCACCCATTCAACATCTTTCAACCTCTAACTATCACCTTAATTCTTCCCATTTCAAGACACCACATTACTCCCTTTTTCATTATCATCAAACTCATTTTAACTCATCTCTATAACACTTGAAAATATCCACGTTAATACATCAAGAAAACAGAACATACAACCCCTCCATTTACCTATCAAAAATTTTATGCACTTTTTCCTACACCATCTTTAATGATCATTCTAACTCAAATCATCTCAACAACGACTTATGAAATATTGATCATCATATATATAAAAGCTAGACATAAATCTACCCAGGTTTTCTCATTCACGTTTCAGCATAAACATATTCCCATTTAATGATCTTTTAACTACTAACTATCATCATATATGCTTCATTAATAAAGCCATGAAGATCAATAATAATACACTTACTTGATTAGCTCAAAGATTCTTCAAAAATCATCATGAAACCCTAGCCTCCTACATCACACGATCATCTCATTTTAAGGGGGAAAAGGTTAGGCTTTCATCACCAAAGTGAAGACAATTAATTATTTGGAGTGGCTAGATGAAGGGTGTTAGCAAAGCTCAACGTTGATGGTTGGATCGGGAGAATATTGTGAGTGAAAGAAGAAGAGAAGAAGAAAGCAAGTACCAGGGAAAATGAAAGACTAAAATGAAAGATGGTCTTTCATACAAGTTTCGTGGGTTAAGATAAGTGATGTAGCAAGTGACACATGTCACTTTCTTATGGTCTCTCCTTGGTCTTTTATACTACCAGTCTATTTGTTTCCCCATTTTTAATCCAATTGTCTCCTGATTTTTCATGACACCTGTCATTAAATCTTAATGTCACTTATCAAAATTTCCAATGCCATTTGACTCTTATTTCTACTACCATTTATTAATTATTTCGCCACTTGGCATTTTTTCTTAGACCAAAAATACCCTTAATTCTAGAAAATTCTTAAATTTCTCCAAAAATTTTAAATCACTACTTATACACACCAACTCAATTTTTAAGACACATAATCCACAGTTCACATTATAATCACATTAAAACAATCATTTATACCTGGAAAAATGTCAAATGAATACATGAACAATTCATTGTAATGTGTTCAAAAAAATCAAATTCACGTGTATGAATGTTATATTATGCATGAATATGAAAACGCATTTTTTTAATCTCTCATTGCTATTTCTCATTTACAGAAATCTAGGGTTCTAACCCTTAGTATGGAAATGGGATGTGTTACATGGTGAAAGGACGAATTGCACGGGAACATTGTCTATGGAAGGGTTCGTAGTCAAACCACTAACTTTTCGGTTAATTAGGGGTCATTATGTGTTGCTAGACACCGCTCATGACTTGCTTAAATTAAGTATTAATTCAAGTGACTAACATAACTGGGAACCTAATGGGTTACACATATTGAAGATGCAAAGAATCAGTAAAATGGGTTTGGATAGTGATCCAAGATATGAGAGAATGTTTTGGGATTGTACGTGATATGATCATGATAAGAAATGATGCAAGAGAATGAAAGAAAGTAAGTGTTGCATGGCTGTCAGCCTGGAAAGTTTTCAGATTTTCAGCAAACGTTTCAAGCCAAATTAAGTGGCATTCATGGCCTCTTAATTCCCATTATTGCTCCATTCATGATGGGGGTTAAAGGAGGCCAAAAGTTGGTAGAAACTCACTCATTTTTGTGCATAGTATTGTAAGAAAATTAGTGAGAATTATGAAGAGTTCATCTTACACACACGTATTCTCTAAACTATTCTCTCAAGAACATACATCAAAGCTAGCACTTTGTGTGTGTTCTAACCATTCTTCCTAAGAGGTTTTAGGCTCTACTCTTCATGTGGATATCATTAGAGACGTCCTCCTTTGGTCGTTGTGGTTTACGACAACTTGAAGAGGTGAAGACAACAAAGAACGAAGTAGTTTGTTAGGCACACATCTTAAGTTCATGTTTTTTTACTACAACTAATGGCACATGTTTGATTTTATATTTTTTTAGGTTTCGTTTTATTTTTTGCTGCGTATTTTCTGATATGTGATGCATAATCAAAATCAAACATAAATATGCATCTATCATCTACTCTCCAAGGCTCAAGATTTCACTAAATTCTTCCTCACAAGTAAAAAAGGAACCTTGTTACAAGTCTCTTTGTTTTCTTAGATAAAAATAATTCATTTTATAATCTTCCTTAATGGTGAACAAAAACCAAAAGCTTTCTTGAAGCTTACAAGCATTATTAATATCCCTTAGTTAACTTTGCAACTTCAGTAAATCTTTATTACTTATTTTAATACTCTAGGTCTCACCACGATTCAAAATGAGTCTATATGTGTTTAGAATGAGTAAACACTCTCTCAAATGTGTTCTTGTAACCAAAAAAAAAATCATAAAGTTGTCTAACAACTAAAAAATAAGTATATATAACTTACAAGACTTTAAATAATCATTAAAGACACAAACTAATTGTTATAATAACAAGTTGTAGGAAAGATAATCTACTCAATCACCTCCTTTTTTGGATAACCAAACTTTTTTTGACCGAGGTATCAACTATTGGCCCATTAGTTAGATAGAAAATTACCTCTCTATAACTTTTAAAATCTTTCTTCGACTCGCCAATGGTTCACTAACTCAAACCATCTATTATGTGGCTTCCTTGACACTTTGTTCAACTAACATATCTAAATCTTTAGGCTAGTCAAACTCTAGTAGAAACCAACATTCAAAAACACTTTCAAACTTCAAGTTTAAAAAATCAAGATTTTCAAAAACTTCAAAACACCCTATTTTGATTAGACCTTGACTTTACTTCACCAAAATTTTTTCTAAAGACCAAGATATTTTTCTTTAAGAACCAAAACCTTAACACGTCTTGATAAAAGAAAATGCATGCATTAAAATTGAATATGAGATGTTTACGCATAAGAGCCCTTACATTATTAAAATAATCAAGTTAAGGATACAAGAAGCATTATATTAATTTTACATCATGAAAAGTTTTCAATCTTCTTTTTTTGTTTCATAGATCACTTGATACTTGACATAATATATCTTTTGACTCAGTTGATTCATATACTTGAATAATTTCGTTTCCTTTCTTTGAATGATTTAAAAAATAAAACGTAATAACAAATGTATTTATTTATCATTAAATCATACATTGTAGTCTTTTTTAGCTCCACATTTATCTTATGCTGCCTATTTAATCAAATTTATATAATTTATTTAACATTTTTTCTATGAATTTCTATTTAAAATTCTCGTCAACCTTCAGGTCATCTTTTTTGACCTTTTGAATCCCGCTGGTTTCCTGAATTCTATTAAGGCATTAAATCTTTGGGTTTGGCAGTTGGCACACGTGGTTAACCCTCTTCGGGAATGAGTAGTCGTTGTTTTTGCCAGCCAAACTTCTCTTACTTTTTTAGTGTCTCCATACCTAATTTCTGACGTTGATTTTGGTTCATGCAGAGTCCTCCCTTTCTTAGCAGTTCCTTCAGTAGTGGCATTTGTCCCCGTCAAAGATCCATCGTAAAACTTGTGTGCTTTCAAAGTGAACAGTCGATCCAATGAAGTGATTAAATATTCAAGGTACAAGATTTCACTTTCATCAGTTCTCAGCCAAGGAAAGGTCTTCATGAAGACTAATCTTCAGACTAAATGTGGGGCCTTGATGTGGATTGTGATTATTAGTCCAAAAGACATACGAGATTTCAATGTGGACTGTGGACTCGGCACAAAACTGCTTTCGGACTATTGACCTCAATAAGCGAAATAATAGTGATTAGTGCATCTGGTATATATTTGTTCATATTTGATCAAATCTAATTCATCTGTTAATATCATGACAGAACAAAAGATGAATTATTTGCATCCAAAAAAACCAATTAGAATGTCGTTTACCCTGAAATCAAAATTGAGGTAGTATCTTTTCAAACACAATGCGTGATACAAGTCATTGGATTTGTCTCATTAATTTGTGGCTTGGAATTTTATGACAACCAGCAACACCTTAGTTGCTGGATGCACCCTTATGACCATAACAACAGGGAAACGAAAGGGGATTTGCTTCACTTGTTCCAACTGATACTATATACTAATTCCTAAAAATGCCAAAAGTTGTTTCTGTACATGCCTGCGTCCAGTGATAACTTAGATCCTCAATATATATACATCACGCAAGCAGATAAGGGCTCCATTACTACCTGGGACCTTTACTTTAAGAAAGCAGTTTCATCAAATGTTCAATACAAGTAGAGCAGATTCTGCAAGCAGCAGCAGTCACCTTTTTTAAGATTCCATTTCAGCTCTCGTCACTTATTCCACCTTTTGATGTGACAAACTATTGAGAAGGTTCTGAAAATGCTCATGCTCCTCACCTTCTCTAACAATCTGCAGAAGCAGTGAACATAGACGTTTCAGTAAAACAAACCAACTCGAAGAATAATGGGTAACCATCAACTGTTACAGATAGAGGGTGATCGAGAGCGAGAGAGGAAAGGAGACATACTTCTATTCTTCTATTCTAGTCTAAAGTATTAAGAGTGGTTATCAACAACCATATTCAAGTTAAAAGACTAAATGCAACGCCAAGGTTAGTTTGCACTTCGGTGTTCTATCGTCCAAACTGGCCAAGGAAAGTAATAGCATATTTCAATGTATTAAAAATTGATAGTAGACAAACAGACACTTAATGAAACGATCTACTGAAGGTAATACTATGCAATTACTTATCACAACTTCGTACTTTTCACCCATTCCAGAAGTGCAGCACCTCTTCTCTTCAATCTTTTGGACAAATAACCACACTGCTTATATCTAATTTCAACCATCAGAAGATGTTTCATAAAACTTGCCCACCCGCCACCTTTCCCAAATGTCTGTGTGCATTACATATAAAACTTGGGACCAACAGATTAATTGATTTGATAGGTTACTCGATTCATATACCTAAGGATCTAAGGTGAGCAAACAAAAACATGTATATGTTGATTCACATACAAAATGGAAGAAAGGAATATCAAAGGCTCAAGCGCGATATGTGATATTCAATAATATACAGTTTATAAGACAAGCATAAATAATGCTGACTACTACCATTTTTTTTTCCTTGCACAACTTTCTTGTATTAATCATGCAGAAATACAACCCCAAAATGTAACTGACGCCAATTCATGGCATTGTAACTTGAATCATAACAAAATTAATAACAATCAGGAAATCAGTCAGCTAGATCATATTGTCATCAGTCTTCTGCATGTTAGATTTTGGGGAGAAAATTCATCATGCCATAGCAGCGAAACAAGACTCCATATAATCTCAGAATATGAGCAGTATTAACCTGTAGAGGCGTATTTGCGCGGAAACCAATCTGATTAAGAATGTTCTCTGTCACTTCCACTATCATACATCTTTGCGTCAATATCGCTGGTCAAATCATCATCCAAGTCGGGTAGAGAAAAAGACCATGACCGAACCAGTTTCCTAGGGGCTTTAGTTGGTTCATCAATTGAAGGTAGCAGCATCCTGGGTGGAGGATTGCTCCCTCTTCTCTCTGCAATTGATTGGCAAATAGTCTCTGCTCTTGAATTATAATTAGAAGAAAGCACGTTTCTAGGTGACTCTGGAGCTTGTTTGTAGGGTAAGTAAAACTCTTCTGCCAAAGAAGCAGTCTTGACAAAACATGGATCTGTCGGTTCCAGTGCAGAAGGTGAAGGTTGCCGGGAAGACAAACATGAGAGGTCAGACCAGTTAGAAGACGATGGTGAAAAGGTGAATGAACTAGATGAGTATTCTGAGGTTGAAGGGGACAGTGAAGGGGACTTATTTCTGAACTTTGGGCTGTTATCTGGCAAACATGAGAAGGAGTCTGGGGAATCACAAGGTGTTGGAGGTGGAATTGAAGAGTCGGTGAGAGTCACGGAGCGACCATCTTCATTACTAGTTCTTGCAATCGTATCAGGGCTTTTGTTTGGAAAGCTCTCGAAAGAATCTGGGGAGCCACATGGATCTTCTGACAGAGCTCCGGATAATGAACAATCCACCGAAGCAAGTTCTTCTTTACAAACATCTATGACCATATCAAACCCATCATGGGATTCAAAAGAACCAGAGTTCATCTTAGTCGATGTGATAAGCTCTTTAACTCCACCGTTAGCAAATTTCTGCCTTAGTTTCCCCCATCCAATTTCTCTGGCAGGAAGACTAGTTTCTGATCCAACGTTTGACACTGAAACTGGAGGCACAACCCCACCAGCCAGTGCCTTGTGGAAGATCTCAAAATCGTTATCATATTCATCAACCTTCCTCTCACCAGCAACCTTACAAATAGCTGAAGCAATATTATCATTCCCAAAAGACAAAGGTTGTTCCATTCTGACCTCAACTTTGTTGCAACCTGCTCCAGAGACTTGTCCACTTGTAAGAGCATCCCAGAAATCTGGGGTTTCTTCTCCTTCTACGATGCTCACAACTGGCCCCTGGGCTCTTTCATATCGTATAACCTGATTGGCAGCCACTTTAGCATGATTTGACATAATTGAGTGACAATTCTTCCCAACCCACACATATATGTTCCTAGGAACATGAACAACGAACGCCCCACGTGAATCAAGTCCTTGTACACCTGGTTGGCTCAACATTTTTGGTACAAGATGAAGAGGATCATATGATGAGTGTGGAGCCATTCTATACATCCTTAGCACAGAGGAAGGGCTCGCTGGCAAAGCATGAACTCGCTTCTGACACTGTAAAAGTTGACAAGCAAAGCCCATATTTGGATTTGTAACACCCCTCGCTGCCTTGACACATTGAAATGCATCGTCGAAGCTTTGCCCTTCCCTCCACATCAGGTATGCAATCACCAAAGAAGTTGATCTCGAAACTCCCTGACAACAATGGACAAGAACCCTCCCACCTTGATCTCGAACATCCTCAAAGTAATCAAACACGTCATAGAGAATACTTGTGATGTCCTCGGATGGGCTGTCTTGCAACCAAAGTGTCTTGTAAACAAGATCGTTCTTGAAATACTCCGGACAAACAAACCCAACACAATTTAGTACATGAGTAATCCCATTTTGGCGCAAAACCTCACGGTTCTTAGCCACAGCATCACTCCCTAAATAAACATGGTCAGCAATCCTCGAACATTCCTTGTCGAAAAAAGCAAGCTTGTCCTTCTTACACTGAAACTCCCTGACAGGCTGCTCTAAACCAGAATTCTCAAGTTGTTGCGCAGACCCCCTTGGGGTTTGAGGATTAGGCCACACACCAAGATCATCGGAGCCGGCCGTCGGCCACTCCTCCACAGGTCGCCGTGAAATGGACAGCGGTTGAAGCGGCGGCAAACACGACCTCGCCTTATTATTTTGTTGGGGTTTCGGATTAGGCTTAGTCGGTGACCGGTCGGTCCACGAAACGGACCGGAGATAGGTTTTTCGATTACCACCTCCGGCGAGGCGATTCGTGTCCTTTTGGCCTAACATGTCAAATAATAGCTCAACAAAATTCCACTAAAAAACGGATGCCCATTAAAGGATTCTTCCTGGAAAGGCCATTGACAAAGCCAAGTTGCTGTCTTTGACAATAAATAGCTGATTATGAAATCTGAGTCTCTCTCTCTCTCTCTGCTATGGTCTCTTTTCTTCACCTAAAAACCTTGACTCTCCGTCTCTCTATAGACTACGTTTAATATATCCCTCCCTCTCTCTCTCTCTCTCTGAAACTATTTCTCAAAACGAAAAAGGAAGTAGGAAAATTAAATACGAACGTGAACCGGTTAAAGCTCAGGCGGGGAAGCTACAGCGCAAGAAAGACTCATTCAACACTAGAGACAAAGAGAAACGTAAGAAAAGTGGAAGAAAGATGGTTGTTTTCTCTATGTATCAGAAAATAGAATTACGTATATCAAGCAGGAAAAAGCAATGAAAACTAATTCAAAGTTAAAATAAGACTGTTGAAACTTGAAAGGAGACCTACTTTTCTTCGCGGAGATCGAAAAATATTATCATTTATATATATGTATAGTATATACACAGTACTACGATGTCTCTATAGAACAGTGGGTTGCGAATTGGGATGATACTTTGAAATTTCTCAAAATACCTTTAATTTATATATTTTTTAATAAACATGTTGATCGTTGTATATGATCACAAACCTATGATGTATTTTGGAACGCAAGTTTAGATCTTTTTAATAGATTTCGGAATTGGCTACAAGCATTGGGCATCTACTTTTCACTTTCCATACACTTATCAAAGAAATGAAAAAAGGAAAGGAAACAAAAAAAAAAAGTGGAAGAGTACACAAGTCGGCAACATGGAGTGGAAGAGTGTGAACAAGTTGGTATTTGTTGAATATAGAAACAATGAGAGCGAGAGAGCGTGAGAGAGAGAGATAGGAATGGTTTTGATTGATGAAGGAAGGAAGCTTGATATTTCTGTTTGGACTTGGTCAGAGTAGCGATTGGTTGGCTTTTGGTACTTTTTAGACTGAAGATAGATATAGTCAAACTTGTTGCACATCATCACATCATATTGATCCTGTTATTTTCTTAGCATTAATTTAATTTAACAATTTGCATCGCATGTCAAGTCTTGTGATGTCATTTATATCCTTGACAAAGGATACCCTTCATATCATTATTACTCATATGACATGAAATAAATTTTGAACTCTACCTAGGTAGAGGAATGGCAAAAGCATGGCCTTGATTTTCATCGACCGCGGAAAGTTTTGTAGGTCTATGTAGTTCAGTTGTGGTTGAAGCGGTGGTATTGCGTGAGGCGTTAATTTGGGTCTTATTTTTTTATTAGGGTAGAGGAATTTTTTATTCAGATGCTCAAAATATAGTTTCTGCTATGAATAGTTTTCATGATTCTTGGACTGACTTTGGTCGAGTCATTTTGAAATGTATACAATTATTATACGCCAGATCTCATATCAAGACTTGTTGCGTTTATAGGCAAGCCAATATTGAGGCTCATAATTTAACAAGGGTTTCACATTTATATGCTAACCGTTGTAGTTGGGCTTTTCTTCTAACTCTCTTATTAATGCTATTGATATTAAATTTGTTTCAAAAAAAAAATCATTACAAGATGGAAGTTAAAAGAGCTTTTGTATCATGATAGGATATAAGCCGGCAATTGACCATGATACAGTCAGCCTGAGATTGCTAGGAAACCAATCTACCAATTAACAAAAAGAGGAGGGGAAATAATTTGTTACCTTATTTGTATTTTCGGAGATGTTTAAAATTTAAGGAAAACAATGTATTAACCGGTTCAATAAATGAGTTACGCAGCCTTTGTTTCCTTAAAACTCAAGCCCCTGCATTTATGAACTTGCAATTTGCATGTAGCTAGTAGCTACTGACTGGGATATTTAAAATTACTACTTTTGTCCAAGCATAAATGTTATTAAAATAAATTTACAAATGAGTAATTCAACTGGTTTTAACATTAAGGGTGTGTTTGATTCAATTAAAAAAAAATTATTATTATTATTATAATAAACATAGTAAAAAATAAAAATAATAATAACTTCTATTTTTTACTGCATCAAACAAAATATAGAATATTACTTTAAATAAAATACAAAAATACCATCCATCATATCATAATATATTACTAATTTTTTCACGTAACACTTAGCCACGCATTCTCTAAGATGTGCAACTTTTCAGATTCCCAAGCAACCTGCTTGGCAACAAGCAAGCACCTAGGATAGGACTGTTCATAATTTGACAAGGTTTAAGTTGACAGGTGGTGCCTCTCAATTGCATTTCATTGGTTCTAAATGGGTCGGGCTAACTTTATGAAATGTATATAGAAATTAGTTGGAATTTGACCAGACAGACAACTGCTATTCTGCTGTCCTATCCTATCCTGTCTATGCGAAAACCGTAAAGCCTAAGAAACACTTGCACTTCCAATTCTCAAACGACAACACATGTAGACCAAACTCTGATACCTAAACCGTCCAGAGAAAAAGAGCAGAAAACAAAGAAATAAAATAAGCAAAAGCTTAACGGGTCTGGTCAATATTGTCTGCAGCAGAAATTTTATTTTTATGTGAATTAAAGACAAAACATATGAATCCGATTTGATGTATTAAAATTGCATGACACACTTATTGACTTATATTTAAGTTCTTTATTAAAAAATGTTTATACTAATTTTATTATTTATTTTTATATAAGTTTTAATTTCGATTCCTCCCTCAATTATATCAATGGAATTTTATATTCCTATTTTTCTCATAATTTCAATTCTTATAATAGAAGTAAGAAATTTAATATTGTTGAAATAACAAATTAAATGTTAAATAACTTAATTTCTACTAAATTACTATACATTAAGTAAGTAATCATAAAATTTTACTTAATTTTTTTTTTGAAACATTGCGGTACAAGTCGTACATTTATCTTTAAATAAATTAAAAATGGTGATGAAGAAGAGTATGCATGTATCGAAAAAGAAGAAACGTGAACCTTTTATGCTCATTGAATCGCAAACTATTCTGCTTAGGAATTAGCGGAACATTATTTAGCAATAAGGATTGACAAAATTTCACTAGCTGTGTTACTGTTTATAATATCGCCAGCCCATGTGTCTAGTTTGAGTTACAGTGGAATTAGTTTCAACGTATTCCATTTTAATGCTTAGGCTTCACGCTGGGCTTGGGAATATCGACACCTCCCCAAAGCTTAGGGGGAATCGAAGATGGTCCTGGCCTAGGTGGCTTCATATTACCTGATATTATCTTATTTAATGAACAAGTAATATACTCGCCAAAGTACTGCTATGTAAGGAAGTTTAGAAGAGGGACAAGATCCTTTGATCCCTTTCTTCTGTACTTATTCTATGCTATTGTATCTAAGCTATTTATTTATGTAAGTCTCACATAAATGAAGGAACTTTAAAAAAGAGACCAAATTTTTGGGTCTCTTTTCCTCTGTACTTATTTTGTGCTATTGTATCTGAACCATTTATTTGTGTAATTCCGAGCCATCTATTTGTGTATCACCTAAATAGATGATTCAGATGCAATAACACAGAATAAGTAAAGAAGAAAGGGGCTTGAGAATTTGAGAATTTGGAAGGTGGGCGATGAAAGAATGAAAACGAACGTGGCCCTTAACATCTTCGATCTCCTGCTTCTTCAACCTTTGTGTTCAAAAATCTCCAAGAATTTTTCTTTGTACGAGTTGAGATTCAAATTGATTAGTCTTCGTGAAAGCGTCATTGCATGAGACGAAAGGGAGTATACAATTTATGGCCATCTTCATCCTGCTATAGTTCATGTTCTCTCTGTACCATTTCAATATGTCCGCACGTAAATGATTCATTATGTTTTCAAAAGTATTAGTGAAATATTTATATCCACAAGAAAACAATTAAAAACAAGAAGTAAAACAATCTACGAAAAACTGATATCCAATAGATGCATGAATCATATGGGTATAATTTCATATAAAAAGTCTTTTTTTTTTACTTTTTAATTTATTAAAGGAATTTAATGTTAATGGTACTCTATAAATTATTTATCACTTTTGAAAATCTCTTCGTAATTTAAGAGGTATTTGTGGGTAATAATCTAGTTGCCAAATTTTGAAAGAAAATCATAACTTCGTTCGTTGAAATGGCAACCTACAAATTTTGCCAGAGTCGGTAACCAAGATGAGGAAAATGGATTCGACATGGATCGATAATAATTTACAAGTCATCGCTACACGACATAAAAAGATTATTCCTCGTAGAAGTCAACAATTTCAGTTGTGATGAAAACATTTAGACATTAATGGTGTCGTTCTTGTAAATTGCCTACGAGTGGCTTGAAGTTGAAATTGAACTTCTAAAATGGAATCGGGATTTTAAATTTTAAGAAAATATCATTCGCTTTTGTTAAGGCACTTAAAGGGGTGTTTGAGTGTAATATGGTTTTTGTGGTGATCAAAATATAACTTTTTAAGAAGCTCAAATTTAGAGCTTCTCAAAAAAAGTATTTTTTAAGGTAGATTTTTCAAATCAATTAATGAGTCTATTTTTTAGTCCTTTTATCTTTTTTTAGGTAGAATTTTCAAATCAATTAATTAGCCTATTTTTTTGTCCCCTTTGCCTTTATATTTTACACATAATTAGGGGTGAGCATTATTCGAGCCGACCCGATTACTCTGCCTGACCCGAATTAATTCGGGTAACAAATTTTTAAATTTCGGGTAATTCGAGTTTTACCCAAATTATTTTCGAGCCGGGGTCGGGTAACTCCAAAAAATTTCAGGCCGGTCCAATTACCGGAATTACGTTATAAAATTTCGGGTAATTCGGATAATTAGGGTAATTCGGGCCGGGTAATTCGGTAATTCGGGTAATTCGGGTAGGGTAAGCTCGGGTTAGAAAAAGTTCAGGTTCAGGCAGGGTAAGATGAAAAAAATTTCGGGTAATTCGGACCGGGCTCAAACAGTGAAATTTCGGCCCGAATTACCCAAATGCTCACCCCTACACATAATTCTCACAATACTTACAAACTCATCTTCCAGTTTATTATGTATTTAACTATTTACTCAACTTAGATATTTATTTTAGAATTTATATAATATTATTTGACTTTTTAAATATGTTTTTAATATTTATTTTCGATATTAGTTTACATATGTTATGATCTATATAGAAGATTTGTTAAATATATTTTCATTTACGTTTGATATGGTTTAAAATTATATAATAATTAATATATTATGCTTTGCCTATTGTTTAATATACTTTAAATAATATTTATAGGCATAAATAATTTTTATTACAAAATAAAATACAGTTAAAATTAAAAGTGCTTTTTTTTATGTTGCTAAACAGCCTATTGTATGAAGCTCTTTAAAAAATGCTATTTTTAAATGATAGCCAAACAATCAACTGATTTTTTAGAAAAGTTTTTCTCAGAAAAAAAAACTCTATTAACAAAAGTTCTATTAGTATAAGCCCAACCAAATAGAGGCTTATTAATTTCTCTTTCTCCCAATTATATTTAATTTCTCTTTCTCCCACTTATATAATTTTTGGGTCATACATTCACATAAGCAAAGATAAAAGGAATAATACATTTTAGGGTAATTTTAGGGCTTGGGCCTAAAAATTAAGTAAATTAATACAAAATGTTAGCTCTTACCATTGGAATTTTCCAAATTAAAGTCCAACTGAAATTTTTTAAAGCATTTATTCCAAAAAAATGATTTATTAATTTTAAACGCATTAAAAAAATAGAAATAACACAATAATTAGGCTAAACCCATAAAATCTCTTTTCTAAAGTTAATTGGTTTTCTTGAATTTGGGCCTTCTACATTCATTTGCATTTTTTTGGTCTTAGTGTCCTCCTAACCCACTTAAATATATATATACTTGTTTATTTCTATTTATATTTTTAGTTTATTTTAAGTCGGTAAAAAAACAGTTTTTTGAGTTTTTAATTTTAGTTTCTTCTAATTTTTACAACATATGAAAATAAAAAGTAGTTTTTTTAATCATAATATAATATACTAACAATTTAATATATATTATTTAATTACTTAATATTATTCTTAATAAGAATTATAAATAACTTAATTTAATATTGTATATTAAATATTAAATATTAATAATTATATGAATAGTTTATTTTAATAATTTAATTAATTTTTATAATTAATTTAAAATATTTTTAATTTAATAATTATGAATTAAATTTAAAATAAAATATATTTAAAATAAAAATTTTAAATAAAATTTGCTTTAATAACTACAATATATATTCAAAATAACTATTAATTTATAAATAAAATTTAATTATTGAGTTATTTATTTTAATAAAAATATAATAATTTTCATTGATAATTATAAGATGGTTGCAAAAAAACCAAATTGCCCTTTAAAGAATTTTAATTCACTAACTAACTGACTTAAATCCCGAAAATATTATGCAATCATCTTGTCATCAAATTGACCTCAATATACTCTAATTAAACTTAAAACCCTTCAATTGCATGCTTAGAACAATTTAATTGGGCATATTATCCAAAAAATTCATTATTTTCGATACAATTTTTTTTATCTGAAAATTTTTGGAGTTTCTCACTTTATAATTCCTTGGAGTTTCTCACTTTATCATTACCTCTACTTTCCCTTTTGAGTCTACCTAAATGCCCTGTCTAGATATTTATGACCCAACATATTACTTGATCAAGCTAAAATTCACTCTTATTGAATTTGACATATAATTGTTTCTCCTTTATGATATGTAAGATTTACCTCAAGTATTCAAAATATTCCTTTCACCTTTTCAAATATATTCAATTATCATCTTATGGTCACCATCATTAATTGATCCAAGCAAGGTTGGAACACTTTATTCATTATATTAAGAATTCTAATGGGGACATTTGTCAACCTAATTAGATATCACCAAGACTCAATGCACCCATATCTGGTTCAAAATCCTTAAGTAACTAATTCCTCAATTGGGGTAATAATCTCTCATGTTTTCTCAGCCTCCAAATTGATTTCCTTTCTTGAATGATTTTCTCCATTCATTCCATTTCCTCTGATTTTTCATTGATATTATTCTAATGTCTGTTCATTCATACTAGTTTCTCCATACATTTTAATTTATTTACAATCTAAACTTTCTGAGTTGGTAACACATTCATCAAATCCTATTTGTATCTCCTGAACATATTTGCTTAGAATATAGTGTGGACCTAAGTTCTCCTCACATTAGCAATAGTGTCACCCCAAATTCAAGAATCCAATCACGTAGTTGGATACTTTACATCAAACAAAATGCATACACTCTCAGTAATATATGCTACCTCTTATGCCTGAGTCTCAGTTAGAAACGGGATTCCAATATTCACTTTTAATTTGTTCCATCATCGTTCATTCTTAGAAGTAAACCATCTAGTCTACTTAACCTAATTCGATGAAATTCTTCTTCAAAAGAAGATTTCTTGCTACTATTATCTATACTATTCATGTAATCCTTATCAATCATCTGTTTTCATCATTGCTTATCAGCCATTTTTAGTACCTTAAGAAGATCAATTTCTATCGTTTCTTACAAGGTCATAATGTTCTATTTACCAAAACTCGATTAAGTAGTAGACATGATTATTGTCGTATATGCTTAGGTATGTATCATCAAGGTCATCCCATTCTATCCATAGATTTATTTCCGACAAATCACTAATTTATATCTTACAATAATGATACTTTGATCTCAATTGATCCTAGACAACATTTCTCTCTTTATTCATGCCTACGATCAGGGTATCCCTGCCATGTTCCTGACAGAAACTTAATTTTGTCAGGCCACAATCGTGGGCTGAGGCCACGATCGTGCCTTGCACCTTCTTCCTCATTTCTTCTCGTATTAACATATATACTAACATCAATTTTACTCCAATTTTTTAGAATTTACCTCTTCTAATACTACATCATTTCATAATAATTCAACTACCATATTGATTGCATTAACTCTCAAAACTCTACTCATTTGATTCATCATCTTTTTTTTTAATCTCCTTCATACACAAAACCATCTTATATGTATTTCTAACTTTCTCCTTACTATATATCATTTATCTCATGTAAAGTCATTCATGTCTACTTCATTCCCCCTTTATTCTCTCCTCATTTCTATCTCATCTTCTATTGTCATTTATTTCATCTTCCATATGTATATCCTCAATTAATTCAGAATTATAGAGGCCTAACCATTATGAAATTCTAATCTCAATTCCACAGACATATTCTTACACTAAATCATAAACTCTTATCACGATAATCAAACAACCATTTCAAGTCCAAGTTCAACCTCTTAAGGTCATAGAAAATTTTATTTTCTTTCAACTTGGCTTGTACACTTTAAATCTTGTCATTCATATTTATATCTCTATTTTCCTCAATTAATCCACAACAATGTATTCACATCTATTTCACATTCAAGGATATACCATCATA
The DNA here is from genome assembly GCA_026413385.1 of Erythroxylum gracilipes. Taxonomy (NCBI): domain Eukaryota; kingdom Viridiplantae; phylum Streptophyta; class Magnoliopsida; order Malpighiales; family Erythroxylaceae; genus Erythroxylum; species Erythroxylum gracilipes. Next base: position 5,760,755 of record JANZLC010000001.1, read on the forward strand.
GTACAATATTGATGTCATATTCGATGATATATCCACAAATACAAATATAGTAAATCTCTATCTATCATATCGAACCATATATTATTTCTCATTTCTAGATATCCACAAGCTATCATTTTCTTACAATTTCACAGATCATCATTTTTCTCACTATTTCTATTAGCTCAAACTCTTAACAAATGCTCATGCGTGTGACTTATGCAAATGCGATTCAGACTGGAGATCAGTTGCCGCTGCATGCTAAGACATGTCTAAAATGTAAGTACCTTGACACACATTTCAAAAAATGCCTATGTAAGACACTAAGCCTAGGCTTTGATACGAACTCTGTAGCACCCCTTTCATAGTGCACATCTCCGAACAAACCGACGGTAATCAAAAAGACACTCTACAAGGGTGGTGCACTAGGACGGTCAAACAATCGAACTCATTACAAATTTTACAAATATCACTCACATATTATAGAAAACTACTAATCAAATTGGGCCCATTTTTTTAGTAAACATCATAATCACAATTATTATTACACTCATTGATCAATCTTATTTACAAACATTTCCCAATTTGGAAAGTCATTACAAAATAGAATTATTCAGATACAAGTGGTATAATAATTGCAAAATACATTATTTAATAAAAAAATTAATAGAAAAATCTATACAGACGTAAAATGATATTGACCTCTATCTTTTATCTGAATGTAGTGGTTAGACTCCAATTTGTCTAACCGGAGATCTCCTCTGAGCCTGAAAGGTCAACATTGCAATTTTGGTGAGTTTTGCGAACTCAGTGAGTTAACCATCATCGATGGTTCACTCATATCATATAACACATCAATTCATATAACATCATGTAGCATCACAAAACTCTTTTTTTTAACAATTTTCACTTTTCTCATTCAACACAATTCAACAATACATTTCAATCATTCAAAACATATATATTAAATGTATATGCAATGCTCATGAGACTCACTTCTAGTTGTTATTGTTGTGACTGAGTGCCTTTAACTTTTCTGTATCCATTATAGATACTAGGCTCATTAATAACTGCCCCTTATCCGTTGGAGATACATGGCTCATTTTGCATAGTGAGCCTTTGGCTCTTAATCACGTTATGAGCTTTAAGCTCTTTTTTTTCACTTTTTGAGCTTTAAGCTCTTTTTCGGTGGCTACTCTGGTCACAAAAACCTTTATCTGTTTATGCATTCATGTAATGAAATGCAACACATCCATATATATTCAATCAATCAATTGATTTCAATTTCACATTCACATTCACATTCACATTAATCATCAGACTTTGGTCCGCCATTCAACAATAATGTTGAGTATCACTTATTTCATTCACATTCACATTCACATTCAATGAAGCACTTCTTATATTCTCACATTTATCAAACTCCTCAGACTATTAATATCCAGAATTGTCTCAATCATATTCACAATCAGTAGTAATTCAATATAGAAATTTAAAACAGAACAAACAATGAAAGTGAGACCATCTAGGTTGACTCATAGTACGCTCTAGATTAGCATTTGCTTCCTTGATCCAGAAATGTCTGAATGCAGACATTCTATCCTATATATCAACATTATGTAACACACATATTCCACACATATTATTAGTTGCACAATCACATAAACATTCAGTTATACACATATGTATAGGTGTAATGTATAATGCATGCTCAATTTGACTATTCCTAGTATGTTTCCTTAATCTCGTCTCTTGATCATTCAAACCTTATCATTTGTATGTATCTAGCTTAATCTTAGGTTTACACCTCAAGAACACTTGGTTATTCTAATATCATAATTCAATTACTCGTTAATTCTTTTCTAGCATTATATGCTCTCATAATATCCAATTCTCGTTCACCTTTACTTAACACATATTACTCAATTCCTTTGAATCACAACTACAATCATATAAACATCTTCATTCCCATTATACTAATGCCTTTGCTACTTTGATATCAACAATTCATTCACTAAGATATAACCTCAATTATCACCTCATACATATCACACATTTAGTCACCTAATCCAAGCATCATTTTAGCTTTTCTTAAAACAGATTTTTGGGTCAATTGTTCATGGCCATTTTGACAAAGAAAATGAAGTATTTAGGCAATACATTCTTCTAACAAAATGTTCCCATATGTTTTAAGTTTCTAACAACACCAATTTCACGCAATTTGGATTAGTATTCTGCAAGTAATACACAAAATACTTCAGACTGTACTCAAACAATGGCAGTACACAATACTCAACTTCAAGCCAAAATTTGAAACTATTAGAGACATAATTAAAATTTAATTCCTCTATGAAAAATATAGCCATATGTCTTTTGTTTAATATAAAATTAAAATTATCCTATTTGGATGTCTACAGGTTAAGGTATACACCACATTACTTCCTCTCTTTAGATCTAGACTCATTTTAGTTCATCCATGTAACAACAACCCAAAAATTTATGTGATTAAGCATTAAAACAAAACATGTGCATATCATCTCTTCATGAAATTTCTGCACTCTTTTTACATCATCATAATGATCTTTGATTTATCATTTATATGGAAACATAACATTTATGACTGCTAAGGTCTTCATCACTATATCATCCCTCTTTATTACCATTTAGTCTCTCAATCCTCCCTTAAAACAACTCATAAATACCATTAATACATTAAAATAGAACATACATCTATTTATTGCAACATCAACGTTACACATATTTCAACTCCTTTATCATGATCATTTACCACTAACTATCATCATATATGCTTCATTAATGAAGCCATGAAGATCAATAATAATACACTCACCTGATTAGCTCAAAGCTTCTTCAAAAATTATCATGAAACACTAGCCTCCCACATCACACGATCATCTCATTTTAAGGAGGAAAAGGTTGGGCTTTCATCACCAAAGTGAAGACAAGTAATTATTTGGAGTGGCTAGATGAAGGGTGTTAGCAAAGCTCAACGTTGATGGTTAGTTCGGGAGAATATCGTGAGTGAGAGAAAAAGAGAAGAAGAAAAGAAGAGAAGAAGAAAGAAAGTAGCAGGGAAAATGAAAGACTAAGATGAAAGATGGTATTTCATATGGGTGTCGTGGGTTTAATTGCTTGGTAAGTGTTATGACAACATAAATAACCAAGTAAATATCTTCTAATCATGGTACCCAAAGTCATTAATAATGAGTCCTTTTGTTCCCCAATTCTAATCCGATTGTCTCACAATTTTCTATGACACTTGTCATTAAATCTTAATGTCATTTATCAAAATTTTTCACTATCATTTGACACTTAATTCTACTGTCATTTATCAATTGTTCTGTCACTTGACATTTTTCCTAATTCAAAAATACCCATAATTTTAGAAAATTCTCAAAATTTACCAAAAATTTTAATTCACCAGATCAATTTTTAAAGAAAAAAGATTCGTTATCCATTTCATAATCACATTAAAACAATTATTTATACCTGAAAAATATCAAATGAGTGCATGAACAATTCATTGTAATGTGTGCAATAATCAAATTCACGTGTATGTATACTATATTATGCATGAGCATGAAGTGCATTTCCTAATTTTCTCATCAATATCTCTCATGTATGGTATTCTAGGATTCTAACCCTTAATATGGGAAAACGGGATGTTACAGTATAACATGTGCTAGTCTGTTTGGATTAATGATCTACCAACTCATTAATCCTATGACTAGGGAAAGTTTAGATACTAACATAATTACACATGATAGGAATCTCATTATCATGATTTCATCATGATTTCCTCCATGTTATGATTTATATCAAGGACTGCATTAAATAAATTTAAGATCAACATCAATTCCATAAATTTATGAACGTCAAAATAATGAAAAATGTCGTTATTAATCATAAAATGATTTGTACAATAAGTGCTAAAGGTGATTGCCTTTAGAGCACTTCTCTAGCAACATATTCACTAAGCCACTCTATAAAGATAGAATTTGCGTGTTAAGAAAAGAGCTTGGTATGTACACACTCTCTGATATTATTTCTACATAAATATTTTCTACTACTTGTTTTTGCAAATCTCCTTAGGAAAAATCCTCACTGACTGTATCATTTTTTTCTCACTTCCTCTTTGTACTCCTTTATTATTTTTTTGATAATGACAAAGGGGGAGAGTTTATGTAGATATATATTTTTTGCATATTTTTGCACATATATATGATATGATTTCTTGATGTTGCCTTAATTATATCTGTGATTGATTATACTTTTGAACTTGGGAAAATCTTTGATATATAAACGATAGGTTCCTTTCTTAATAGACAGGTTCCTTTTAATTATGTCTGAACACATAAAAATCTTAGGTATCTTTTCAAAATAATCTATTATCTTTTTAAACTTTGAAAAATATATTTATTATTGCTTGTCATCATCAAAAATGGGGAAATTGTTAACTCAAGGATTATGATTAACGATTTTGTTGATAACTGTATAATATTTCAAAATTTAAATTGGAATTATTTGCTTATATAATTCAATGTTCTTATTCTCAAAAGGAAAAAAAATCATAAGAAATACACTTTCTTTCTTGCAGGAACTTTCATTATGAACTTACCTTCTTATAAATGGTTTATTCGAAAGGATCCTACTAATTATAAAGGATGTATATTAGCCACATGATTACTGGAAAAAAAATTTTGGGCAAAGATGACATCAAAGTTACTTAGATCCAGTTGACTAAGGATGCAAGATGAAGCAATGACTAGTTAAAGAAATTGATTATTTAAGGAAGAGCCAATGTAACTGTAAACAACAATGAAATGATACCGAAGCTTGCGAATCTATATTTTCAAAATTCATCAAATACATATACATTCTTGAAAGTGATATCTTTGTAAAAAAATTCTCTTGTGCATTAGAAAGTGAAATTCTGATGAGAGAGATTACTGAAGCTCATATCAAGCAAACCTCATTTATATTTGAGAGCTTGTAGAGGCTAGTGAAATACTACTAGTGTGGAAGGTTGATGAACCTTGAAAAATATTAACTTGTGAGCTTAGAGAGGCTCGTCAAATTACTACTTGATTTTATAGTGAAACACTCAAGTTGAATACTTTGGGACTAGAGGTAGGATTAAGTTGTAAGCTGAACTAGTATAAATTAACTGCCCTTCTTCTCTCTCTCTCTCTTTCTCTCTTTTTATCTTTTATATTTCCACATTATATTGTGTGCGTTCATTTCAGCAAGAGACTCCTTCACTTTTATGATAGGTTCCTTCTGCTTTCGACTTGCTGACAAGTTCCTTTCAATTTAACAAGCGCCTTCTTTTTATTGTTTCAACAGGACTCATACTTTAGCAGGCTCCTGTCACTTAACAGGCTACTATCGTTTGACAGGCTCCTATTACTTTAATTTTTAATAGGCCCCTATTTTATACGAATTGAAAGTAATTTGCAAAAAAAAAAAAAATTTAGTCACACACAATTCACCCCCTCTTGCGTGTGTTTGTTTTATCATCTTGTTCCATTTCATGTGTTATTATAGATTGATTAAAATTAATTAATCTATAGTGTCACTCTATAGTAGGATGCAACTCCCTCAACCTTGCTTGTTCTTGCTCGTTGAACCTTATCGGATGCTCATATTTCACCTTACCTATCGCTCATGCTCGTGTTTTCTTACCTGTTGCTCACAGTTGTGTTTCACTCTTGCTCACACTCAAATTTGTAGTCTCTCTAGCTCATATTTCCAAGTCTCTCTCCAAGTAGCTCACTGTGTTGTAGGTTGCTCGCTCGCTCGCTCTCTAGGTCACTCACGATGTTGTAGGTCACTCACTCTCCAAGTGGCTCCAATACATGACTACTTTTTTTTACTTATACACATGGTCTTGAATATGATGAAATGGTATTTATTAGACTTATCAATGAAAAACAATTAGGTAAGGCATATAAAATTTTAGATTATTGAACATGTATATGTTCTTGGTGGTCAAAGAGTGCCATTACAGAAAGAAATCTTTATATGAGTTATTATTGGAGGTATAATTATTATTGATCATGATATTATCATTATTAACCAAGTGATTTTAGTTTAGTAGTGATAATATTAGTTTTGCCTAAACAAACCCTAAATAGTGAAGCCTAAGGAAGCTTCTTATGTGTGGAATATGTATTAATATTATAATGTATTGCTACTGGTTAAAATAAAATAAAGAAAAAATTTCATATTTTTCTTATAGGATAAATTGTTAAATTTTAATTATAATCCAATATGAATAGAATGATACAAAATTCTTATGTCTTTGTAGATGATTAAAGATAAATTAAAAATTAAGGTACAAAAAAATACCATTATTGATTATAGATAATTAATACGTATGCTTTTAAATAGGAATATAGTGACTGAGTTGAAAGAATATCATGTCTCAATATGAACTATATTATCATTTAGTACATTATGCTCTATAGTTATAAACAACAATCACTTATAAACATTTCAAAGAATTCAAATCTTTATTACAAAGTAGGAATACCATAACTCAATCGTAATAATACCAATAATCAATGTGATGAACATAGATTGACATATGCCTATGAAACAAAGTGTGTTCTATAAAGGTTTTATCTAATACCATTAAATACACTATCGTCTAATCAACCTACAATAAAATATGTCTATTAAAGTATTTGGTGAATAAGGCTAAATACATGGTCATGTGATCAAGCATGTTATTAATGGAAAATTTGATGAAAAATTGTGAAGTGCATGGATTGGTGCATGACCACGCAGAAGATTGTGATAGTTAAAGGTTCTATTTAATATGGTTTAGTGTATACTCATGCGATCAACTGTGTTCTTATTTAAAAACTTGTAATAAAAATGTGAAGTACACTAATTGGTAGACCAGCATGCATAATACTATATCTATTAAATGTTTTATTCAACATAATTATCTACATAACCATATGGTCAATCGTGTTTAGTATAAATTTTGGTAGGCACTCATTCATGATCCATATTATAATTTAATTTATGGATCGTGTTATGATGTCAAGTGGTTATGATAATGCATAAGACATGTTATAATGCATGGGCCCTTTTTAGTTCCAAAGGAGAATGGAGTTTATGATAAGTTATCATAAATGATTACTACCTTTAAACCATGTTTATGGAGGGTGGAATATGACTAAGGATTTGGAAATGGGTGTCAACTTTATTAAGCCCTACAAAAATATATTAGATATATTTTCAATCCCCTATTATTATTCTTAACTCTAGAAACTAAAATTATAATCCAAATTCTTCTCTTATGAAAAACTATTATATAACTGTTTATCCCATATAAATGAATAACGAAAATACTTATTGAGGTCCTCTGAAGCTTTTTTAACTATTAATCTAATTTTGTATCCATTCACTTCGTAATATGCACAAGACATAACCTATATCATTCTTTATATTTTTCTCTTGAACCGTTTCTATGAATTTTCATATAAAAACTCATCATTTCACTAGTACACAGTAGCGAGTGAAAGGTAAATAGATAACTATTGAGATAAAAGAGAAGGAAATTTTAGCAATTTAGGTAAGTACATTCTTGACAAAAACTATGATTATTATAATGAATATATACCTACCAAGTTCTATCTCTCATTCCTCAAGTTTTTTTATCTATCCATGATGTCTCATCTATATATTAAGACTATATATATACGAAGATATCTCTATGAAGTTAACGAAGGCAAACGGGAACATATTGAGTTATGAAGAAATTGAACTTTGGTGGGTATATATGTCTAATCATAATCCTATACCCACCAAAGTTTGTTCCTTCATAACTTAATATTTTTATCTATCCATAGTGTCCTCTCTAAATTAAAGAATATTGATCGAGATAATTTATACATTTTTCTTATGGGATAAAATGTTATGTTTTATTTTGTAGTAGACTTGAAATTTAAATTATAATCTAACATTCATTATGATATATTGATAAAGATAAATAAAACTATGGAACATTATGTAAATTTGAGATAATATTGAAATTGAAAATATTAATCTATTATGGGTGTAATTGTAATGCTCCACATTTTTTAGCCATAGTAAATATGATGTAGAAAATTAATCTACAATGGTTGGTACTAGCCCAAGCTGTTATGTCATTTAATTTATGCATATCGTCTTTTGCACTTTTCATCAATAAAAGGAAATAGTTGTAGGTGGAGAATTATCATTGTTTGTATTGGAGGGACAAATAAAAGATAAGCTTATATGCAAAATGTAAAAGAAAAGAAAATGGTTATAACTAGAGATTTCTACACTACACCATTTAATCGGTGGATAAGGAAAACTAAGAGTCCATAAGTATTAGTGATGCTTATGATCTTATGTACTTTAAATTTCAAATAGCTATTTGATTTTGATTGTTATTTTTCTTCAAAATCTCATATATAATAACGTGAAAAACTTCATTTATTTCATGTCTTGGATTGATTTATGGAAACTACCTTGAAAAATGAGAAGTGTAAAAGTAAACAATTCTCTGGACGAAAACAACACATCTTGAGCCTATCAGAACGACTACATAATCTTCATGTATAACTTGGACAACAGTTAAAGACTCATTTATTCACCATAAGATGATTAGAGAACTCTATGTATAATTGAGATATGCAAACTACCTTAGTAAAGAATAGTTGCATTGCATAGCAAGTTATTGCCTGCAAATTTAAAATTATCGTTTAGGGTATGGAATACTCATTCATAAGAACCGTTTAATATTGGGGTTTGATTTTTTAAAGTACGGTATAAAACAAGGAATGCTTTTTGGAACATGCTTCATTTTGGTTTACCATTGAACATTATTAGGTCGATCACAACCTACAATCACATAGAACAATATGATTTTATTGACACTTAAAAAATTGTGAGGAATTTTAGTTGTTTAAATTACCTTTTCATATGAAAATTATATTGGTTTTGCTCCTTTATACAGAGGATGATTATGTTTGTTTTGTTTAATTAAGACATGTGTTTATGAAATTCAATCAATGATTTTATATATGAATGGACTTATTTGTTCGATTTTATAACTTATTTGTTAGATTTTATAAGTAATATCACAAAAAATATCCCTGAACTGTACATAAATTAGATGATTCTATATAAATTCAAACCTATCAAAAAGAAATGGTACATTTATTTGATTATATTCAACTATGCAACAACTCCATTCATTCTATATATTTAGGAAAACAATAGAAAAGTTATTTACAATTTTTTGTAAAAAAGTTATGCCTCTTTCTTTAAATTTTTGTGAACATTTCAAGCCTAGTAAATAAAATTGGTGACCTTTCACTTAATAACTAATATAATGTTAAAGAAATGCTCTCTGTTTTTGGTTAGTTGGAAGTCCCTTTAAATAAAATGAAAAATAAATCATAAACTACATGAATTATGATATAACAAAATTTTGATTTCCTAAACATAACGAATATGATGAATAGTTAACCTATAACAGTAGATACAATCCTAACTAGTTATGTCACTTTAGTCGAAGTTCTTAGATGAATAGGAACATGTATTACCCATGCACTTTCCCTTATTGGATTTTATGATGACATGAAATTTCTTTTTTCATCTTTTTTTTCTCCTTTTCCAATTACAATTGGCTATGCAGGAGAGAAAAATAATGATAACTAAAAGTATGAAACTTAGAGAAAAAAGAAATGAAGTTAGCTGGAGAACTTTGCAATAGATCCTCTAACTAATATATAAAAAGAAAACCAAAACTTCGTAAGTATCATTGATGCACATGGTTACGCATACCTTAAACATTGAATTTTAGTTTGGTTTTTACTTTCTATTCAAGATCTCATATACAGAACTTTAATTTTTTTTTTTTATTTCATCTCTTCGATTGGAAAACTGGAATCGACCCCAGAAAATAAGAAGCCTTGTTGTGCCAATCCTATCTAAACAACAACAACACATCATTAGCCTATTAGAATAGTTAGGTGATTTTCGTATGCAATCTAGGCAAGACTTGGGGGTTCATCTATTGACCTTATTTGACATCATAATTGAACCCTCCCTCACTGTTGAGATATACAAACTTCCTATATACATATAACTTCCTTTAGACATTGCGTAGAACATGAATTATTGATGATGATATGAAATACTCATTATGAAGAAACATATTTCCTCATAGTAAAACCTCTTATTCGTACACCATAGAAGAAGGAAAGTGTTTAGGGGTATGTTTCATTCTGTTTTATCACTGAACGTTTTTATGATTATCATAACATATTGTTGTAAAGATCATTTTGATTTTTATTGATGTTTAAAATGTTGTCTAAAATTATTAATTATTAATTATTTTAAGTATGCTATGATGATGATTATAATATTTGCAGTAGAATGAAGAATATGTAGAACTTACCAAAGGCCACTTGAGCCTCTTTATATTCAAATAAGAATCAACCTAGGGTAATTATAGATTACCCTTCTTTAATAAAAAATATACTATATCTATTCAATACCATGACTATGCACTAAAAATACCCTTATTCAATACAGATATGCAAGACATACATTTTGAATTGGTAACACACTTTGAAATGATGTTGCATCTGTTTGAATACATGTAACTATTTAACAACTAAATTCAATGTATATATTTATAAAACAATTGATTTTTTTTTCAAAATTAGCTTAAATTTATAAACTAGTATGCAAGACATACACTTTAAAATTCGAATATCTTCACGAAAATGAAAAAAATACCTTGCCTCAATTAAAACTACAACTAGTATTAGGTCATACAATACTATCGCTATAAAAAGTTACTATGCCTTATATTAAATATGTAACAACTTCATCGCCATATCTTCCGAGAGGGCAACAGGTGTGCGGACTGGCTCGCCGATCCGACGGGTCTGACTGACATTGGC
>JANZLC010000001.1:5771812-5786554 GCA_026413385.1 Erythroxylum gracilipes
ACAGATATGAGCATTTATTAAGAGCCTGAGCTACTAGAAATAGTTAGAAAAAATGATGATTTGTCAGAATGTGAGAAAATGAAAGTTTATGGATATTTAGAAATGAGAAATAGTATATGGTTAGATATGACATATATAAATTCAATGCATTCGTATTGGTGGATGTATTATTGAATGACATCAATATTGTACTGTGATGATGTATCCTTGAATGTGAACTAAATATGAATGAATTGTTGTGGATTGTTTGAGGAAAATAAGGATATAAGTAGAAATGATGAGATTAAAGTGTACAATCCATCTTGAAAGAAAATAAAATTTTCTATGACCTTGAAAGGTTGAACTAGGACTTAGAATGGTTGTGTGATTATCATAATAAGAGTTTATGATTCAGTATAAGAATATATCTATGCAATTGAGACTAGAATTTCATAATGAGTATGCCTATATAATTCTGAATTGATTGAGGATATATATATAGGAATATGAGATAGAAATGAGGAAAGAATAAAAGGGGGATGAAATAGGCATGAATGACTTTACATGAGATGAGTGATATGTAGAATGGAGAAAGTTAGAAATGTGTATAAGATGGGATTTTATGTATAAATGAGATAAGAAAAAGATGAAGAATCAAATGAGAAGAGTTGATGCATTCAATATGGTAGTTGAATCATTATAACATGATGTAGTATTAGAAGAAATAAATTCTGGAAAATTGGAGTAGAACTGATGTTAGTAGGTGTGTTAATGCGAGGAAAAAAGTGCAAGGCACAATGGTGGCCTGACACAAAAAAGAAGAAGGTTTCTTTCACGATCTTGGCAGAGATACCCCAATCGTGAGCTAGGATAGAGAGAGAAATATTGTTTAGGATCAATTGAGATCAAAGTATCATTAATATAAGATATAAATTGGTGATTTGTCAGAGATAAATCTCTGGATAAAATGGGAGGATCTTGATGATACACACCTAAACTTATACAACAGTAAACATGTCTACTACTTTATCGAGTTTTGGTAAATAGAATATTATAAGAAATGGAAAAAAAATTGGCCTTCTTGAGCTACTTAGAATGTCTGATAAGCGATAATGGAAACAGTAGATTGATAAAGGATTATATGAATAGTATAGATGAACGTAGCAAGAAATCTTCTTTTAAAGAAGAATTTCACTGAATTAGATTAAGTAGATCAGATAGTTTATTCTTAAGAATGATCAATAAAGGAATAAATAAAAAATGATTATGTAATGAATCAAAAGTGAATATTAGAGCCCTAATCCTAACAGAGACTCAAGCATACGATGTAGAATATGTTACAAAGAGTGTATGCATTTTGTTGATGAAAAGTATCCAACTATGTGATTGGACTCTTGAATTTGAGATGACATTAAGTATAAGAGATACAAATCAGATCTGATGAATGTGTTACCAACACAGGAAATTAAGATTTCCAATAAATCAAAATGTGTGGAGAAACTAGTATGAATGAATAGACAATAGTATACATTAATGTGAAATCAGAGGAAATCGAATGAATGGAGAAAATTATTCGAGAAAATAAGTCCATAGGGAGACTGAGAATAACAGGAGATAATATTACCTCATTGAGGAATTAGTTACTCAAGGAATTACAAGAACTAATCATGGGCATATAGAGTTTTGATTATGTCTGTTGGAGTAACAATGCCCCTGACAGTATTATGGTATTGAAGATTAAAGTGACCCAAGCAAAATTGTATCAATTAACGACTAAGATCATAGATGATATTTTGAGTGTATTCAAAAAGTAAAGAGAACATTTTGAATACTTAAGGAAAAATATGTAAATCGTATGAGTGATGAATGTAAAAAGAATTTTGAGGAACTATAACCTCAATGTTAATTATGCCATTTGGATTTGGAGGTTATGCAGTATATAATGAAGTTTCTCATCGGAGATTAAGATGGAATCTGTTGCAACATTATAAAGTGATTTTGTGTACATAGGGACAATTAAAGCCTCATAAGTTGAATTTTGATATATGATTTGGAACTTGTTGCAATAGTGATTGTTTTGAAAGTTTGGAGATATTATACGTATAGAAACATTTTGGATATATATAAATATTCAGGTCAATAAAGCCTGAGGTAATTATGGAGTTTAAAAAGAACTAAATTTATGGCTTACTAAATAATTTTTTTCATACCATTCTAAATCAACATGACACATAATTGCATTCTTCATTAATTCTTATATGTTAACACACCATTTCAAAATGGCGTTGTTGAAAGAATAAAAAATCAGCATCTCCTTAAAACCTCTATAATACCCTTATTCAAAATGCATATTCTAGAACCATTTTGGGTCGATGCAATCTTCGCAACCTATTTTTTGATCAAATATATGCCTTCTATTTTTTATCGTGAGAATCTCTCCTACTAAACCTTCATTCCTTATTATATAAATTTTTGGTAGTGCTTGTTTTTTTTCATGATATTCATCCTCAATTTATTAGGATAAATCTTAAATATTTAAACACTAAATATTCTATAAACATTCTGTATTTGTTATTATTCTCCTTGCTATGTATATGGATGATATTGTCATTACTATAAGTTATAATATGTACATTTTATCTTTGAAATCCTTCCTTCAAATTTAGTTTCTTATGAAAGATTTAGCAGTTTTGAAGTAATTTTTGGGAGTGTAAGTGATAAAAAGCAAGAAAAGGCATTTTTTTTTTAATCTCAAAGGAAGTATGTATAAGATCTATTAATTAAGACTGGAAAGAAGGGGCCATGTAGTGCTCTAATGATTCCTAATTTATAATTCACCAGATATGGAGACTAGTTTGAAAACTCTAAGAAATATGGGAGATTGGTTGGAAAATTAGATTTTTTTTTTACAATAACTTTCCTTGATATTGCATATTACTATCTTCTCCAACCATTCATCATTTGGATGCTTAACAATAAATCTTATGCACTTAAATAGGAGCTCCTAGTCTAGGGATACTATATAAACATCATGGACATACTCATTGAGCGTTTCTTAGATCCTGATTAGGTAGGCTTTAAGATTGATCAAAAATGTACTATCGGCTACTGTGTCTTTATTAAAGGAAACTTAGTCTCATGAAAAGGCAAGAAGTAACATGTTATGTTTAAATTTAGTGCATAATCTAAATATAGGGCTATGGTATAATCATCATATGAATATATGAGCTCTTAATGAAAATTGGTTTTAAAGCCTAAATACCATTAAAATTGTGATGTTATAATTAAGCTACTCTATATATTGCTCTTAATCTTGTGTTTCTTGAAAGAACTAAATATATTGAAGTAAACTATCTCTTCAATTGTGAAAAAGGTGCAGCAAAACTTGATCTCTACAGGATATGTCAAAACTGGAGAATAACTTGGTGACATTTTCACAAAGGCTCTAAATAGAGCTTAGGTCAATTATATTTGCAATAAGTTAGACATGATTAATATCGATGCTCAAACTTAAGGGGAAGTGTTATAAATTAGATAATATGAGCTCGAAGAGAGTGCAGTCCTTTAGTTTCGTAAGAGAAGAAGAAATTGCCTCATGAATTCCATCTCTCAATCATCAGCATCTGCAACTCCTGTTAATCGTTCAGAGAGAGTATATGCTCTCACAGCAATTATAGTATTTAGTATGGTTTTTGGAAAGAGTTTCCAGAAGAGTGATTTTGATACATGCAACAGAATATATCCCTTATGTTGGTTGGATAATCGACAAGTTTAACCGTCATCAAAAAAAAAGTTGAGCAAGTCTCCTTGGGATTGGATTCTTTCTTCAGGCAGATCATTGATGATCACCTTAGACCTGAGAGAACGGAGGAGAATGAAGACATTGTTGATATGATGTTAAAGATAGAGAGGGACCATGCTGAAATTGGTGAAGCACGGTTTACAAAAGATAACACAAAGGCAATCCTCCTTGTAATTAAGTTACCAACTTTTCCTTCCAAGTCATGGAAATGATAAAACATAGCAGCTCGTTCTTTGAGCGATTACAAACGCCTAACAGCAAATAGTGGGACCTGAATTTAGGCTGTCCTATGGTGATGGTAATTACGAAGAAAACAACATTGGTCATGCAACATGAAGCTGCTGTGCGTAGACCCATAAGCCTTTAGTTTGCAGTTTCAGTATTGCTTTCTTAGTTTAATCAGTTTCATGACCTTCAGAAATTAGAGATTCCATAGGTTTGTCTCCTACATGTTTCTCTGCAGAACTTATTTTTGGCAGGAATAGACACCGGTGCCATTATAGGAATCAAATAATAATGAAGAAAACTCAAGATGAAGTCAGAAATGTCGTTGGAAAGAAAGGAAGAGTAACCGATGACTATTGATCAACTTAAATACCTAAAAAATGGTGATAAAGGAAACTCAGACTACCCCCTCCAGCCCCACTACTACATCCTGTTGTTGTTATCTATTTACCATACGAAGAACTAAAGATTATATTACTGAACTTTGGCTTATGAAGAACAGAAAGTAAATGTAGTAACAAGATTACTTCTTTAAGAAAACAGAGAAAACAAAGAAGAACAGAGTAGATGAAGAACTAAGCAATACGTTGAGATTTTGTTCAGTATCGAAATTGTATCTAACTTCTGTGAATACAAGCTTTTATAACATCTCAATCTCCTAATTGTCATTTAACAGAAAAAACTGACACAACTAGCTTTCTTGAATTCTTTAAAACCTGATTCTATACGTTGCATGACATTGTGTGCATGCTAAGAAACCAGTTAAACTCCACTTTTGGATTTCTAAGACATTGCTTCCACGTACTCCTCCTTGAATCAAAAATTCAGTTTTTAAATTCTCACCAAATTTTACAATTGTTCAAATCGAGAAACATGGAAGCCTTTAGTAAACAAATCAACAACTTGGTTCTCACTGTGGCGAAGGGACAGTGTGGGCACTATGGGCAGCTGCCCACACTGCCCCAAAAAATTTTCTTAAAATTTCATGTATTTTTTTTTCACCCCCACAAAATTTTTTTTGAAGCTTTTGCCCCCACTGAAATTTTTGTAGCTTTTGCCCCCATTGAAATTTTTGTTTGCCCCCATTGGAAAAACTTCCTGGCTTCGCCCCTGGTTCTCAGTATGAATATATTCAAGCTTCAACTCCCCTTCTTGTTGTATATCTCTCAGATAATAATATCTGAGCTTAAAATGCTTTGTTTTCCCATGGAAAACTGAATTCATCGAGATAGAGATCACAGTCTAATCGCAGTCTAATTATCAACATAGACCACAGTAGTAGACGTCGAATGAACTTGCAAATCTTCAATTAACTTCCAAACCTATATAGCTTGCTTTGCCGCTGTTGTAGCTGCTACCAATTCAGCTTCTAAAGTCGAGAGAGCCACCAACTCTTGCTTCTTTGAGCTCCACGAAAAACAAGCTGATCCCAACGTTAACAATATCCAGTAGTACTCTTCATATCCTCTGTTGATCCACCCTAATCACTATCAACATAACATTTAAGTTCACACCAACCTGTCTTCTCATATAGAAGACCATATTCAGTGGTTCCCTTCAAATATCTTAAAACCCTCTTGACAACAACTAAATGTTGCTTTCCAAGATTACTCAAATACTTGGAGAGCACACTAACCGAATATAGAATATCTAGTCTAATGGTTGTAATATACATCAAACAGCCTACCATACTTCTATAATTCTTACTGTCTACCTCATCTCCATCTTCTTTCTTTGTCAGTCTCTCTTTCGGACATATTGGAGTGGAAACTTGTTTACATTGATCCAGCTTAAATCTCTTCAACACATCACCGACATACTTCTTTTGGCTTACTGCTATGCGCCCTTTGCACTGATGTATTTTCATTCCCAGAAAATATTTCATCAACTCCAAATCAGTCATTTCAAAAGTGTTACTGAATTGTTGTTTCAGTAACTTAATATGATCTTCAGAACTTCCAGTTATCAACAAATCCTCTACGTAAATTGAAACTACTACAGTATCATCTTGTTGTACTTTTACATAAAGTGTTGGCTCACTATAACTTCTTTTGAAATCGATTTCCAGCAGAAATGTGTCTATCCTTGAATTCCAGCATCTAGGAGCTTACTTTAAGCCTTAGAGAGCTTTTTTGAGCTTGTATACACTTTCCTCCTTTCCTTTTATCACAAAGCCCTCTGGTTGTTGTACATAGATCTTTTCTTGCAGTACACCATTAAGAAATGTTGATTTTACATCCATTTGATGTACTTTCCAACTTTTCTTAACTGCAAGTGCCAACAGTAGTCTGATAGTCTCGATCCTGGCCACTGGAGCAAATGTCTCTCCAAAATCTATTCCTTCTACTTGGGCATACCCCTTCACCACTAATCTAGCTTTAAACTTATTGATAGAACCGTTTGGATTCAGTTTGGTTTTAAAAACCCACTTAAGTCCAATAGCCCTTTTGTCAGGTGGTTTATCTACCAAAGTCCAAGTTTCATTCTTATTCATCATGGAGATTTCTTCTTTCATGGCTTCAAACCATTTTGAGTTCCTAAGTGCTTCCTGAATCTTTGAAGGCTCCAGAATTGCTTCATTGCTCCTTTCATAAATCTCTGCCAAACTTCTAGTTCCTCTTACTAGAAAATGATCAATATCATTATCTAGCACATATGGAGTTTGCTCCTCTTCAGAGTTCCATTGATTTTGCGATCTTCTTCTTCCACAGATTCTAACTCATCCTGCTCAAAATAGTTTTCTGGATTGCCTGCCACCTCTGGAATGACTAGAGGTTATGTGACTGGTTGCCTTTCTTCCCCATTTATCTGTTTTCCTTCAGTCCAATTCCAATGTTCATTTTCAAAAAAATGCACGTCTCTACTTACCTTCACCTTTCTCTGTTCTAGATATAACAGCCTGTATCCTTTGCTCACTTCAGAATATCCCACGAAAATCGCAGGTTCTGATTTACTATCCAGTTTGTTCCTTCTGGCTTGGGGTATAAATGCATAGTAGAGAGATCTGAATACCTTCAAATTCTTCAGCTTTGGTTTCACTCCATACCACATTTCATGTGGTGTCTTATCGACAAGATCTCGGGTATGTAGCCTATTCAGCAGGAAACACGTAGTGGAAGCTGCTTCTACCCAAAAATTTTTAGGGAGCTCCTTTTCTCCTAACATACACCTCACCATCTCCACCACAGTTCTGTTTCTTCTCTCCACCACTCGATTATGTTGTGGAGTATAGGGCGTGGTAAGCTGATGTTTGATACCTACAACTTTACAGATCATTTGAAACTAGTTAGAAACAAACTCTGAGCCATTGTCTGTTCTTACAGACTTGATGCTTAGTCCTATCTGGTTTTCAACCAGAGTTTTAAACTCGTTAAACATCTTTGCAACTTGTCCTTTGTTCTCGAGACAGTAGATCCATGAATAACATGAGTAATCATCAATTATCAATAAGAAATACCTGCTCCCATTCAACGATTTTACTGGCATTGGACCACATATGTCCAAATGCAATAATTGAAGCTTCTCATCAGCCCTCCAATTTGACTTAAAAAATGGAGCACGTGTTTGCTTACCCAACATACAAACCTTGCATTCTGAGTGACAATATGAGAAAGGTGGTAGATCATAAACCATATTCTTCTTCTTCATCGCTTCTAGGCCTTTCATATGGTAGTGTCCGAGTCTTCGATGCCAAAGATCATACTTGACTGTGTCACTCACAAGTGCCTCCTATTGTATCTCTTCTGGTCTCATGGAAAAGCTCTTATTCTTCATTCTGTTGCTAAGTATTTCCTGGAGGCCAGATTTATCAAACACTTTGCAAGCATCAGATTCAAAGTGTATTGACATACCTTTTTCAATTAATTAGGCCACATTTAAGAGATTGTGCTGAATCTTAGGCACTGAAAGCACATCCGAGATGATCTTTAATCCATTCCTGGTAGAGATCTCGACTACTCCTCTTCCTTCTACTCGGATGTAGTCTCCATTTCCCAGCTTCACATTTTCCTTCACATTTTGATCCAGAAACTTGAATAATCTTAGATCTGGAGTCATATGGCTGGTACATCCACTATCTATCAGCCACTCAGATGGAAATGCTTCAGCAAGATTACATGTGACAACAAAGAGCTTCTCTTCTTCTTCTTCAGTAGCTTGCACATTCGCAGCAGCTTGAGTATCTTGTTTCTTGCATACTGCCTTCATATGTCCCCTCTGATGGCACTTCCTACACTCCACATCTGGTCACTTCCAGTACCTGAAAGCCAGATGGTTTGTCTTTCCACAATGAGGACAAGCATTATACTTGTTCTTCTTGTCTTCTCCTACGTTCTTGCTAACATATTTCTGGTGAGCCTGAGCGTTCTAAGAACTTGGTCCATATTTGATTCTTTTCTTCTTCTTGACTTTTCTTGACCTTCAGCCTTGGTAAAGGCCTTATATGCTCCTTTAGCAGCTTTTATTTTTCTCATCAGATGCTTTTTCTCTTAAGCCTGCAAGGCACTCACAATTTCAGCGAGTTTAATTTGTCTAACATCTTTGGAATTTTCAAGTGAAATTATTGTTGCCTCATATTTCTCAAGTACCGACACTAGTAGCTTCTGAACCGGCTTTTGATCTTTAAAGTCAACTCTCAAAAGTCTAATCAGATCTAAAAGTTGAATCAGCCTCTCATTGTAGTTCTTGACAGATTCATCTTCCTTCATCTGCGTTCTGTAAAACTCTCTCAAAAGGTTTAACACTTCATATTTTTCACCTTCTCATCACCTTCATACTCATTCTTCAAGAATTCCCAGATCTCCTTTGCAAAGCTGAGACCCATGAACTGAGTAAAAATTGAAGGTGCAACTGACTGGTATAAGCAAGACTTAGTTCGAGCCTTCTTGATCACCCTCTCCCTTAGCCATCTTAGTTGAGCAATCGGTGCATCTTTAGTTGGAACCTCGACAACATAGTCTTCATTAATAGGCTCCCAAAGATCTTGATCTTACAGGTATGCCTCCATCTTGATTGCCTAGATCTGATACCCTTCTCCATTGAAGATTGCAGGCCGTAAACTCTGAGTTGAACTCTTAGCCATCTCTAAGTACTTCTTTCACACAGTTACAGCCTAATCAGAAAAGAGTTAAACTTCTCAAGCCAAGAACCTTGCTTACACCTTCACAGATCCCTTAAGAATCTAACTCTGATACCACTTTGTTGTTGTTATCTATCTACCATTTGAAGAACTAAAGATTATATTACTGAACTTTGGCTTATGAAGAACAGAAAGTAAACGTAGTAACAAGATTACTTTTTTAAGAAAACAGAGAAAACAAAGAAGAACAGAGTAGATGAAGAACTCAGCAATACGTTGAGATTTTCTTCAGTATTGAAATTGTATCTAACTTTTGTGAATACAAGCTTTTATAACATCTCAATCTCCTAACTGTCATTGAACAGAAAACTGACACAACTAGCTTTCTTGAATTCTTTAAAAACTAATTCTATATGCTGCATGACATTGCGTGTATGCTAAGAAACCAGTTAAACTCCACTTCTAGATTTCTGAGACATTTCTTTCACATATCCACGAGAAATATTGTAACACTTTTAAATCAATGGCCACAATGTCTATCCCAAAATTCTGATACAAGTTAATGCTTGGGCAATTGGACGAGATCCGAAATACAGGGAAGACCCTAAAGAGAACCCCATGAAGATTTGTTGATAGCAATCTTTTGTACTGTTTTGATTGGAAATTACCAACTGGGATAGAGAAGGGAGAGATAAACATGGAAGAGGAAGATGGACGACGACTTACCATCTCTAAGAGGATGGCTCTCAGCCTTGTGCCTGTCAGCTACCTCTAGAGAGGTTAGGAAAATGATGGAATCTCTAAGGCACTTAACAAAACTGAACGTGCAGTTGCATGTACCATTTGCTTTCATTGGTTCTTATATATGTCTTGTGACTGACTTACGATGCTGTAATATCTAGGAATACCTGACGTATAAAATGGTGTCTTAATTCATGGTATTTGATGAAACACCCAATTATTCAGAAACAAGAAAGTTTTTTGTATAAAGAAAAGAATATCTTACTATGGCGTAAGTGTAAGAGGTAGTAGTATTAGGTTCAAGAGAGCTCATAAATTCAATCGACGGTAAGTTGTTGATTAGACATTCAGTTCAATTTTGGACTGTGCGAGAACTATTTTGGTCTCCACACTTTCCATCAGTACTAAGAACCAGAGGAGAGAAAATTGACCTCAGACGAACCAAAAAGACAGTGTAGTTGCTATTCTGTTGACAGGACCACAAATGGGCATCTATAGACACTCTGCCCTTTGTAACAAGGTATCACTTCTCTGATGCTGAAGTGGAAAATTTGCAACAATAAAGAAGTGTATAAATCATAGAAGAGGTTCCGAAAGTTCCATCTCATTGGAATTCTGATGATGTGTTTCAGTATTACGAATGCCTACGAAGTCTAGCCCAAGCCATTGCCATGGCCAGCATACATATCTCGGCCCACTACGGCCTCGTGAGTCCTCTCGGTTTTCTAACTCTTCAAGCTGACGACCGAGTTCTTCTACCCTATCCCTCAGCCTAGATGCCCTCATGTCAGCCAAGCTTAATGACTTCTCAGCAGCCTCTCTAGCTGCCATTGCAGCAGCTGCGGTTTCTTCTTTGAATTTAAGCTTCTTCTGTGATTCCGACAGAGCTTGCCTGGCCTCTTCAAGCTCCTGCTTAACTGTAGATAACTGCATTAACCAAAGGAGGTTTAATTAGCTTTGTAATCTTTGCTTCAATGTAGACAGTGTTTAACATGACATTTTCACGATGTAACGACTTAAACTAATGATTCCAAAAAAAAAAAAAAAAAACAAAGATGGGGGATCCTGAAACAAGATTCTGCAAAATTCTTAAGTTTCCTTTCTTCATTCTTCTATTCAAAATATGAACCCTGTCTTCAACCAAAATATCATAGGTTTTCAATCGTAAATGCAAAACCCTCTGAACTCAAATTTTTGAAGACACTTCCCCATTGCATTCAATAATTTGTTTTCATACTCCAGTCCTATACGTCAGCATAAATTGAATCCCTCTCTCCTATTAAGAGCCATCACACATTCAATTCCACGAAACACCATTACTGTTGCGAGATTCACCTTGGCACAAGATTCTTTTTATCCATAAGTTTATGTAAGATAACACCAATCTTGTGAGATAATATTGTTCAAATGACCCATGTACAGGCTCATATTGTTTATAAGTTATAACCAAACTAGACCGGATACCTGAGCCACAAACTCTTGTTCAACAGCTCCGCCAGCAGCAGCCTCTTGCTCTGCTGCTACTTTCCATCTCGTAATTTCTTCTTCAGCAGCAGCAATGTCCATCATGAGCCCTTCAATCTGCAATTCCAGAAAGGAACATGGATATGAGCCTGACAAAATAGTTGGCATAATCATGAGTCTCTCCAAGTTATTCAGTGGAGAATGCTGATAGACAAACAACTTCCAACGGTAAAAGCATTGTATAAGACAATATTGACTTACGTTTTCATTTGCTACTCTTTCCTTCTCTTCAAGTTTTTCTATGATGTGCATTCTATGGTTCAGTTCCTTAGCTTGGCCCTCCACGCGTTCTTTAAGCAACCTTGACTCCGCCCTTAATATAATAAAGCAGGTATACAGAAAAACTGAACGATCAGTCAAGAACAAGTTGTGACCTCACTACCTTTAAGAAAGGTCGAAATACCTTAATTCCTCCACAGAATGCCGGAGCTCAATAATCTCTAGCTGAGATTCCTTTACAATATTCTCCAATGCACCAGCCTGTGATCAATAAGTGATTACAAGAATAATTAGGATTATTAAACACAAAACCTGGCTTGAAGATAAAATCATTGATGGAGGAAATAGACTAACCAAGGTATATATTTCATCATCATTGTCCAGCGAGCCACCATTAATTGAAACCTCACTATCCCCGATGACCTTACTGAATTTAAAATCTATCCCAGACTCTCTCAAACCATTTTCAGCCACTTGAAACAACTCGTTGGGCTTTGAATCCAGTGAAATCTTTTTAGATAAAGCGCCCCTAAGTAATGAGCCAATATGTTCTTTCTCCTTAACCAACCTACTCACCGTTTCATTCAAAGCTCTCACTTCATTACCTTTTTCCTCCATTAAATCCCTTGTTTTTTCAACAACAACTCTACTCAACTCATAGATTGATTCCATCCCGGCCAAAGAAGCACGTATATTCTCCTCAATGTCCGTTTGTTGAGGTAGGAAAAGGGACTCTGACAAGTCCGAATCCGAATGATTAGCATCAACCATCTTTATCACATCATAGAGTCGGTCATGAATTTTGGCTACAAGATTCAACTGATCAACCAACAACGGCCTCTGCAACTCAATCTTTGACTCCAAATTCCTCAAATTCCCATCATACTCATCAACTAACCCTTTCAACTCCAAAGCTTCCTTTTCAACCAAACGAGACTTCTCCAACATATCATTTTCAATCTCATTTACCTTTCCCTCCTTCTCCGTCATAACTTTCTCCAAATTCTCAATCAAAGAAGCTTTTTTTGCAACCTCATCTCTCAACCCACTAATCATAGCTTCAAGCTGCGAAACCTCGATAGCAATCTCATAATTCCTCTGCTCCATTTGCTCTCTAGCATCATTCCTAGACTTGGCCATCAGATCAATCTGTTTAACGAGCTCCTCAACAATCTCATTCGTCCTCTTAATAACTCCATAAGCAACTGCTGGCAACCCAGTGTACTTATGTGATTTGGGTAATCCAGCAGCAGCAAAATTTTTAAAGTTACTAACTTTCCCAGAAATTTTCTCAATCCCACTCGCAAGCATATGCCTCGAATTCTCAATTTCAGAATCCAACCCCTCCCTAACTCTAACCACCTCGTCCAATTGCTTCACAACTTCATCTCTCTGTTTCAAGGCCTCATCTTTTAACCGATTAACCTCGCTCAATTCTCTCAAAGCCTCTTCCTTTTCCCTTACAGCTTCGTCGCGTTGCCTCGCGCACTCGTCTCTCTTCTTAATCGCTTCGTGAGCCAAAGCCTTTAACCTTCCAAAAGAGATCTGAAGCTCCGATTTCGATGACTCGGCCGCTTGGCGCAAAGCTCGCTCGTGATCAAGCTCGGCGACGAGCTCGCGAAGCTTCTCAACAGAGACATCATCGGTACCAACAATCGGAATCGGGTCATCCACTTCAACGTCGCTCAACACCGCATCGGCGTCGTCTTCGTCGGCAGCGGTCGTGGCCATATCCAAAAGTAAATTACTATTTACTGGTCAATGAAATCTACAACAAAAACAATGAAATCTAACCCAGCGTCGCAGCATATACGACTTTCGAAGAAACAAAGAGTAGTACAAGGAAGAAGCGTAAAAAAATAGGATAGAACGAAGGAAGCTACCAACCAACCAGTCCGACTCCGAGACCGACCCTTCTCTCGTCTCATTCGGAGCAACTAACCAGAAGCCCAGCCCAATTCAATCCTTGACTTGATTGGACTCCTCTACCCAATAAACAGAAGCTAAATAAATTTATAGTGATTAACATCTTATTTTATTTAATACCTTCCCATTTAGCCCTTTAAGCAAGGATGTTATACTATTGTTTAATTAATTTTAAATACTTCATTTATATAACAGGAGGGACTTTTTATATGTCTTGTTTAAATATCTCTAAACTAGCTAGGTAAACCTATATAATTCTAGACCTCTGTAAACCCTGCATCAATTAAGAATAAATTAATAATATCTATTCAAATGTATTTTAAATATCTTAACATGCATTTATATTCATTTTCCTTTCTTCTTTTTGTAAGTTGTAAAAAGATTTCTTTAATTTTTATTTCAATTTTTATAACCAATGTAATGGCTCTTTCTTTATAACCTTTCGAATATTTAATACCAAAATTTTATCAATTTGTAATTTATTTTGTCAATTTGGTGAAAATTGTGTTACAAAATTGGTGGAAATTGTGTATAAATATATAGATAACAAAAATAAATAAATAATTAGAAATAATATCAAAATTTTAATAATAAATCATCTATATATATATAATTGTCACATCCATTATACGAAACCTACAACCATCCACACACATAGCAACCAAATTCATATACATGCATTCAAGGTATACAATTCTATTCAATGATATATATATATACACATTACAAAACTTCCCAATGCTTAACATTACATTTAACAATAGTAATACATCTTAACATTTACATGGTAATAAAAAAACATATAATTTCCTTTCTTCATTACATGTATAGTCATTTTTAACTAAAAACACATTTCAAAAGTATTTTTTCTCCAATCTGTTGGCCTTGGCCCCTGTAGATATTTCATATACCTTACTTGTAACGCCCCACTCCCGCGTGACTCGAACCCGACATCGATGATGATATCTGAGTCCGTGCCCTGCGAGGGTGGGGTGCTACATCACTCAGTCAAAACGCAGTATAATTTTTTTTTGAAACACAAACATACACTATGCGGAATAATTATGGTCATAAACAATCACCGACAAATACAATGACCACGGGGGCCCTTTTCATCATTACAAATTATTACAGTATGTTGACTTTACAGTTGGACCTAATCATTTGTACAAAAATTCAGAAGATACAGTTTTAGAAGACACTAATGCAGACGCGAACTGATCCCGACCTCTATCTCTCATTCACATGC
>JANZLC010000001.1:5786654-5796725 GCA_026413385.1 Erythroxylum gracilipes
AAATGGCCATATAGGAATTCAGTAAATTCCACTGTATGATTTAAAAGGGCTTATGCCATATTTGATTATGGTCTTCCCCATATTGTGCCTGTGATTCAAAAAAAAAAGTACCAACTTCTGAGTAATCGAGTGTTTAGCATGCCACCCTCACGGGACAAGGACTCGGATATCACCAACGATATCGGGTTCGGGTCACGCGGGAGTGGGGTGTTACATCCATTGACTTCTTCAAATATTTAGACATGTTAAATTCAACCTGCTCAGCACTAATTCTTAAAATAAGTTTTTCTTCATGCACATCAACTAATGCCCTACTAGTATTTATAAAGGGCTTACCCAAAATCAATGAACAATTTATATTGGCTTCAAAATCCAACATAACAAAATCAACAGGAATAATAAATTTATCCACTTTTACCAACACATCTTCTACAACTCCAAATGGACTCTTAATGGATTAATTCGCAAGCTAAATGAGCATGGATGTTGGCTTGACCTCTCTTAATCCTAATTTCCTTAAAATAGACAAAGGCATCAAGTTAATACTTGCACTTAAATCACATAAGCATTTAGAAAATTTAAAGTCACCAATAACACATAGAATAGTAAAACTCCTTGGATCTTGTAGTTTTGAAGGCATTATGCTTAAGATGATTGAACTACAATTCTCCATTAAGGTTACGGTCTGATTGTCTTCCTAAGTGCATTTATATGTGAGTATGTACTTAAGAAACTTCCCATACTTGGGCATGCACTCCAAGGCTTCCAATAATGATAATTTAATTTAAAGCTTCCTCAGTTTCTCCAGAAACTTGGAAAACTGAGTGTCTACCTGATGTTGTCTCACCCTTTGTGGATACGAGAGTTTAGGCTTGTAGGGTGGTCGTGGTACATATGACCTCTCTTCTACTTTCTCTTCTTTTATCTCCTTGCCTTCCTCCTTTGTTTGACTCTCCTTTTGCACACTTGGCTCCTCCATTTGCTCGCCACTTCAAAGTGTGATTGCCTTGAGTTGTTCCTTTGGGTTGGCTTCAATGTTGCTTGGTAAGCTACCTGCATTTCTAGAAGACAAAGCAGTAGCAAGCTGACCTACCTGAACCTCCAAGTTGTGGATGAAGGAAGTATGGTTCTTCAAGATTTGGCATCCTGGCTCGAAACATTCATTTCTGATTCTCTTCCTGCCTTCTTTGACTTTCCTCCTGGCTTGAGAATTTAGACCCCAATACATCCATTAACTTGTCCATTTTGCTCTCCGAAGACCCAAGATGGTCTTATTAAAATTCGAACAACCCTTGTAGTTTTGCTTGGCCACCTACATTGTTAGTACTCCAAGAAACATCTGGGTAGTCTTTCTACCCCGGATTATAAGTGTTAGAGTATGGATTGTTACCTCGATTTGGTTAGCCCAAGTAATTTACCTGAGCTCCCAATAAGAAGCATTCTGTTGTGTAATGGTTGTCATGCCCACATAAACTCACAGTGAACCTACATGGCTTTGGCTATGGATGAAGAAGTTCCTTGCATATTGTTCAACTGCTTGGCGAGGGAAGTAATCTAAGCTTGCAAGGTTGTGAAAGAATCAATTAGAATCATGCCTTTTTGTTCCATTATGCCTTGCCTACTCCTTTCGTTCGACCATATACAACTATTACTTACCAACTCCTCCAAAAGATCATGAGCCATCTCAATGGTTTTCCTCATCAATGACCCTCCAACAGCTACATCTATTGTCCCTCTTGTAGTCTGATTCACGTCATTATAAAATGTTTGTAGTAAGAACTCCCTTAGAAGGTTACGGTGTGGACAGCATCTTTGCTACTCTTTGAACCTCTCGCATGCTTCATATAATGACTTCCCTTCATGTTGCTGAAAGGTTGTTATTTCCTTGATGATCCGCATAGTCTGTGTCAATGGGAAGTACTTGGCAAGGAAAGCTTGGGCTATTTACTCGTATGTAGTAATATGAGATGCATTACGTGAGTTGTACCATGTCTTAGCTTGACCTCTAAAAGTGAATGGAAATAATTTGAGCCTCACATCATCATCAAACATCCCTTGGAATCTAAAAGTGTTGCATATCTCCAAAAAGTTTGCTAGGTAGGCATTGGGATCTTCAGTTGATAACCCATAGAATTGAACATTGTTCTGGAGTATGTTCAGGAGTGCCAACTTGATTTCAAAATTGTTTTCTATGATTACAGGCCTTACAACTCCTTGTGGACTAAATTCGGGCCTTATAAAATCCATCAATGTTCTTTGTACCCCAACTTGTTCTCTTTTTTTCTCCATGTTTTTTTGAAGATTTTCTTGGTGCTTTGCTCTCCATAACCTCCTCTCTTATCTTGTAAAATTAGAATTTTTTTCTTCAAAAGCTTCGTCAGGCCTTTTATGCTCCTTGTGTTCATTCACCTACAAATACATATGGAAAAGTATCAAACACTCCCAAATCAAAGTTTCCCAAACTAAACAATATACTAAACAAACAATCACTGGCAGGGCGCTAAAAACTTGTTGATTGCAAAACCAATTCACTAGTTTTATTATTAAGATTGCAAGTATACTGGGTGTAACTTGTAGTAAAGAATAGATATCAATCCTTCGGAGATAATGTTTTGACGCTACTTAATTCAGGCTGGTTTGTTTGAGGACCAATTTTAATAAATATAAATTGAAAAATTAAACTAAATCAAACAACTAACAGTGAACAAATGATAAAGCAAAAGTGCAGAAACTTGGAATTTAAGATTTAACAATTAGAGATCACTCTTTCCCTATCTGATCTCCCTCCTACCTTGTTAATTGAATTATGCCTCACCTAAGATGTCCTAATGTATTAACTACCCTCTCTCAAGGTGTAATTAATTGTCCCTAGCCAAATTAAATGGGAATGACTAAGCAATCTCTCAATCTACAAAATCAATCCACCAATTTAACTAGCTATGAAGTTATCCTATGGGTAATTAACTAGTTAGGCAAGATCTATCTCTAACTAATCAATTAACTTGATGAATTTAGGTCTATAGAGTGCCAATTCTCATTGTACAACCCTACACAATTTATCTAACTCAATTTCTCAATATATTGTAAGGTATAAGCTCAACATTCATCAAAAGCATCATTTGTTCAAATCAACAAGGTAGTAGTTCAAAAGTAATCTCTAAAAATAACCCAGCCACTCATAATTTCATTAACTTCCCCAACAATTATATGTTAGAAGATGCTAGAAGAGAAAATGAAATAAGAATTAGATGAAGCAAGCTCCTCTTCTTCATTGCCCAAATCTGGAAAATCTAGAGTTGGTGTGCTCTTTGCCTAATTTAGAATGGAAAACTTAATTCTCTACCTCTCTCTAGGCTCTAAATCTGTTTTTTAGCTCAATGAGGAAAGTTCTCACAAGATCGTGGGAGTTACAAGAACCTAAAAATAAGTGAAACCTGCGTGTCTCTTTGGGTTAGGGATCCCACGATCGTGGGAGTTAACATGAATCCCAAGATCGTGGGTTCTTGTCTTACAACTCATCCACTTCTTTTCTCCTCTCTTGGTCCCTAGCTTAATCACAAAGGTGGTGACCCTCTATTCCTACATCAAAATGATCAATTCTTACCTTAAATCAACATCAAACATAAAAGAACAACCATGAAGATCAAACTAAAAATATATACAAAATAAGTCCTAAAACACAACAATAACAACCTATTATGCAAGAAACACATGCCAAATACTTAGAAAAACACACTCTAATGCACAACTATCGACATTTTATTTCAAAGACAACCATATTATAAAAGATGGATGAAGTTCCTCAACATAACCTAAGCCTAAAGTTAAGAGATTGTTATGGATTGAACTGCATTATATGTCAATCAAGAAAGAAAAATTAACTTATCAAAAATAAATTGAAGAAGTAAGGAAAGAGATCATATACAACTAATCTAGAGATCCTCAATGTTACATAAACCAAAATGAAAATATGATATTGAATCTTTAATAAAAGAAATAAGGAGTCAAGTCTATATGTAGAAGCTATTAAGCACAAGCAATTGAAAGTAAAGATTACTGTGGTAAAAGTTTACTAACATTTATAAATAAGAAAATCATGGAAGCTTTGGCTGATAGATATATAGAATGTATTCCTATATAGAGAGGCTAATACCACAAGGATTCAAGAATAAGACTTATCTAGAATGTATATGCAAATAAAATAAGATTTTTACAGATTTAAGTAAGTACTACGCGTTTAGTATGGTAAATATTAGAGTTTATAGTACAATATGATTACAAATTAGTTCCTAGAAAATCCAACTTATTCATTATGAATAAGATGGAAGGTTAATGATTATTCAAATATATGTGGATTAATCTAATCATCCCCAGAGATGAAACCAACGAGATTAGCCATATTAGAGCTAATATATCCATACAATTCCAAATGAAGGACCTTAGTGAAGACACTTTCTAGATTTTAAGGTAGAGAATTCAAAAGAAGCATTATTTATACACGAATGCATGTAATGAACTTACAACAAAAATTTACATGCTCAAATGTAAACGTATCTCAACTCCGATATAGATAAATACAAGTTTATGCTTATTTTAATAAAAAGCTTAAGAGTATCTAACTTTCTGCATGTAATAAGTTAGAATTCTCATTTACCTCATCCTAATTCCATTTGAAATAACATGTAACATTATAGTTATTAGTCAATATGTATTGTAACTAAATAAGTTATATCTAGAAGCAATACAATGGATTTTGAAGTATATCAATGGTTCTATCGATTACAATATCCTATGTAAGAAAGGAGTAGTATATGAAGTAATTAAATTATGTGATGCTAATTATGCTAGAGTTTATGATACAAGAGACCAACTATATAGTATATCTTTAATCTTAAATTAGGGATAATATCTTGAATTCAGTAAAAGAGAACAAATAGTTTCATTGTACAATATAATGAAGAGTATACAGGAATATAATTAGCGATATAAGAAATTAACCGGCTTATGCAACTAATAAAGTTTATGTATCATGAAGTAAAATATATAAAGAAAATATATTGTGATAATTAGTCTACTATTTGACTTGCTACAATTCATTACCATTATACTAAAGAATAGCTACTTTATAAAGAAATTGAATTATAACTACTTGAGACTAAAGACATATTAACTAAAATGCTTAGTAGAACAAGATTATAAAGTTCAAAAGACAATTTAAGTTAATGAAAAAATCAAGATAGTAGTCATTAGAGAGGAGTGTCAAGAAGTTGTACCTTTTATAAATATTTTACCATGGAAAGTTGTAGCATAGGTAACCGAATTTCTTAAATCGACGAAAATTGTGTCACAAAGTTGATATCATCACAAAATAGAGTTTTTCAAGTATGAAGTATGGTGAAAACTATGAGTTTGGGATTGAGAGTGTTCAAGCGTGATTACATGAGCGCAAAAAGTGAAATACTAAATAATAAAATCACAAAACTGCATTTTTGTTGGTTTTTTTGACAAATAAGTAAAAATTATTTTTTCTATTATAGAAATTATACATTATTCATATCACATATGTTTTAAATAGTTAATGATCTGTTTCTATAGCATTTTGCAACAACTGCCCTTTAAGTACAGACAGAATAAAGCATTATGTGCATAAAATAACCTACAAACTACATACTTCGAATAAGTTACTTGAAATTAAGTGATGGGTTAGATTTAATTAGCTTTTATAGGCCAGAACATGTCTCCATTCTCACCTGACCATCCTCTTCAAAATCTTTTGTAAGTTACAGTCTTGTTACTTTTATTCAAATCTGCAATTTTTTATATTAAAATTTTTTTAAAGAACTTGCTTAGGATGTATATTATATTTTATTATTATTAATATTATTTGTTATTAATATTATTTAGTTTATTACTTATTTCATATTTTATTTATTAAATATTTATTATTTATTTTTTGTTATTTTATTATTTGTTGACTTTGTGACATATGTTCAAATCTCAAATTGGAGAAACATAATATTGAGAGAGCCTTCTTAAGCTATAAAAGGAGGGCTTTTCCATCTTTTATCTGACATCCTAAAAATTATCTTTCCATAAGACAAAAATTCCTTCTCTCCTTTTATAGTATTTCACTTTTACTATTTCCTAAAAATAATGAAATATTAATTGAGTAATGTCCGAGGAAGTAGACATAATTGGTTGAACCTCATTAAATTGTGTTCTTTATTTTTCTACTTAATAGCTATTGTTAGGTATAGTTATAGTGAATTATTGTGCTATTAAATTACATGTCTAGGAAAATTCTGTCTAGGAGGTTGGATTTTAAGTGAGACCATTTATGACCCCTCTAGTCTTTCCTAGGAATTTACCTTATGTGAATTTTTAGTACAATCGTTCACACTCTATTCACCTAGGCAATAGTGCTCAAGGTGAATTTGTTATTATTGGTGGAGATTAACCCTAATTTCACAACAATTGGTATCAAAGCTAAGGTTTTTTCTTAGCAGTGGTTACAGCATAGTGTGATCTTCCACATCAGAAAAGATTTTTTCTTGCGCTCTTTGAATTTCGCATTGACAACTATTGAATAGAAATTGTAGCAAAAATGACATAAATTAAAGATACGACCGCACCAACAACTTCTACCTCATCTATTCTAGCAAAGACTGTTGTGACAAATGCAAGATCTACGGTGGATATTTTTATGGTACAGGTCATTTCGACATGTGGCAAAATGAAGTTCAAGATGCTCTTTTTCAATAAGATCTTGACACTACTATTGAAGAAAAGAAACCAGATGATGTTAAGGAGATAGATTGGTAGACTATAAATTGTTTGACATGTGGTACAATTCGATCGTGTCTTTCTAGAGAGCAAAAGTATACTTTCTTAAAAGAAACTTCTACATCTAAATTGTGGAACACATTGGAAGAGAAATTCTTAAAGAAAAGCAGTCATAATAAGCTCAATATGAAGAAGAGATTGTTTCGTTTCTCTTATGTTTCGGGTACTACTATAAATGATCACATCATTAGTTTTAATCAGTTAGTTACTGATTTAATAAATTTGGATTTGACATTTAACAATGAAGATCTGGCTTTGATTTTGTTGGGATCCCTTCTTGAGGAGTTTGAGTTTCTTAAAACTACTTAACTTCACATGAAGGTTGATGTATCTCTTAGTGAAGTTATAACTGTTTTATACAGTCATGAATTGAGAAGGAAGACAAAGGAAGAACGTACAAGTGGAGCAACAAAAGCTTTGGTAACAAGAGGTCGTTCGCAAAGCCAGACTAAATGAAAGAAAAGGAGATCGAAGTCAAGGCTCAAATTAAGCAAAGATAAATGTGTCTTTTGTCGGAAAAAAGGGCACTGGAAAAATAATTGTCCAAAGCTAAAGAATAAAAACAAACTTGATAAAGGAAATGTTGATTCAAATTCAAATATTGCTAAGTGTGAAGATACGGACTTAGATCTCTCATTGGTTGTTACATCCTCAATAAGCCCTTCTAATCTATGGCTGCTCGATTCAGACTGTCACCATCACATGTGTCTCAATCGGGATTGGTTCTCTGATTTTAAAGAGCTAGAAGGTGGAGATGTTTACACAAAAAATGACAATCCCTACACAAGAAATGGGATTGGTTCAGTTTGCTTAAGGAATCACGATGGAACAATGGGGACTCTAACAGATGTCAGATACGTGCTAAGTTTGACAAAGAATATCATTTCTGTGGAAGTCCTAGAATCAAAGGGTTACACTATAAATGCAGTAAATGGAGTAATGAAAGTCATCTCTGGTGCATTTGTGGTAATGAAAGGAATTCCAAGAAATAATAACCTATATTATTACCAAGGTTATACAATAATTGGAATAATAGTAGTAGCTTCTAATGATGATGAAGAGCTAAAAGCAGCTAGGTTATCGCATATGCACTGATATGCAGGTGAAAAATCCTTGAAGATTTTAGTAAATAAAGAATTGTTGAAAGGAGTTCGAGCCTGTAAATTAGACTTTTGAGAACATTATGTTAAAAGGAAGCAAACAAAAGTGAAATTCATCACAGCAATCTATGATACAAAGGGTATTTTAGATTATGTTCACAATGATGTGTGGGGACCTTCCAAAACAGCTTCTTTGAGAGGAAAACACTATTATGTGACCTTTTTTGATGATTTTTCTCTAAGAGTATGGGTGCATACTATGAAGACTAAGGATGAAGTGTTGAGAGTTTTCCTCAAATGGAGGAAGATGGTGGAAACTCAAACAGGCAGAAGGATCAAGCGTCTCCGTACAAATAATGGTGGGAGTACATGAGTCATCCATTTTTAGAAGTTTACAAAGATGAAGGTACTGTCAGGCACTTCATAGTCAGGGATACACCATAACAAAACGGGGTGGCAGAATGTATGAACCAGATTGCTGGAGAAAGTTCTGTGTATGCTGTCTAATACTAGGTTGGGCAGAGAATTTTAGGCTTAAGTTGTTACATATGCTTGTCATCTCAGCATTCACCTTTCATCAACTGCTATTGGTAGTAAAACATCTTTGGAAAAATGGTTTAGAAAACCTGCTACAGATTATGATTCATTACATATGTTTGGTTCTACTGCATACTATCATGTTAAGGAGTCAAAGTTGGATCCACATGCAAAGAAAGAAATTTTCATGGGGATAACCTCTGGTGTGAAAGGATATTGTCTTAAGTGCCCAGAGTCAAAGAAAATAATTTTTAGCAAGGATGTTACCTTTGACGAATCTACCATATTAAGAAAGGTGACAACTAAAAAAGTTAAGCAGACAGATGGTACTCTAAAATAGGTGGAGTTTGAAGGAAGAATTGTTACCCTAGCAAATGATGAAGCAGATGTAGAAACTCCTGTGGTAGAAGAGGAGCCAGATGAAGAAGAGGTTCCAACCCAAGAACCTCCATAACAACAATTATCAATTGCATTGAGAAAGCCAAAAAGGAACATTCAAGTACCTATTTGTTATGTTAATATGGTGGCTTATGCATCTCCAATCGAAATTGATGACATTCTTACCACTTATAAGGAAGCAGTCCAAAGTTCATAAGAAGATAAGTAGAGGATATCCATGAATGAAGAAATACATTCCCTTCATAAGAATCAAACGTGGAAGCTAGCTAGTCTCCTAAAGGGAAAGAAGGAAATTGGATGCAAATGGGTATATGCAAAAAAAAAGATGGATTTTCTGATAAGGATGATGTTCATGACAAAGCAAGGCTAGTGGCCAAAGGCTATGCTCAGACGGAGGGAATTGATTATAATGAAGTTTTCTCTCCAGTTGTAAAACATTCCCCCATTCAAATTTTGTTAGCTTTAGTAGCACAGTTTGATATGGAACTAATGCAATTGGATGTAAAAACTACGTTTTTACATGAAGACTTAAAGGAGGAAATATATATCACTAGGCCTGAAGGTTTTAAAGTTGTTGGAAAAGAGAATATGGTGTGCAAGCTTGAAAATTGTTGTATGAATTGAAGAAAACTTCGAGACAGTGGTACAAACAATTTGACAATTTTATGATGAAGAAAAAGTACACAAGAAGCAAATGCAATTACTATGTGTATAGATGGATCGTACATCTATCTTGCCCTGTATGTTGATGATATGCTGATAGCTTCAAAGAATCAAAGAGAAATTAAAAGATTTGAAGATTCAGTTGAATCAGGAGTTTGAAATAAGGGATCTGGATGAAGCCAAGAAAATTCTCGGCATGAAGATAAGTAGAGATAGAAAGTTAGGGAGATTGTGTTTGACTTAAAAACAATATTTGAAAAAGGTACAACATTTTGGCATGAATGAAAAGTCAAAACCTGTTAGTACTTCGCTCGCTCCTTATATAAAGCTCAGTGCATCTTTATCTCCAAAGAAAGATGCAGAATGAGAGTACAAGTACCGTATGCAAATGCAGTTGGTAGTTTGATGTATGCTATGGTGTGTACAAGGCCCGATATTTCATAGGCAGTTAGTGTAACGCCCCATTTTAGGGGTTAGAATAGTAAAAAAATTCGGTACGTGTTATGATTTCTATTTGGATCTTGGCATA
>JANZLC010000001.1:5805575-5824646 GCA_026413385.1 Erythroxylum gracilipes
AAATATAATTAATTATATTTTTCTCTTTTTAGTAATTAAATATAATTAATTAAAATATATTAAAATTTGATGTAAAATAAATTTTTATTTCTAAAAAATTTAACAAATTTTATTTCTCAATATTTTTAACAAACCAATCACTATTAATGGTAATGGTAATTATTCATTTCTCTTAACCAACCATCATAATTAAAATGATTATTTCTATTCTCATTCCTCACTATATTCACTCTCATTTTTATTACCATTCCTCAATGCAAACCAATCACCCCTTAATGA
This sequence comes from Erythroxylum gracilipes, assembly GCA_026413385.1. Lineage (NCBI taxonomy): Eukaryota > Viridiplantae > Streptophyta > Magnoliopsida > Malpighiales > Erythroxylaceae > Erythroxylum > Erythroxylum gracilipes. Next base: position 5,805,855 of record JANZLC010000001.1, read on the forward strand.
TTAATGTTATCAAATGCTTAAGAAATTCACTTTAGGTTATCTTTGGTTTTAGGTACAATTCAGAAGCGAAAGACATAAAGTGAGTTGAAAGCATAATATCTGAGTCGTCTTCTTGAGATTTACACACTTGTCTTCATGGAACAAGAAGAAGAAGGATTAGAGCAAGAGGATCAAGAAATGCATAAAGATGAAGAATAAATGGACATAGCCAATAGCTCACAGACATGACAAATAAGTCATGGTCGTGAGACATATTGTCATGGGCATGAGACTCTTCTCACACCCATGACAAATGTAGCGTGACACACTAATCACGCCCGTGACTTTCACACCTGGAGCCCAAAAACCTTACTTTTTAGTATAAAAAGAACATGTGACAACAAAAAAATTTATGAAATGTTTATGAATCATTTTAGTGGTTCGGGAGATGAAGTGAATGAAGAAGGGCGAAGCTCTCATCCTTTGGAGACCCATGGAGGGCTAGGCTTTCTCAACCTAGTTTGGAGGTGATATCGATGCCAAAGAACCGGGTTAAGCATATCTTTCATTGTCTTTGTTGTTCTTTCTCTCTCAATAATTGATTATGTTATCTTTTGTTTATTATCTGGGTATTGTGTTAAGATGATCTTAATGCATTAATTGGATTGTTTTATTACGAACCCATTGCTAGAATCTTTAATATAATTCGTAATTGTTATATTGAGATTTGTTTGTGGCAACTAATGGTTTCAGATCATTAGGGATATAATCTGTAATTATTGTCTTTCCGATTGGTGTCGAATCATTAAGGATAACATAACCTAGGTTAAATGACCTGAATGTATGTGATTGTTGCCTTGATTAATCTATTTTTCTAACTCATAATGCGCCTGTCTAATTAAATCTAAAGAGCTTTTCCTAGGTTATTTGTTGATTAGGTTTAATTAACAAACGTCTCTTAATTAAATATGACCTAAGGGACAACCAGGGTTAGGAGAACTTATCGTTAACCTACGATTAATAGTTGCTAGGAGGGGTATGAGAATAACAATTAAGTGAAGTATGTTTAATTGTGTGTAGGCTGAGATTGCATCGATGACTGGGTCCCTAACGAATTCATCACTTTTGTCATTTTTTGAATGTTTACTTTAATTTGTTTTTGTTATTTTATTTTTTTATTTTTTATTTTAAACTAGACCGAAACCCCCCATGACCTAAACACCAATTCTTTTCATAACAAAAGCTAATTGAACACTCTTTGTGGGATCGACCTAGACTCATTACTGCTTAGTTATAGGTCTAGTTATTTTGAGTAGTGTTACGACACGCTACATTAATTTTTTCGAGTGTGGTGCTATAGTTCTTTTTTAATTTCAATTGGTGTTGTGTACATATTTGTTTATAATTAGTTTCTTTTCAGTTATTTCTTGAACTTTTCATCTTTTTTTAGTGTTTATGTGTTTTTAAAAAAATTCATAAAAGGAAGTAACTTTTTCTATAACTCATCTTCTCAATTTTATAACCAAGTTTGGCCTGATTATACGAACTTCGGTTATGGATGAGATAACCAACAAAATTACTTCCTTGATAGTTTGTAGGACATGCAACAATTCTCGTATAGACCAAAAGCTTCTTATTATGACTCAAGTCCTTCTTTAGAAGAATTGTTTAATGTTATGGCTGCTAACAATATCAAAATTCAACAGAATAACTTATAGATTCAACAGAATACTCTACAATTCTAGTTGGATGGAAGGCAATTTTGGTAGGATATAAGTTCTAACGTCCAAGGTTTGGAGAGCCAACAATACTCAGGTACATCTCTAGAAGAATTGGTTAATGTTATGACTGCTAATACTTTGCAATTTCAATAGGGTGTACAACAGTTGCAGTAGTTTCAGTAGGAAGTGATGAAATCTTACCAAGATACAACATCGAGAATCCAAAACTTGGCAAGCCAGGTGGGTCAGCTGGTAGAAACTCTCAACCTCCTAACATCACAACGCAAAGAAATGTAACAATCTCAACTTGAGGAGTACCCAAGGGGCGTTAGTATAGAGACCTTACAAATTAAAGAGGAGTTTGAGAATTTTGAGAGAACTACTCAAAGAATTCCTTGTGAAAAAGAAGTTGAGGAGTTAGAAGGAGAAAAGGATACATCATTTAGCTCGAACGTCAGTACCGATTCTGTGATTATTGTTAATACTAACCCTTCACCTTTGTATGGTAGATTGGATAAATTAAACGAGGAAGAAAAGGGTGAAGAGACATTTTAGATATTTCAAAAGTGCATAGACTCAGTAGAGATTGGAAGTTTGAAGATAAGGAATATGTTGAAAATGGGAGTTCATCAACTTAGGCCCTATCTTGAAGAACCTCAAGTGGAGGAAGCACAAGTGACACCTAAAGATCATAACTTTGTCATGTGATGAGGAAAACTAGGAGTTAAACCAGCGACACTAAACAAAGACGCTTCTTCGAAGGCAACCCAAAGGAAGTTCATGTATTTTTCTTTACATTTTCACATTCGTTTTTTATATGCATGTGCATTTTTAATTTTGTTTGCTTTTTACTCATTTTAAGTTTTCAAACAAAGAGAGAGAGAGAGAGAGAGAGAGAGAGAGAGAGAGAGAGAATCAAACAAACAAACCAACATTTTCTCATTTTTCTATTGCTTCTAAGACTATATAGTCATAGTTAGAGTGTGAATTGACTAGAAAAATCCATGGAAACTTTAACATGTACTTTTACTCTTGTGATTGGTCAATATGCAGTATCTTTAGAAGAGTAGTGACTAGTGGTAGACACAAGCCAATGAGATTTTGAGCTTTTATAAACTAACACTTCTATATTAGTCTCATTATCTTTTGTTTATGTATGACCTTCATGTCATGTACATTATGACTTTGCTTTAATTTTCTATTCAAGACCATATTTTTATCACATGCATTGACATGAAAATAAAATAAGCATTCTTTGTTTCATAAGCTACATTAGCCAAATAGCCTACCCATCATTATGATTTTTCCTTTTGATAAGCCCCCTTGACCTTTATTTACATGTTCTTTTTATGCTAACCACATTACATGCTTTAAACCTAACCAAATTTCCTATCTAATCTTTAAAGCTAGTGGAGTATTTGTGATTGTTGATGAATGTGGATCCACAAAAGTATAGGTGTGGGGGTGTACATATTTTTTAGGTTGGTTATTATCGTTGAAATGTCATTTTATGCCTTATTAACAAATTCGAGGTTGATGTAGCTTGTTTCAATTTTTAAACAAAAAGGAAAAGAAATAAAGCAAAAGAGAAAGCAAAAGAAAAGAAAAAGAAAAAGAAAAAGAGAAGAGAAGAGAAAGAAAAAGAAAGAAAAGAAAAAAGGATATATGTTTAAATAAAAGTATCAAGGAGGAAATGCATTTGTTTTGCAAAGTTATTCATTATTAGTTTCTCCTCGTAAAGTTGTATGGAATGGGCTATTTGAGTATGATGCATATAAGATAGATGTTGTTTTGAAGGATCATTATTTATGGTTATAATTATTATTATTTGTCATTGATTTGAGTGATTCCTTCTCATTACTTATGCTTCACGTGGTTTATAGTGTGAGAGCTTGAATTTGAGCTGTGAAATGTAGTTTTTTCATTCATCATAACTCATCGTACCCAGTGTTGAATGAATGTTAGTTTTTGCATTTGATGTTGCATTGAGTGTTACTTTTTCTTCACTAGCTTTGATGACTTTTATGCTACACTATCCAAACACGTCTCACCTTACTCTTACCTACATTACAACCTTAAAAGTCCTTTGATTCATAATTATGCATGTGAATCCTAGTGGTGGATAAATGAAATGACTTGCAAAAATGTGGAATGTTATGATCATGAATGATTTTTGAGTGTACCTATGGATATATCTTATTTAAACACATTTTTTCCAAGTCTACATCTAAACTGCTCATTTTCTAAAGGTGATTAATGATGAATGATCATGAGTAGAAGCGTTGTATGTTAAGTTCTTGCAATGGTTTTTGAAAGTTATTCATCTTTGCTTATGACTATCTATTCTTGGGAAATATAGGAATAAGTAAATGTTTTGGCTCTATGATTCTGATTTTGATGTTTTTCCCCAAGGACAATCAAAAGATAAGTGTGGGAAAAATTGATATGTACTTAATTGATTATACATTTATTCCAAAACACTTAGTGATTAATCCTATAAAATGCTTAAGACATTCACTTTCTTTCATATTTGGTTTTAGGTACAATTCGGAAGTAAAAGAGCTAAAGTGAGTCGAAAGCACAATACTTGAGTTGTCTTCTTGAGATTCACACTCACTTTTCTTCATAAAACAAAAAGAAGGATTAGAGCAAGAGAAGGCAAGAAAATGCATGAAGATTAAGAGTAAATGGACATGGCCAATAGCCCACGACCATGAAAAATAAGTCATGGCTGTGAGACATATTGTCATGGGCATGAGACTCTCCTCATGCTCACACCCGTGATAAGTATGTCATGGGCGTGATACATCAGTCACACCTGTGACTTCCACACCTAGCACTCGCAAACACTACTTTTTAATAGAAAAAGAACATATGATGACAAAAACATTTATCATTTTAGTGGGTTTTAGGAGATGAAGAGAATGAAGAGGGGCAATGCTCTTATCCTTTGGAGAACCATGGAGGGCGTTTCCCAACCTGGTTTGGAGGTCATATCAACGCTGAAGAACTCAGTTAAGCATATCTTTCATTGTCATTGTTGTTCTTTTTCTCTTAGGAATTGATTATGTTATCTTATGTTTATTGTTGGGGTCTTGTGTGAAGATGATGTTAATGTATTCATTGGATCGTTTTATATTGAAAGCATTGCTAGAATCTACAATATAATTCGTAAGTGTTATATTGAGATTTGTTTGTGGCAACTAATGGGTACAAATCAGTAAGGATACAATCTGTAATTGTTGTATTTCCGATTGGTGTCGAATCATTAAGGATAACATAGCCTAGGTTAAATGACCCAAATGTATATGATTGTTGCTTTGATTAATCTATTTTCCTAACTTGTAGTGGGCTGTCTAATTAAATCTAGGGAGCTTTTGATAGGTTGTTTGATGGCTAGGTTTAATTAACAAGAATCTTTTAATTAAATATGACCTAATGGAAAATTGGGGTTAATAGAGCTTATCATTAACCTAAGATTAGTTGTTACTAGGAAAGGTATGAGAATACCAATTCAGTGAAGTATGTTTAATTGTGAGTAGACCAAAATTGAACCGATGGCCGGATCCTTAACAAATTCATCACTTTCATCATTTTTTGAATGTTTTCTTTAATTTATTTTGTATGTTTAGTTTTGTTTATTTTCTTATTTTAAACCAAACCAAACCCCCTAGCCTAAACACCAATTTTTTCATAATAAAAGCTAATCGAACACTCTCTGTTGGATCGACCCAGACTCATCACTACTGTAGTAGTAGGTCTAGTTATTTTGAGTAATGTTACGATGCACTACGTCAGCGATGTTGGTGATGTTGAGTTTATCACTGAGAAGGTCGTCGGTTAGTTATAAAGCAAGCTGGGTAGACGGTACGATTAAACAACCTTGTTTTTTAGGTAAGTACAAACTCAGCTAGAATACTATTCCAAATAGAGAAGAATAACTAGAAAAAATTTTAAAAGAAAAAGTAGACCCTTAAAAAAGACAAAGCTTTAATATCATGAAGAAAATAACTCAGAGAGAAACCAAAGTATTTCTATTAGTGAATTGAGATGTTTTGTACAGAGAAATCTTATGGTTTATATACAAAAGGCTTAGGGTTATTTAGGAAACATTCTAGTTATCATATCTCTCAATTATAGGAAGAAATTACTACAGATATTAATTTCTAAATGTATACAAGGAAATAATCAATTTAATAACTCTAGTCAGCACCTCCACCAGATATTGAAGTAAAGATAGTCTTAAAATCAAGGTTTAAAAATTGGATGGCCATTTGTCTGGTTTAGTTTCATTTAATAACCTCTATGTATAAAATCAACTGATTTTTCAGAAAACCGATCAAACCTATCAGTCTATATACGGATAACACCTAAATTTTAGATTTTAGATATTAAACTCTCTCTTAGCCTCATCCCTATCTTCTCTCTTGTCAGATCTCATCATAACAAAATCAACTTTCTAGCTTTCTAACCCCATTTGTCTTTTCCAGAGGAGAATTAAGTGCACTCATGGGTTGTACCAAGAATCGGAATAGATCTATAGACGGTGGGCATGAAGAAAGCTTAATGTGTGCCATAGACTGATCCTTCTAGTGCACTAGACAAAAATCAAGCTTTAGCATGAAGGCAAAGCAAGATCTCTCTTTCTTCAGATTCTGATAGGTGCATGTAAGTAAATTCGAAGGGGTACTACTCTTTTGCCATTTTGGTGCTACTAATGTTGTCTTACTGGAAAGGATGAGGGAAGAATATATTCTAGGTTGAGGTATAGGAACTGGATGGATAAAGGAGTAAAAAATTCGAGATTTGATGAATGAATTTTAGAGTGAAATGGTGATTTAGTTGTCAAGTTTCTATCGAGTTCCCTTTTTTTGTAGATAAGGATAAGTTAGTCAATTCATGGAGATTTCTTCTTCATTCATAGTTATTGATTAATTAGTTTTGTATAACAGTTAGAACTCTATTTCATTTCAATATCTAATTTTCATATTTTTGTTATATATACTCTTTGAAGTATTGAATTTGTTGAACTAAAATAGCAAAACTAAAAATATTTCGGCGAGACAATATGGCTATTTGCTGGAGCAAAGTTTAATAAGTGAGTGTCATTCTGCCGTCGGTTTGTTTCTGTTGTTAGTTTGTTTCTATTTATATGTATGGTCACCATTCCGTTGTTGGTTTCCGTGTATATGTATGGTTTGTGATGATTTTAGCTTGACTTTTTTTATTAAAAAAATGATTCTCATTTATTGTTATTCTTGGATTTTCCTCACAGTTGTTGTTGGTTTATAATCAGACGTAAGTTGATAACTTAAATTTAAGGAGTGTAAGAATTTGAAGTAGTTTGATAATATAACATCTTCAATTGTAGTATTGTTAGCAATAAAATTCCTTAGTGAGACCAATTATTATGATAAAAAGAAGTTGAAGCTCCTTTTCTTGGCTGGTAATTAATTCTCACCCTAACTCTTACTTTAAGCTTGATTATATTAATCATTAACTAAGAAGAAAGTTTATAAATAGTATGAATTTATTACACAATAAAGAAGTAATTTTATATTTAAAATAATAATAAGTTTACAACGTATTATCTTAATTCATCCTGATGTAATTGTCAAATGTCTTCTTGAAGAGATTACCGTGAATAGAACAATACGATATCCATCTTCTTGAGGTATAGTTTTGTCTTATGTCATTCACCACTTTAGACTTTTTTTTTTAACTTCCTAATTAATCTATATAGATCATCTTTATAATGTTGTTAAAGAAAATATTATTTTTTCATAGGAAAGGAATAGTATTAATAAAAGGAAAAAAGAAGCTGATCCTTACTTTACAGCATCTGTGCAAAAAAAAAGACGAAAGATTCGTGCTTCTTATCGACTAGTACAATAAGAGCTTCTAATAGTTACAAAACTAGTGTATCTCATACGTATACTTGGTAACATTCTCAGATATTAATTCCAATTTAGGTATTTGTTAGTTATGAAGCATGGGACAAGGTTGATAAATTATTGAAAAAGCATATCCTAAAGAACAATTTTATGCTTGTGATTGTCATTCTCTATAGAACTAATGATGAGAATTATTTAAGTAGGAGACTTTTTCTTTGACGATAGTATACTCAATTATTATTATTTTACTTTTTAGGCTAAATCATAATGGAGAATATGGAATCGTTAAAAAAAGATTCGATGAATATCGCAACCTCTACACGTGTTAAGTCTGATCCAGCATGAAATTATTTTTCTTCTTCTCAAGCATAATAGGAATATCCAATATAAATGTATGTTTTATGGTAGAATATTTAAAAGGGAGGAACTTATCTTAGGAAAGATCATCTTGCTAGTGTTAAGGGCAATATTGCTTTATGCAAAAAAGTATCATTTGAAGTACATGATAGGATTGGAAATTATTTGCAACAATAAGTAAAAAAGAAAAAAGGAAATAACGAAGCTCAAGACATATCATTTGGACCATAAGTATTATATAAAGGAAAAGGAAAACTATTATTGACATAGATTCTTATCTTCCTCCAATAACCACTCCTGATTCTTAACCTAGTCTAAAGAGTGTTTTGGTTAATAAGGATGCTATTTTGCGATATAAAAGAGCATGGGTTAGATAGTTCTATCATTTATATATTCCTTTAAATGCTTTAAATTCACCATATTTTTAAAAAGTTGTAGATGCTACAATAATGATAGGTTCAGGATTTAAGGTACTTTCTTATTATGAGATACATGTGCCTTTGCTTCAAGATTTAAAAAAGGAATGCTAGTTAATTATGGATACATATAAGTTTAGTTAGGAATCAACATAATGCACTATTTATGGCAAATGGATGGACTGATTAAAAACAAAAAATCTTGATTAATTTCTTGGTTTATTGTAATATTGGAATAACTTTTATAAAGTCTGTTTAAAAATTGCAAATGCTTTATCTGAATTATTTTCTAAAATTAATAAGTGGGTTGGACCAAAGAATGTTGTGCATTTTGTTACAGATAATGCAACTAATTATGTATCAGCTGGGTACTTTTTACAATCAAAGTATGGGCATATTTATTGGTCTCCATGGTTGCTCATTGTATAAATCTTATTTTAAAAGATATTGGTGGTATGAATTATATTTCTAGTTTTGCTTCATGCGCATCTAAGATCACAATTTTTATGTATCATCATATCACATTTTTGTCTTGGTTAAGAAAGTAAGAAGATTGAGCTGAGATCGCGTGTCCCGCTACTACCAAGTTTGCAACTACATTTATTACTTTAAAAAATGTTTATGAACATAAACAACTACTTTAAAATTTAGTGACAAGTAATCACTTTTCAAGTCATAAGTTGTCAAAGAGTGAAAAAGGAAAAGAAGTTTGCGCCATTATTCTAGATAATAAATTTTGGGATGCTTGCTTGATCATTGTGAATATTACGGCTCTGCTTGTAAGGTTGTTAAGGATTGTTGACTCAGATGAGAAGCCATCTTTGGTGTATATATATGATGCTATGTTAGATCTCACAAAACAATTATAATCTTTTTAAAGGGAAGGAGAAATTGTCCAAGCCTTATATAGATATTATTGACTGACGATGAGATAAGCATCTTACTCAAAGGATCTACTTAGCAACTTATTTTCTCAATCCTTATTGCTTATATAGTGGAGACGCAAGTCCAATTAATATTATGGGCGGTCTATTTGATGTGATTGAATGCAAAGGTATTTTCTCTATTAAAGAGAAATCACAAGCGATAAATAAAATTAAATTGTATCGTGAAGGTTTAGAAAGTTTTGCTAGATCATCAGCAAAGAGAGAACTAATGATGAAAAAATGCAGCCTAGTAAGTTTTTATACTTTTAATTCATTCTTTACTTATTAATAATATATATTCTTATTTTTCATAACTATTAATTTAAAGTATAGATGAGTGGTAGAGATTATTCGATGACAGTGCTCCAACATTAAGAAAACTTGCTATTAGAATACTTAGTCAAACAACTTTTGCAACAGGTTGTGAACGTAATTGGAGTATTTTTGAACGTATTTATACAAATAAACGAAATCGTTTGGGATATCAAAGATTTAATGACCTTGTTTATGTTACTTATACTCTAAGAATGAAGAACAAATATTTTATAGTTTTGTTCTTATTTCGTTAATTTTATTTCTATTATTGACTTTATAATTTGTCTATTATGTATTCAGAGCGCTCAGTAAGAAGATATCGTGTGATTCAGTTGATAATGATTGTATTAATGAACATATTGATTTTTGGATTGAAGAAGAAGAACTATCGCCTGATCTTAATTATAACAAATTTGAAAAGATAATTTATGAATAAAATACATTTATCATAACGAATGAATTAAGAACATCTACTGATGGTCAGTTCGTATCTTATTATAATTGAGAATAATTTCATACATTACTAATTTGTAATTTATTTAAATGCAATAGAAGAAGTTGATGCAAACACTTTAGATGAAAGCGTAGTTTACGATTCTTTGGATAATGTTAGAGAATTTAGAGCTTTTGATAATGATGAGATGCAACTTCCTTCAAAAATACAATTTTGATTTTTATTATTATTTTAAGTTTTATATTAAACTTATATTTATTTATTATTAGTTCATTATATAAAAAATAAACATCGGTATATTTTTATTTCAATGAAATATTTTATTTTTACTTATTTTCATAAATTTTATTATTTATTTATTATATATAAATTTTATAACACTTTATTATCAATTAATTTTTGAAACCTTAGACTTTTCTTTCGACAAATTTAATGTCGGATCTAATTTTTTAAAATATTTCTTAAAATCACTATGTTCCAATCCTTACCTGAATCCGTGGCGACCCCATCACCAGTAAGTCATTTTTGAACCTTATCTAAAAAATTTCTCCGCATTTGACCCGTAGACACTTATGTTATACTCCTTGTCAGGCCTTCTCACTGTCTTGACATACTACTAAAATTTCCCCAAATCAAAACCGGACCCGACCCGAGTTTAATCAAGTATTATCTAAGATGGAAAAGTGACAGAATAAGAAGCTATCGCCCTATTCCAAAGGGTTGATGATCATTGGGCAGGGTTGTTTCTTGCTTCAAAGTGTGGAAAGATTGTGATTGAAATTAAAAAGGTAATACGGTTTGGACGTCTCAATCAAGCTTAACAAAAAGTCCATTGAAGATGACGGCACCTCCATCATAGACTCTTGATTGAGACAATTCTTTCAAGTAAATTACTAAAGGTGAGTGACCCCCAATGTCAAGTAGTTTTACACTCGGAAGTTTGGAACTTTAGATGGAAGTAATTCTGCAGCTGACAGAGTCGAAGAGTGAATAAGATGGTTAAGATACTTAGTATCATTTCACATCAAATGTTTTGTTCCATTAAATCTTATAACATGATAGGAAGGCATATCTGAAACAAGAGACTGATACCGAAATAACCTGATCCAATCCTTTTTTTCCCCCTAAAACAACACCGTATTATGTGGAAACAATCTAAAACAACACCGTATTATGTGTAAACAGGTTAGAACGGGTTAAGCGGGATTGATGCCGTATAAGATATGACTAAAAACTATTACTCATTAAAAAAAGACCTCATACTTCCATATCTGCGTGTTTCTCTCTCAAAACCCAGTTGGCCTTCCACCTTGCGTGCCTGGTTTGGTGTTGTCTTGGATTATTTCACCGACATAAGTATATGTATGTATTGTATCATCAGCTAAGGTTTTCTATGGTCGGTGATGATCGTTGAACCGCCCATTTCCTCAGCCGCCATCTAACGTTCTTGGTCTATGTTTCATATTTTGGTCACAAATTCAGTAACTTGGTTTCAATTGGTTTCAGTCGAAGACTTAACCGGCCAGCAAAACTCAGCTAGATCGTAAAAAGCTCCAATTTTCAGGGTGCCCGGGTAGTCTTCTTTTGCCAGTTTCATGTATTGTTCGCGATATCAATAATGGAGTATCTGGGTATGAATCTTTTCTCTTTGAAACCTTGATAGTTTATAATTTCTTTGCAGGTGGAGATAGTGAAATATTTTTTCTCAATCGAGATAGTCACCGAAAGTATTAGATCTTTTAAGAATCTTGTAGCTGATGGGAGGTAGGACCTCGAAAGAATCGAGTAGGAGGAATTATTCATCTCATGGTTCTGCAAATTCATCTTCCTCTTGGAATCAATACGGGTATCAGCAACCAACATCATATCCATATCCATACCCATCTGCCCAACCAAACCCATATTACACGCCTCAGCATCAATATGCACAGCCATCCACTTCTTATGATTATGAACCACAAAGGGCACAGCCCCAGAGAAGGTTGGAGAGGAAGTACTCGAGAATAGCTGATAATTACCAGAGCTTGGATCAGGTTGGAGAAAATATATAGTTCATGTGGTCTTTATAATTTGTTTTGACTTCTGTGATATAAGACTTGAGGGGTATGTGGGACAATTGATACTTTTCATGATATGTGACATGCCAACTTCGTAACAAAAACGTCAACGATTCATAAAATATCTGGTTTGAATGTTGTCTTAAAGAACTCCTTCTGTCGAGTGTAAAAGATAAATCCAGAATACGGGGTGGATTCTTCGACTGCTCTTGACATAAACGGTTTGAGATGCGATTTCAGCCGCCAAGAAGATTATGAGGGGATTTAAGAAGATATGGTGAAATTTATCATCATTTGAAGTATACCTAGGAAAACTATGGTCGATGACAACTAAACTTTTCTGTATGTAATTGGATGACGGATCTGGTTCTTTAGGGTAATACTTGATGAATATACTCAATGCCACTCGGGTACCTGAAAGGGCACATAGGAAAATTATGACACCAAACTGGTCACCACACAGGTGAAAACAACTCGTTTGGAGTAGACTATCGACAATACAGAGTCGAATTAGAAGTATGTATACCTTAAGTAAAGTCCAGGTGTGATGGACGAGACAATAAAGGCCTCTCTAGCTCTCTTGGTTCACGGGCACAACTCTTATCTTTCCTCTTAGGAACTCTTATTTCTCTCACATACTCTTTCTCGTCATTCCCGGTTAAATAATCTAGTAGCAGCGGAAATTGTTTAGATACAGTACTAAACTGTCATAGATTTTTTGATACACAAGATCCTCAGAAGAGGCGAGTGTAAAGTATACTCATCCTTCACCTAGACAAAATAGAAAATATGAATTCTGTTGTCAATGGCATAGTAATTGATGTTCATCCAGAAAACATTGAGATGAAACTGGCAAGAACTTGAGAGGTAATGATTGGCTTACAAAGCATTGAACCGATGAACATCGGTTGCAGTATCCTCTGTTCTATAACAAAGTTTATACAGCAGCTTTTGTGTTTTTAACCTTTTTCCCATTTGTTGTTACGCTTCTGCTTACTTCTGGCAGCTTAGGAGGCCCACTTTCCATAAATTTGCCTGTATACAAATATGTGGGTTCAATGTCTGAGTGTTATGCTAGTTTAAACCTTTGTAAATGTTTGGAACTATGACTACAGGTTACAGCTGCTCTTGCCCAATCTGGCCTAGAATCTTCTAACCTCATTGTTGGCATTGATTTCACAAAGAGCAATGAATGGACAGGTTTAATCTCATCTTAATGCTTAAGATTGAATTGTATCTTCATGCTTCAGTATGCGCAAATTTATCTATCCATCAGGTGCAAGATCATTCAATAGACGAAGTTTACATCACTTAGGCAATGGTCAAAATCCATACGAGCAAGCAATTTCAATTATTGGAAGGACATTATCCACATTTGATGAAGACAACTTAATTCCCTGTTATGGATTTGGAGATGGTGATTTCAACTGAAGTATTCTTGTTGTATTAGTACAGGATTCATATTTGAACAACAGACATGATATTTCTCTCAACTCGTCTTTGCAGCCTCAACACATGACCAAGATGTCTTCAGTTTCTACCCAGATGAGAGATTTTGTAATGGATTTGAGGAAGTACTTTCGCGATACAGGGAAATCGTTCCTCAACTTCGGCTGGCTGGTATTGCACTCTTCATAGTGTTGAATTCAGTGCCTAACATCTTAATTTAACTATTGCTGATGCATTCTCATGAAAGGACCAACATCATTTGCACCGATCATTGAGATGGCGATTACCATAGTTGAGCAAAGCAGTGGCCAGTATCATGTTTTGTTGATAATTGCTGATGGGCAGGTGATTTCTTATAAGATGGACCTTTACTATATTCTTGAATTGGGTGATATCTGATCTGTCAGCTCTGTCATCTCATCTGGAACCTTATGAATGCCACACTAGAATGTCCTACCAATTCAGTGGGAGCAATATGTCAAAACCAGCTGACCACTTCCTTATTGTGGCTTGAAATGCTGATTCTCAATTGTGCCATAATGTTGCAGTTTATTTTCTGAAGTTTTTGTGGTGACTGATTGGCTTATTAGTTGAACATGAGATGTTCAGATAAAACTTACAATTGGTCTATGCTTTGAAAAATTATTAGTCAGCTTGTACCTGACTCGCCGAACTATACGTGTCTTGTAGATTCTTATAATATGATCTCCACTTTATTTTCCACGTCTCATTGAGATTTGTCATGATAGGTTACTAGAAGTGTTGATACACAGCGTGGCCATCTCAGTCCTCAAGAGCAAAAAACAATTGATGCAATTGTCAAAGCAAGGTAAACCAAAAGATGGATACTCTAAGATGATGTAGATAGCAGATCTTCAATAGCTGATTTGTTTGTCTAAAGTTATGTGGTTTGTTAATTGCAGTGAATACCCTTTATCGATAGTTTTAGTCGGAGTTGGGGATGGGCCTTGGGACATGATGAGGGAGTTTGATGATAACATTCCTGCTCGAGCCTTTGATAACTTTCAAGTAAATTATGTTTCTACCATGAGATCAACAGTTTATTGTAACACTTTGTTCCGTAGTCAAGTGAACTTGATCAACTGCTTCTCTTTTCTTTTGCCAGTTTGTCAATTTTACTGAAATAATGTCGAAGAATGTAATCCAATCCAGAAAGGAGACGGAATTTGCTCTTTCGGCTTTGATGGAAATACCTTCTCAGTATAAAGCAACTATCGAGCTTGGCATATTAGGGTAACTATTACATGGCTTTTTACTTTTTTCATCGGCGAAAGATCTCATAGATGTCGTTTGCTTGCTCATTTTGGTATGTCAGTAGGCAGAACGGGAATTCTCTCGAGAGGGTTCCCTTACCCCCACCACATTATGGTGCATCTTCTTTCAACAATAGCTCGAAACCTTCCCACTTAAGCAGCTTTAAACCAAGTACCCCTTCCTATTATGGATATGATGCGCATGTTAGTGGATATGATAATCCTGTTGCTGGATATGATACACCAGTGGGTGCACCTCCAACTTCAAGTTCTTACGATAGTCAGGTGCAAAACGTGCAATCTAATTCTTGCAATATGACCACCAACAAACTTCCACCTTCATTTGTTTCTATTCCATTATTGTGTAAACCCTTTCAGTTTCTGTTACTATGACAGGTTTGCCCCATCTGTCTTACTAATAAGAAGAACATGGCCTTTGGTTGTGGACATCAGGTAACAGATATTATGGCCATCTGCAACTTGATTATGATATTGCGTCATAACTCTAGAAATGCATCAACTGACTCTTAGTTTGCAGACTTGTTGCGAATGTGGGGAAGACCTCCAGTCATGCCCTATTTGTCGGAGCCCAATAGACACTCGAATCAGGCTTTATTAATACAAGCTTTGATGCACATCCAAGGCCTCGCTGCAAACATCACATTTGAACTGGTAAGAGCTTGGATCAATTGTTCTATTTTTTGAGGCAGCGACTGGTCAGCCACTGAAAGACACCCCTGTAAGACCCCAACTATAGTGAAGCTGAGATGATGTGTAGAACCGAAGCCTGACATACTGTCTTCTTATTGTTTGATAATCAGAAAATGATTTCTAGGTGAGGTTCATTGAAAAGGAAACAGTTGTACCATGTACAGGGTGTTCAGCTATAGCTTTTTGGATGCAGTCCTTGGCCAGAGATGTATGATGATGAAGATATAAGTAGGAGGATGTTGTTTAGAGTGTTGCACAGACAGTGACCAGGAACTTTTCTTCGTCAGATGATCAAGTTCATGGGTTTTTTTAATTCTTCAAGCATTCGTGTGTTAGTACTCCGCCTGCTGGCTATTGCTTTAGAGTCTACTTTTTCGTTGTTGTCTTTGACCATATATTTGTTCAAGAAAATAAGAGTAGAGATATGCCATTGACCCAAAACAGGTATGGAAGCTTACTGGCAGGAAACTACAGGAGAGAGAGGCGATTGACCCAAAAACAAGTGGATGAGTATATGGATACCAACACCCTGAAAGGTACATAAAATGATGGTGAATTGAATAAAACCCAATAGAAAGGAAGCAGTAATCACAGTGGAAATTAAAGAAACTAGGAACATGGGTAGAGGGGAGGTGCAACAGGAAAGTCAGCCCCTCACTGAGGCTAATGGGAAGAATACCACTGAGGAAATTATAAACACTAAGGCTAAAGAGGAGGAACAATTCTGAGGATCACTTGAAGAAGTGCTACGAAGAAAAAAGTAAGGGGTGACAATTTGGTCTGGGCTTGGTCTATTCAATTCAGGTCTCAGGTTGGGCTCGAACTTGGGCTGCCCAAGCTTAACTCGGCCCGATGTCCGACTATTCTAACCAAAATTACATCGTTTTGAACCTTTATTTTTTAAAAAAATTGGTCGGACCGACTCGGGTTGGACTACCTCTGGTCCGGTTGGGTTTGGGCTCAGGTCCCTTATCTCGGGCCTGATTAGGACTCACCGGTTTAGCCCATTGTTATTCCTAAAAAAAGGCACTATATCCTCACCTTAATGACTATTTTATGTTAGAAAACAAAAGGCCTTAATAGGCTTACTAAATAGCAAGATAGCTAACTATATTAATGGACTCTTAGAAATCAAAATAAAGGATGTTACAGGAAGGAAACCTAAGTTCTTAAGGAATTATTAGAATGTACTTACTAACTTGGATTGTCAACACAATGGTATAATTATGGCGGTTTATGATACTAAAGAATTAGAGGTGGAGCTTGTGAGGTTGGAGTAGTAGTTGATTCAGGCCAAATTCAGGATGAAAAACTAGCCAATCAATTATCAAGTCACATTTGTATATGCTTTTAGTCACAAATTTCAAAGGGACCCTTTATAGAACTATGAGAAAAATAGGAAACAATATGAAGGATGCTTAGATGATAGTTAGGGACTTCAACTATATGTCAAATGCAAGTGAAGTTCAAGGAGATACTGCCTACTTAAGGAACCACTATGAGGTGCTAAGGAAATGTGTGAGGGACAAATATTCACGTGGACAAATAAACAACAAAGGAAGTGGTTGATTAGGAAGAAAGTGGATAGTGTTTTGCTTAATGACCAATGGCTTCAGAGATTCCAAGAAAGCAAGGTTGAATTCAACAACCATCTCCTTTCATATCACACCTTAATATTGATCCAAAACATAGCCAATTTATATATTAGAACATATTCCTTCATATTCAACAACTATTTAACATAAACAAGGGTTTGAATATGTAATTGATAAAAGGATAAAAAACAAACATTTTTGGAACCAAAATGTTCTCTTGCATGAGAAGACTTCAACTTATCAAGGAAGAGTTAAAATAACTAAACAAGGCTATTGGACCTTACACTCAAACTGCCACTATATGGAAGCCTAAGAAAAGTTGGAAGCAATCCAAATGGAACTAGACAAATCCTCTTAGGATGAGGAATTAAGAGAAGCTGAAATAAAGGCTCCGAATCATTATACCAAAAACTTAAAAATGCATTACTCCCTCATAAAATAGAGATCTAAGGCAACTTAGTTGAATGATGGAGATGGGAATATCAAATTCTTGCACACCTGTCTTGGAAAGGAAAAATGTAAACAAAATCACTTCCTTAAAAGTAGAAAATGGTAAAAATTCTCACTTTAAAGGAGGACCTACACCTGGAGGCTTATAACTACTTCTCTAAAACAATTGGCTCATCTTTGGAAGCTAATACCAACTTCGAACATATGATTAATTTAATCAGAGAACAAATTCCATCAGAGCTGGCTGAGAGCCTAACTAAACCTATAGAAGTTGATCAAATAGAGAATGCACTCTTCTTCTTGCACCTACACAAGGCACTAAGCCTTAATGACTATACTGTATATTTCTTCTAAAAAACTTGGGGGGCAAACTAAAACCATTATAACTAAGGCAATCATAGAGTTTTTCAAGAATGGATCCTTATTAAAGGATATTAATAAGATCTATATTACTCTAGCCTTAAAGGTAAGTACCCCTAATTCTCTTCGTTCTTCATTCTTTCATCGTTTTTCAGCTCCGATAGTGGCAATGGAGGTTAAAGCTGATGGTGAGAACTTAAGAATGGAGATAAAGGGCTAACCTTCAGCGTCGGTTCTATAGGGATGTCAACACCGAGTCAAGGTTAAGCCATTTTTGTCATATTAACATGCAATTTATGTTCATATTCCTATGTTGTTTATGTTGATTTGATCGGGTTTGGGGATGGATGGTCTTAATATGTTATTTTGATTATTCTATTTCGAACCTATTGCTATAACATTGATTGTAATCTGTAATTGTTACTTTTAATGTTTATTAATAGCATATAATGATCTTGTATTGTTAGGAAAAACATAACTTAGGTTAGATAACCTAAGTGTATGAGGTTACTAGTTATATTGATCGTTTTCCACTTTGTAATCGGGCTGCCAAATTAAACTTAGAGATCGTATCCTAGGTTATTTGGTAGTTAGGTTTAATTAACAATCGTATTTTGATTAAACACAACCTAAGGGAAAACTGAGTTAATAGAATGTTCTATTAGTCTCAGATCAATAGTCCAAAGAGTGTTATAAAGACGTTAGGATGATGAAATGTTGGATCCCAAACTTGTTTTATTTATTTTGAAGCATGATATTTGAATTTTTAAAGTCTTATTCGATAAATTAATTGGAGTTGAATTATGCTAAGGATAGTAGTAATTCGAGTTTGAT
>JANZLC010000001.1:5849410-5869962 GCA_026413385.1 Erythroxylum gracilipes
TTGTAGGCTCATATAAGGAGGAAGCTAACCAAGGAACAAAGATTGGCATTAGTAAAAGCAGGGCGGGAGGAGAGAGAGAAATATCAATCGAGGACCGCTGTGAAAAGGAAAAAGGTTCTCTTTATTTGTTCAAAATTGTCATCCCTAATTACCTATTTTCCTTTCAATTGCTTTGGATTTCTACGAGAGGTTTATTGCTTCAAGTCACATGGTTGCCCTTCTCTTTGGACTTTTCTAAGAGAATTTTCTTGGTTGTAATTCTGGACAGACCGGTGGCTTGAGCAATCAGCAGAAGGAACGCAAGAAATTG
This sequence comes from Erythroxylum gracilipes, assembly GCA_026413385.1. Lineage (NCBI taxonomy): Eukaryota > Viridiplantae > Streptophyta > Magnoliopsida > Malpighiales > Erythroxylaceae > Erythroxylum > Erythroxylum gracilipes. The sequence continues at coordinate 5,849,721 of JANZLC010000001.1, forward strand.
ATGCCTTCGGCTGCAAAGAAAGCTAAGATTACAAGATCTAGACAAGAAAAAACCCAGAAACAACGCCGTGGTGGTAAACAGTTTCGAGGAAAGAAAGCCTGGAAATGCTAGGACGACGAGACAGTCGGCTTCAATGGAACACCTTTGTCCCTTTTTTTGGTTTTAATGTTGTGTAAATTTTATTTAAGTTGGGTGTTTTGTCGCAAGTGCTACCGATTTAAAGTGAGACAAAGAGGGATGAAGTAATTAATATAAATCTTTCAATTCTAGATAGAACTGTAACTACTTGGAAATTTTGCCATCTAAACATCTGAACCTCAAATATCAGCATATCAAATTGGAAGTAGCAAGATGAAATAAATAGATAACATCCGAAAATTAGATGAGAAGAAAGCATCCAAAAAAGCATAGCAAGCCAGAACAAATCGTGTTACTCTTCTGGTAAACATGTGCTGGAGGCTTCGCTATTATTTTGACCAAATATATCAGTAATTCCATCCCAGTTGTTTCTTTCTCTGGCCTCCCAATACCCACCCTGATAACGATAGCAGCCATCCTCATCCCTTTGGAACCATCTTGGTTGCCACCCCGTTTCCTGCAGCCTTCTTGCCTGCAACCATCATATACAAATGAGATTTTTTGGGGAAATCATTTCGTACTCAACCCAACTTCACGTGTTAAACCATTGCGCCTAGATCTAAATAATGTTCCGAATGCAACACACTGTTATTCAATTAATATCATCATTTGCTCTCTTAAGGTTGACCCATACAAAATGAATTGATCTACTAACAGAAAGCCATGCTGTAATAGGATCACTCTTGCCTACGATATATCCCAGAAATGATTAAAAACCTAAATACCTGTCTTTGTAGCTGTTCAAGTCTCAACTTCTCTGCATTTGCCAATTCATATTCACCATTCTCTAGATGCCTCTGATCTGGCCTCAATCGTGAGTCAGTGGGAGGCAATTTCTCTAACAAGCCAGGAGTAAGTTCATTGAGTGATATTGCAAACGGGGTGAGATTGTATCTTGTCTTCGTACCAGATTTATCTCTTTCCCAGATCAAGACAGCTTCGCTCATGGGGTCATATCCCTTTGGCTTTGTAGTTGGATCTCCCAGTACATAGTACATTGCTTCGTCCCACTTTCCCACTAACATTGCTACCTTTTCCCCACTCCTATTGTCTTGCACAAAGCCATGAACCTATTATTGCACACAGCTTCATATTCTTAATAGGCATAAACAAAAATTCCAATTTAGTCATTTCATGATAGGAGCAGCTCTTCCCATGATCTAAGCAAATGAAATATAAACTGACTTGTCATGCGCAATTAAAAGACGAAAGCAACTAATTGCCCAATCCAAGAATTTACCAGAAAACAGATTCCTATACAAGGACAATGTATTGGGTGGTAAAAAACTAATTCTGAGTAGAACACCCCAATAAAGAATATTAGTTTATGAAAAAAGTAAATGTAGCTTCTTTGTAAAGGAAATAGAAGTATAGTTGAAGTGTCAAAATTAGTTGATTTTCTGCAGGATACTAATCAAAAAGGCCACTAGTCAATCCCTTATAAATATCTAAACAACGCATAGATGATTTTATTCAAATCTCTATCTTAAAAGAAGCAGCTGAAGAGAAAAGTTTGGCTTGTCGCTTATGTGAACTCAACATTTATCATGTAAAAGAAGATGTTAAGGAAAAAGTATCAATTATTTGCAGGAATAAAGGGATACCTGATGAGGATTTCGTTCTATGACAGACTGCTCCTTGAATTTCAGCTTACAAGAATAGTTGCCACTGCCTTTGATGCGCATTGTGCCATAGTGGTCACAGTAAATTTTTCCAATGATTATGTTGTATATAGAAGTAGTGACCTTGCTCCACTGAAAAGTCTCACCATCCTCAAACTGCAAGGTGAGAACACCAACAGGATCAAGCTGAATAGAGCGCCCCCAAAACTTGCCTTTGAGGTTGGAGTCACCCCAGAATGTCCAGCCTCTTCCTTCACAGTGACAAGCAACAACCATTGGATGGTGACTCACCTGAATGTAAGTAGCTTATAAGGAAGTATTTCAAAGATAATTTGTCATATGTAAGTAGCTTATAAGGAAGTATTTCAAAGATAATATGTCATGAACTCATATTATACTTTGCTTTTTTAATCAAGCCATGGGGATCAGGTAATGTTTTAGTATCAATGGCCAGGAATATAGTTCAAGAATAGAACTCATGGATGTTCAATATAACGTCAAAAGAAAAGTACTTTTTCGGAGAAAAAACGGAGTCCTTTATCTGGATAGTCAGCCTCATATGTCTCCCCTAGGAGAGGGTTGAAGGGTTTACATTGCCGACCTTCTGTCGAGGCGTAGCCAGATACAGCAAATGCAGCTACTTTTAGAATTCTCAGCAAATCATTTCCCTGCACCATTGGTACTTGTATTTAAGTGAAAATAAATAAAAACTCCCAACATTTTCAGAAAGAATGTTATGTTACAAATTAGACTCCAGATCAGATGTTAAACATCAGAAATAAATAGTCACAGAAACCAATGATCAATTATTAATTGTATATTTCTCCATTTACTTTAGAGTTTCTGTATCGAGCCAACACCAAAAAATAGATTTCTCTATGAATTGCACCAATATGAAAACATTTGGAACCTAAAATACCAATTTATGACAACATACCTTTTTCAATCTCATCTGACTAGGGACAGCCTAATCAAGAAGTCTAAACATGTACATTTGGGAGACATCTTGTAGAATTTTCAAAGCCTGAAGATCTATTTGACACAGACTGTGCGAGTTTATACAAGGAATAAACTGTAAGAAGCATATCATGCTTTATCACAGCTTTTTCACAGAAGGAAGCAGACTAGGGAATCTAACCTGCTTGCCCCATTTCAATGCTTGGTCAACTAAGTATGAGTACTCCAAATCCTCAAAGCACTTCTGCAACGAAGAGAGTGGTTCGTTAAAATAAACAGGAAGACAAACCCCAGACAAGTCTTTCCCAATGTTGTCCTTGATAATTGACCACAACCCGACAGGCTTCTCTTTCTCCTTTGGTTCTGGAAGGTTATCTCTTCTTTCAACATAAGGATACTTCACTATCCTAATATCATTCTCAATCCCATTTATTTCCCTCATGCAACCAGATAAAAAGGAATCTTTATCATATACAGAAGCATTTTCCACATAGTCCCTACTCCGATAGGAAGCACTTCTTAAAGCATCTGATGACAAAAAGTCATTTGTATCAAAAAATATGACTTCATCTTCATCAGTTTCAACATCCACTCCATCTTGACTTTCATTATCGGCACCAGATTCACTGGCACTGCCCTCTGACATGACAGAATAGAAATCTGTAAAATGAGGAGTATAAATATCAATAAACCAGTATAGGAAAATGACCAAAGCCTCAGCCATTGCCAAAGGAAACTAAATTTCAATACAACCGATTTATTCTCCCTGTAAAAGACTGAAATAGGAAGATTCTATGTCGCATTGAAATTGAACCTAAACCAAAAGGGAGTAACATCAATATTTGAATGCTTTGACAAAAACTTGATATCTAATGAATTAAAGTTTGCCATATAATGGTCCAAGAAATAGAGATGCTATAAAGTATACCCACTGGTAAGACAAAAAACTGAAAACAAGGAATATGAAATAAAATTATAGCATATTTAAGGCGACATAATAGACAACGATCAACAAGATTAGTTTAATTGATGGGTACATAACAAGAGAAGTTCCTTATAAATGTTATCATTAGCTTTACTTCAATGCTGCTATACAATAGTATTTCATAAATCAACCCTCAGCTATCACAAACAAAATGTGTGCAACAGTACAAAGATAATTGAGAATTTTAAAGCACAACTAACCACTAAATCTTCTATTCGCTTCACGTTCCTTTGTTTCATCTAATACAGTAGCTTCCAGCTATATTTTCTCTGCCTTCCAAATTACAAGGTACAAGTTACAGCTCAATAGAGAAATATCTGCGCCAAGCAATATATGCATGACAAAAGATAACTAGAGAAACCAAAAAACACTGAAAATGTCATACTGTATCACCACCTAAATATAAAATACAAGATTACAGAATCATTAAAGTGAAAAGTCACAGATCGCAACTGTACTTCAATAAACAGGATTCAGAAAGGGATCACCCATCAAATTTTTAGATAAAAGGCATTATCATGAGCTTACTACTTGTTATTTAAATGTTTTCACAGTATCCAAATATCTACAGACCTAAACCACAATCGCAAACCTCATATTCATATGTGAAACCAACACCAGTGTCATTATGATGTTAAATGTTCTTAACATCTACAAATTGGAAAAATATTCTTTAAACAATGACAAAAGATAAAAACAAGAAAGATGGATAACAATAGAAGACAAGAATTAAAAATACCTCTAATTGCCAAAAACATGATATGTTTATCTTGAAAAGCTTTCAACTGGTTTTGCAATTGTGAGATTTCCGAAAGCATGATACATTCACAGTCTTTGATGACTGCCTCACCAATGCCTTCCTGCAGCAACCGAAGTCGTAGCTTCTCAGTTGAAACAACAAAATCTTCAGAATGTGAAAAATCACTACTTGTCATAGTTCTAGGGAAACGATCTTTAGCAGCCTGTAGAGCCTCAAGCCATGCAGCCCTATCATCTCTTGATATGCAACGCAGGTGAAGAGTTTTTGTTCCGGTGAATATGCTGAGCCTTTTCTCATCAGATTTGCTGGCACGAATTGAGGAAACCTGCCCACCAAATCGTCCAAATTGCAAACTCAGCTACCACAGTCAAAGCAACCTATGAGAAAAAGTTCATGAAAATCTAATTATAGCCTCTTAATCACACAATTAAGAACTTGTGAACAGAAAATTCAAAGAAGAGGGATTAACACTTTGATCAGATATTTCAATGTCAGCAAATAAAGGGTCAGGATAAATACAAAAAGTAGTTATCATGGAATTGGTTAATTATCATGCATATTTTTAAGTTTAAGAGCTCAAAATCCATTGGGCAAATAAGAAGACACACTTTTATATTCAAGAAGCAGCTAGGGTCAAACACATAATTTGTTCAGTAGATGGTTTTGCAGAAGACAATCAAACAAATTGCAGAGATCACTTCTATTTTCTTCCAGAAGATCTGACTGATTTTTCTCCACAAGGATTTGGTCTCAGGCCTTTTCCTTCTTTTGTTTCTTCTATTGCTAAGAATGCTCTTTTACGCATCCGGGTATCATGAGTATTCGAAAGGAATTCGTTCCAACTTCCTGTACAATCCTTGCGTGCGAGTCAATTCTTTTTAGATATTGGACGTTAAGCAGCCTTTTAACTCTTAAGATACAGTATCCAACTGGTTTTAAGCAGTCAAAAGTGGAACAACATAGATAGCATAATTTCTCACTTGACTCTGAGTGCGTTTCATAATATGCACTGGAATCAAATCTCATCCTCGCCAAAGTTCCCTGCTAGGTCATTTATCAACCAAACAAACGCATAAAAGACAATTCCGGAGTTTTCGAAAACATTCCCACAAACAACAAAAAGCCGCAAAAAGGTCGCAACACGCATCAATATCCTCAACCCAAAATAAAATAACCATATATATACATACATTTCCAACGAGGACCTCCACTATCTAAAATAATAAATAAAACAGCAACAAGAGCAAAAACAAAACAAACAGTAAACACGAACCTTTAAGTGTATCTCGCCGAAAGGCCTACATCGCCTGAGCCGACTACTACTGCTACTACTATTCAAACTCGCCGCCTTCCTCATATATTTAACGGAATCTTCTCCGATCACAATACTCTTCTCTCTTGCCGGACTCAAAACAATCTTGTCAGGTCCATGAATCTTATAGTACGATAAGACTCCATCTTCCAGAACAAACCACCGGGATCTCCATCCTTTCCCATAATTAACCCATTTGTACAGAATCCCCGCAATGCTCCCACTCACGCCTCCATGAAACACTTTGGAGTCTCTAGCCTCTGTGATCGGCTCTTCGGTCTCGTGATTAGTTTCGAAATCGGTGCCAACGGAGGACATCTGAGCGGCGAGGCTAGGTTTGGAGCTGTGATTAACGGCTCTGATCGGCGCATCGAGCCCTAGCTGGGAGTTGCTCATCGATTTCGCGACCACCGGGTCAGTGCGATCGCGATCGATCGAAACCGGAGCAATGCAACAAAGAGGATTCATGGAGGAAGTAGCAGAAGGTCAGAAAGGACGCAGAGTGTTTGATTCGGGTCGGGTCGGAGAATGTGAGACCCGATCGGGAAATGAGAAACCTTTCATAAGAGATTAGTAACGACTATGTATATAAATATATTAATTATACAGAAGGACTAAATGAACTGAGCAGCAGTGGCTGAGTTCTGGGTTGTTGATGATAAATTACTACTACAATTAAAGAGACGGGGAGAGAGAGTGAGTGGTGATGGCCGCAGATCCATTTAAGACAGTGGTCAGGTGGTGCAGACAAGCATTATTGTACAAGTGTGAAGTCTAAAGAAAGCTCGGTAGGCTAGTCTATGATTAACCAAAGATGGATGCTTGATGAAAAGCAAAGATAAATTTTGTAAATAGCCCATGGATTTCACGCAAGTATTCGGTTGAACCGAACTGAGTTTATTCAATCATTTTTGTCTTAAATCCGTAAATTATGGACTTTGGACTGCAGGGAGGGACAAGATAACGTGGGCGAGGGCAGGGGGGCGTATCGTATGTCCGTCGGTACGTTGAGGTGATAAAAATGGCTTTAGTTCATACTCCCATTTTGTACATCTAACTTTGGATCTTGGAAAGCCAGCTCTAATGGATCGGATTCTATGGCTAATCTAATCAGTTAGCTTCAAAAATTAATAGGGTCAAAACGAATGGAATTCTCTAATTTAAAAATTTTAGAAAAATTCTTTATTTTTTTTGTATTTTTCATTTTTTAAAAAATATTCTTTTATATTTCAATTATCAACAAAATACCCATAAGGTATAAATATTATACATGGGTTAACAAATATTTTTCATATGACAATTCGATTTAATTCGAATTAAATTGATAAAAACATGACCTAAATGAATAATTTATTGTAATTATCTTAAACTATTAATTTAAGTCAAGTTTAATTAATTTCTACTAGATTTTAAGAAATAAACTAATCTTCATAAATAATGTTTAAATTTTATGTATTTCTTCAAGAATGAATTTTCTAGAAAACTAAAAATTAGAAAAAATTCAATTATTTTAAAAGTTAGGAAATTTTTAAAAGTTTCTTCATCCACAAAGGAGGTTCAGTGCAAGTCTGGTTTGTTGTAGGGTAAATATCGGAACTTCCTAAGGACATTCCAGTACATAACCTATGATAATGACACACTATGTTCAATCACTGCATTCACTTAGCATGGCATCAACTATTTTTATCTCTTATGAACATCATTAAGAAAGTTACTATATTTTAAAACCCAAAATTCTCTCATTTCATTTCATAAAAATCAAAGGACTACAATGTGTCTTTCAACATTCCTACGTGTACATCATCATAACCTAATACAAAAAGTGCTACATGAAAGAGAAAATACACAAAATCTATCTAATCTGTCCAAAACTTAGCTGCTTGTAGCATCTCTCAGTAGTTAGAGTCAACTCTCGGTCCTGAAAAGTCAACGTTGCAATTTTGTCACATCAACACTTGTAACAATTTATTCACATCTTTGCATAATCACAAATATCACATTTCACTTTCAAAACAATCATCATAATCATTTCAATCATATAAGGTACACATATCAAAGATAAATTCAATGCACATGAGACTCACTTTCATTTATTATTGTCGTTGTGACCGAATGTCTTTTTACTAGCTCATGTCCATTAGTGGATATCGAACTGTGTTAAATTATGTTCCATATCCCTTAGTGGATACCAGATACATTCACAACTGAGCCTGAGGCTCTTTTCACATTCTGAGCTTTAAGCTCCTTTTTTTTCCACTGGCAACTCCGGTCACAACTTCCCTTTATCTTACATGTATTCATGTATTGAAATGCTTCACATATCAATTTCTCAATCACTCACATGCTTGCACATTTGGATCACAATTTTCATCTGGAGCCAAGGTTCGACATTCAACATCATTGTTGAGTAACATTCATTCCGTCACATTCATATACAAGTAGCACTTCCTATATATTCCCGAATAATAACTCCTCGAGCATTTTATTGTCTGGAATCAACACTCAAATCACATTCATAAAATAACTCAAAATAGAATTTAAGCAAACAAATAATTAAGTGAGACCGTCTAGGTTACTCACTAGTCACTCCCGAAGCTACTGTCTGGAAGTTCCGGCCACGTCTGGATGTGGATGTTCCAGTTGCTCCTCTATAACAAGCAATATACACACACCACAATTTGGCACAATTATAAGTGTTTGAAAATGCATATGTATGTATATGAAATATGCACAATGCATGTTCATGACAATCTCAGGTATCGCCCTATTATTCTCATTACAAAGTCAATCCTATCTCAGAACTCACCTAAGTATAATTTGTACTTAGGTTTATACCTCAATGAAATCATTAAAAACACAATTCATAACTCATTGAATCACCTTCATATTTTTCCCAAAAACATCATTTTGGGTCAACTTTACTTGTTCTTTCTAACCCCGATAATGAAGTCATTGAAACATGTTCCCCTATGTCTTAAGTTTCTAATGACACCAAAATCATACAAATTGGTTCAGTATTTTGAAAGATATTCTTCAAATAATTCGGATTGTTCTTAACTATAATAGTATTCTGTACTTGACTTCAATTCAGAAAATTGAAATTCTTAGAGATGGAATTAAAATTCGATCTCTTCATACAATTTGCAACCCTATTTTCTAGTTTTATTACAATTGAAGAATTATCTCATTTGGAAATCTACAAATTAAGATAGAATTGAAATACCCAAGCATGTTCAGTGAAATCTTATCAGTTCATACTATTCCAACAGGTTCCCTCACTTTCATTCAATAAATCTTTTTCAAATCAATTCAGGATGCTATCAATTTTTATGGAGGGATATAATAATGTTAGGAACCTATTGGTTCAAGAATAAAGTCATTTGAAGGTCTAGAGAAGAAGTTATGGTCGAAAGAAACAAGACTGTTCAGTTTGCAAAAGGCTTTCAAGTGTGACAAATAAGGACAAAAATGTTAGACTATTGGCAAACACACTTAGTCAGACCCTGTCCCACGTTTTACACTCTATCTCTCTTAATTGATTTCAGATTGATATTTTTTTATGGAGAGGTAGAGCAATGTGTTATGAGTCCACTGGTTCAAGTCTCATGTCATTCGGAGGTCGAACGAAGGAGATATAGCCAGAATACTGAAGGATGTTTATCAACCTCCAACCTTCAAAGTCGCGATCGTCTGAAAAATAGCAGGGTCGCAATCGTCTGAACGATCTTTCTCATCTTAGACCATCATCTTACAACCATTTTCCAATTCTAAATTCATTTCTTTGATCATCTCTGAAAACACTCTCATATTCACGTATATGCCTACATTCATAGTGAAGAGAAACAAAGCCTTTATTTCTGTTTTCTTCAAAATGTTTCTGCACCTAGTTATACATATTCTCCACTACACTCATTCGGTTCCATCAACTCTTCCATTTCATCTTCACTCATCTCTATATCACAAATTTTATCTTTCACATTAACCCTAGACTTATTTTCAGTTCATGTCTACAACCAGCAAAAATATTCATGTATGTATACATATATACATAGTGAAAAAGGAAAACATAGCATATATGTCTCTACCACTTGCTTAATTTCTACACTCTTCTCATGTATATTTTCCTTGATATTTCTACTCAATAATCAACTCTACACTATCTGATAACAGAATAATCATCATATATGAAATGACAATATATTCAGATTTTCATCTTATTTACACAGTGTTCATGAAAATGGCCCTTATTTACATGATCATGAAATGACAATTAAATCATCAAATTTATCTCATATTCCTATTTCTCATAAGGATTACGATACTTACTTGTTAAAACTCCAAAATCTTCGAATATCAAGAAGCCCTAATTTCCATGCAACCACGTACTTCATCTTATAGATGGTTTGGGTCAGGTTTCCTTCAGGCAAAACAAATAGATTTAAAAAATGGGAGTGGTAGAAGACAAAGGAAAATAAAGTTTAATTTTGAAGGATGTTTGATGAAAAACTTTATGTACAAGTGGAAATTTGAAGAAGGTCGAAGAGGATGAAGACAAGAACAATAATTTGTCTTTCAAGGTTAAGAAAATTTAGCTTAAAACTTGGATACTTGTCCACTTCTGAAGACATTAGCTAGTTTCTTCACAAACTAGTTAGTTCTATTTAAACTAGTTCCATTAGCTCCCATCCTTTCATTACAATTATCAAAATTTTTTAATACCATCTTCTTACAAATTCTAAGTCATCTCCGAAATTTTCAAAGTCATTTTTAACAATTCTCCAATATCATTTAATTCCTATTTTTTATTTTCCATACATCAATTTACTTGCCAAGTGGAATTTTTCCTAATATAATTATATTCAAGTTTAAGAAGCAAATTACAATGAGAATAAGAAAATACAAAAATAAACACCCATATTTACATTTTAAAAACCCTTTAGTGTAGAGGGAAAAAACTATAAGCCAAACCGACAATCAACTCCACTAAACTCAAGTAAGGATTTACAAAGTTTAGTATCTCACCTCATAACTAGAAGTTATCTCACAAAGTTTCAGGATTGAAACCAAAGTTGATATGTGAATCAACAAACTCTCAAAATAAATTCCAAAAATAATAAAAAAATGACAAGAATGTTGTACTATTTGCTCTCTCTATGTTTTCCTCAATTTTTGATGTTTTGGTTGCTCACATATGAAAAAACTACGTATCCTCTTTTTATATCACAAAATAGGTTTTTTTGCACAGTGCATGGTTACATACACGATTGTGTCTCTTCAGCACTGCCTCAATCGCAGATATACACAATCACAGAGAGCTATACTCGTATCACACATGGTTGTGTAGGTCATAAATATGGGCATGCACATGACCATGTATGTCTTCATCTTTCATGTCCTTCTTCACATAGTTCCAAAGACTTACACGGTTGATACACACCATTTTGTAAGTAAAGAACAAAGGCATATGGCACTTTACACGGACATGTATGTCCAAAAATGCTTGATTCACCCATCATCCATCTTGTCTTCATTTGTTTTTCATTCCCACGAACCATAAAAGTATCAAAAAGAATTGAAAGTCTCAAAAATAGGGCTGGAAACACACAACAATTATGTTGGAAATTTAGAAGTAAAGTAATCCCACACTGGAAATAGACATAAGATTGAAGTAAGTTATATATAAAAATAGGACTCATAACCCATTGCCTAAAGGTTTTAAGTTTAGATATAATGTCTTGATTGTATATGGTCTCACTTATATCTAGTCTAATTTCTCCCCAAGCCCCCTTAAAACCCTTCATTGGTATCATAGGCTAGATTGGCGAAGTCTGATGAATAGAGATTCATGGATTTGGGTAAGATGAATAGGTGATTTATGGAGTGACTTAAATGGCTTCGCATGAGCTATGGGTTCAAAGGGAGCTAGTCCAATATGGATGGATCCAATTGTGAATGGAAGATTTTGGAAATTCAAAAGTGAAGTAATCTCACATCGAAAAGAGATATAAGGATGAAGTGAATTATATACAAAGATAGAACTCATAACATATTGCTTAAGGTTTCAGTTGAGACATGATGTCTTGATTGTATATGGAGTCATTTGGATCTTATCTAATTTCTCCCTAGGCCCCCTAGAAACCTTTCAATTTTGTCCTATTATCATGTTATGACCACACTAGGTTAAAACCTAACTCTAATTTATGTTGTTAGTTAGATTACAACTTACAATATAAACATTATTAAGGTTGAAATTTAGTGGATTAGAAACTCTTGTGCTTTTAAGATAACACCATAGTTTCTTCTATCTCTAAATTTCATGTTTCATTTGATCATCTTCCATTTTTTAGTAATTCAAATCTATTGGTAGACTTCCACCCATGATAATTTTTCTAATTCTTGTGATTTTACAAACCTTTATACTACTACAAATCATGTTTAGAGAAAATTTACTCTCCTTATGGATCATGCAATATACATTGTTTAACCTAACCCTCAATTAATGTTACCATTTCCACATCCTATTCAAGGAGAAATCCTTCTTGCTTTCTTAATGATTATCATTACTTTTATGCTATTCTCCCTTTTTAGGGCCTAATTCTTATGATAAGGTATTTTTTGGTCCTTTTTAGCAATAAGTAATGCCAGAGGAACTACAGGCATTATGTAAGATTCATACCTGGGACCGACTTGATCTACTTGTTAGAAAAACTTTTATTGGCTGTAAATGAATTTACAAGATAAAAAATTAATTTAATGGGATAAGGCACATGTAATTGTTAAAGGCTGTAGTGAAAAAATATGAGATTGATGATTTCTATTCAAGGCCAGGATAAAGCAAGAAGAAGGGCCTCAATAAATTGGTAATATACAAAATGTAAACTTTAAAAGGCATACCTTTACTACCATAAGTTAACATTCGTAAAAAAGTAACTCAACTTATAAGTCCTCATACTAAAAACAAATACCAAATGATCATAATAACAGCTAACAATATTTTGTAAATGTCAGTAGCAATAAAATCACTAAAGATAGTAGCAACAACATCCGAACAACAATATCATATTGCAAAACATCAAGAAAACTGCACTAATAAGCACATAAAAAATCATAAAAAATAATTTCTCCATACATTTCTAGATGCAAAACCAATAATAATAGTATCAAGATCAATATTGTCCAACATATCCTTCTTGATACATAAAATAGTCAAACCATTCAACCTTTCTCGTGACATTGATGACCTCAAGTAAGTTTTTAATAATTTTAAATTTGAAAAAAAATCCCTCAGTTGATGCTATGGTAATAGGTATAGTCAATCGGATTTGATAAGCAATTGAAACATTTGGATAATAATATGTAGCTTTAACAAATTCAAGAATTTCAGCTAATGACATTAATTCATTTGACAAAGTTATTTTCAACACTTTTAATTCATAAAAAGATCATCTAAATCCACATTCAACACATTATCTTGAGAAAAATTAGTTGTAAAATTAGTGCAATATTCTCTTAGTTCATTATCATCCAACAACTTCAACTTATTTGAATCATATAAGAATCAAAAAAATACTTTTAAATATCATTAATTGTTCAAATCTATTCTTCAATGAAGCAATTGTCATATCCACAACAACTAGAAAGTGACTAACTCTAAAGGACTCCTCAATTGAATGTGTTTCTCCATCTTGATCATTTTCATCAAATTAGCTTTTTCTAATAATACAATGTCTAGTTAGAAATGTAGGCTATACATTCTTCTCAAATGCAAGGCTTTTGACAATATTCATACTAAAGGCATACCTTTCATTTCTATATTTCTCAAAAAATACCATCACACCTTCTAATTGCTATATGGTAGCAAAGATGCACATATATTTAGTTTGTAAGTTTTTACTCACCATGTTAATATCGAATAAAATATCATACTAAATAACCATACTAAGTAAAAACTCAAAACTCTGAAGTACACTAACCAAACTTTCTTCTTCACTCTTTCATTTGGCATCATCACAAGATCTAGATAATTCTATCAAAGCTAAATTTATTTAAGGAGCTCGAAATCTAGTAGTTTTAACACTTTTTATTTGACTCTCCCAATGAGTGTTAGACAATGATTTCATGGTTAAGTCTAAAACATTATCAAGTAAAACCTTTCACTTTTTAGGAGAACTTGAAAATAATGCATAAATAAGTTGCACAACTCTAAAAAATTGAATAAGTTTTAACACAAGAATGTGTCATATCATTAAGAGTAAGATTAAGATTATGACAAGAACATGACATATATAATGCTCTCCAATTTATTTCAAGTAATCATTTTTGAAATCTTTAGTGTTTTTCCTTCATATTAGAATCATTGTCATAATCTTAACCCCTTACATTATAAACACTAAAATCAAGAGATTTAAACATATTCAATAATTCATTGAAAAATCCTAGTATAGACGTATCATCTACCTTCAAGAACTTTAAAAAGTACTCTTCTATTTTTATTTTCTTACTTGACATATTCACACATCACATTAACAGACTAACTTTTTCCTGATGGCTCAAATTTAGGATACAATCAAGAATAATATAAAAGAATTTTGCCTCTTTAATGATCCTTATGGTAGAGCTTCTAACATTATTGGTTATAAGAGAAATCAACTCCTTTTGAATTTTGTGACCAAGTTAAATGATGAAAAATATCATGATTTGAATTTGTCTAACATCATCTTGCATTATTACATCAAATTTAGCAATCATCTCAATCATTCATAAAAAATTACCATTACTATTTTAGTAAAGTTTCTCATTAGATCCTCAAAAAGCCAAACTTTATCTAGCAAGACATTTCACAAAAAAAGTTCTCATTAAAACTTGTCCTTTATAATTTCTTATTGCAAATCTTTATCAATTGTTTGATTTTTGCCTAATCTTTCTCTTAGTTCCTTCTAAGTCATCATATTAGTCATATGCTTAACACTATTCTCATATTCTTTGAGCCTCTCACTAAGATGATTCCAATCTCTATAAATTCATTATATGTTAATGCACTTTGCTTTTTTATTAGATTTAAACAACTTACAACAAAAATAATATACTTTATCTATATATTTAGAGTAACCAACCATTTTCTTTCGTTAATCTCTCCATTACTCAATTTTCTAGAATAATAAGAATATGAAAAGTGTCAAGAAGTATTTTCTAAAGAAAACACAAGATTCAATTTCTTACAAGCCCTTTTTCAAACTAATATGCCCCTTACATATTATTAAGATTATCTTATTTTTTAAGATTATAAATATTCAATAAAGAGATTAATTGTTCATTTGCCTTTAAAATTTTTAAATTGGGTGCATTTGGTATATGATTGTGCTATCTCAAATCACTAATATCCTCATGAATATGAATCTCATCACTTAAATTTTTGACAGTGCATCGTAACGCTAGTCAAAATAAACTAGACTACTATTATAGAAGTGGTGTGTCTAGGTTGATCCCATAGAGAGTGTGTGTAAAGTTATTGAAATGAAATTAATCAGTATTTGGGTTTTCGGGGTTTTTGTTTTAAAATAAGAAAATAAAATAATGCTAAATTAATTAATAAAAGTAATTTAAAGAAAACATATAAAAAAGAATGAAATTGGTGAATTCGTTGGAAATCCAGTTCGTTGGTTCTTTCTCGACCTAAACCCTAATCAAAAACATGTCATTGAATTGTTGTTTTTGTTACCTCTCCTTGAACTATTAATTATAGGTTAATCTATTAACCTGAGTCTTCCCTTAAGAATTGTTTAATTAAGATACAATTGTTAATTAAACCTAACTATCAAATAACCTAGGATACGATCTCTAGATTTAATTGGGTAGTAGCATTGCGAATTAGAAAAACTGATTAATCAAGGCAATAAACACATTCGATGCGTCATTTAACCTAGATTATGTTACCTTTAATGGTTACGAACCATTAGTTGCTACAAATGAATTTCAAATATAACAATTACAAATTATATTGAAATTCTAGCAATGAGTTTGTAATATAACGATCCAATGAACGCATTTAAATCATCTTTTCACAATACCTAAAGGGTTCATACACAAATAATTGAATGATAACGAGAATACGATTATCCATATACAAAGCCCAAATCAATTAATATAGAATAACACAACCAATTCAATAAGAGAGAAAGAAACAACAATAACAAAAAAATTGATGCTTAACCGGGTCATCAACATCGATATCCAAGTTGAACTGGTGTTGGAAAGCTACCCCTCCATGGGTCTTCTCATGGTGGAGAGCTTGCCACCATCTTCTTGCTCTCCCAAGCTCCCGAAGTTCCCACTCGATTCAACCAAAAAACACCTATTCTATCTCTTAAAATTACTTCAGTCAAATGTCCCTCTCTCGCTACTGTTTCTAGCTATTTATTAAAGCCCACGCATAAAACCATTTTTTCCCACTCATGTGTTTTTTTCCTTTAGGTTGTGCGTTTTACTACTCTTGCTTTCCATTATGTTGTGCCATTTTACTTGGCTAGTTGTCCACTTGCTGCACTACTACGTTGTTTCTCCTTGTTATGAACCTAACTACGAGACTGGACTTATGAAACCAACTACAAAGACTGGAGGCCCATGAAAGAATCTAAGGACTGACATTGCAAGCATCATTTTACTTCTGTAATTGTTTGTTTGTTTTCTATTCCTAGTTATACGGTTACAACAAACATGAGAATATATGTTGACACACTTGTCCTACACGAAGGGCATATCAAACAATACAATATTCTCTACTCTTCTTATTCTTCTGCTTTATTCTCTCTTTCTTCTTCTCCTCTTCTGTCAAACCAGAGACCCATCTATTATCTTACAATTGGTATAAGAGATTCTAGCTGCCAACCTTGATTATGGCTTACGAAGGTACCAGACTGAAAACCCTGGATGAACAAGTCAAGGCATTAGAAACATAAATGACAATAATGTAGGCTGACATTGCCAAAGCTCTGCTTGAAACCAACAAAAGAATTGAAGAAAACCAGAAATCCACACTAACCATATTAGAAGCCATCAAACCAATCAACATCCGACCCCTACAGCTGCAGTCACCTCACCCTCATCCAAGACATATGCTGGAATCCTCAGCTCACCACCCCTACAAATACTAAATAGCAAATAAACCACAAATACCACCACAAAACCAACATATACCCCTCCGACCACAAATATCCTTCCACTACTCCAAACCATATGTTATGGCCCAAAATGGACTTTAGTCATTTTGATGGTAAGCAACCCAAGTTAAGGAATAGAAAATGCTAAAAAATATTTCAGATCTATAATATACCTGAAAAAAAAAACAAGGTTGAATCTGGGGCCATGTTTCTGGAGGAGAAGCCTGAAATATGGTATCAGGATTGGAAAGAAGATAAAACAGATCTGATCTGGGAGGAGTTTGTTGAGGAATTGTGCAACAGATTTACTAGCCATACTGAAGCTAATGTAGTGGAGG
Source organism: Erythroxylum gracilipes (assembly GCA_026413385.1). Taxonomy (NCBI): domain Eukaryota; kingdom Viridiplantae; phylum Streptophyta; class Magnoliopsida; order Malpighiales; family Erythroxylaceae; genus Erythroxylum; species Erythroxylum gracilipes. Next base: position 5,866,989 of record JANZLC010000001.1, read on the forward strand.
AGTTCCACAGACTTAAGCAAACCGACACTATGGAAGCTTATCAGGAGAAGTTTGAAGATCTCAAGTCTGTTGTTAGAAAAATGAATTTCGACCTAACACAAGATTACCTGGTGAAAGTGTTCATTGGCAGCCTGTAGATTTGGGCAGTCAAGAGGTTTAAACCCTCCACACTTCAAGAAGCTTACAAACAGGCAAGGTTGAATGAAGCCATTCATAAAAACCCTACACCTCCAACCTCTAAACCCTACAATACAAACAAATCAACCACCTCTATCATATCCAACAAACCTCACTATCTTAATTCCTCCATAAATAACAAAACCACATCAGCTAATCTCAACAAATCAACCATTACCAAACCTGCATATAATCAAGAACCAAGCAAGTGTTATAAGTGTGGGGATAGATATTTCCCTAGGAACCAATGCAAACTTAAACAACTATTACATATGCTCATTGACGATATCGAAGATGAAGAATCTCAAGAGGAAACTGCGAAGGAAGGGTAGAGGTTACTATGGAAGAAACTAACTATGGAAATGAGGACGTAGTAATTCAAATGAATGCACTAAGTGGGAAATCCTCACTTAATTAAGGGAATGGTAGGAAACTAAGAGATTAGTGTTTTAATTGACACAGGTAGTATTAATTCTTTCATAGATGAGACTCTAGTAAGAGTGCTTAATCTGCCTACTGAAGAAATCATACCGCTAACTGTCACTGTTGCTAATGGGGCCAAGGTGACGTCCACCCACAAGGTTAAGAAATTCTGTTAGGAGATGCAAGGACATAAATTTTGTGTAGACCAAAAGATACTTAGTTTAGGAGGCTGTGACTTAGTTTTGGGATTGGATTGGATGGAAGCTCACAATCCAATCTGTTTTGATTTGAAATCCAGAGAAGTTACTGTGAACAACGGTAAAGATACAGTTGCTTTAAAGGCTCAAAAGGAGCACAAAACTTTTCAACTTCTCAAAGGAAAATGGGTCTAGAAATTTTTCAAAAATGGAATCAAGGGCATGAATGGACATGTATTTCTCATAATTGAAGAGAAAGAACTTCAGGAAGTCAATCCCCACTTAACTGTACTCTTGGAAGAATATACTGATGTTTTTGAAGAACCTAAAGGCATACCTCCTCACAGGGCTTTAGACCATCAAATACCACTAAAACCTCACTCAAATCCTGTCAACCTCCGACCATACAGATACCCCTACTACTAGAAAACAGAAGTGGAAAGGCTCGTTCATGAAATGTTAGAAGCATCAATAATACAACCCAGTCACATTCCCTATACTTCTCTAGCCTTGTTAGAAAAAAAGAAAGACGATATATGGAGGTTTTGTGTAGACAATAGAGGACTCAATGACATCACCATCAAAGATAAATTTCCCATTCCTTCAGTAAAGGATTTGATGGATGAACTACATGGGGCTGTGATCTTCTCCAAGATTGACTTGAAGTCTGACTACCATCATGTTGGATCCCAAATTGTTATTGGAAGTTAGAACTATTATATATGTGAAAGGTTGAAAGTTAAAAAGTTGGAAAATGTTACATTGAACATGCTTCAGTGTTTTAGCCATAACTCTTTCTCTGGTTATCGAAATGAAATAATTTTTATTTGAATTAAACTAGAGAAATAAGGCTACAATTTATCTGATGAAATTGAGTTTTAATTTAGTCTCTAAGAGTTTCAATTTTTGGATGGAAATTGGGCATGAAATATTGTTTCAATGTAAGGATAGTTTGGAAATGTTTGGGTTATAATTTTCAAATTACCAATCCAAATTACATGATTTTGGTGTCATTAGAAAATTAAGACAATGAGGGACATTTTTCTAGAAGGAAGTGTTAGCAAATTCCTTCAATTGTTCCATGATAATTGGTAAAAAAGTTAGAAGTATAAGATGTGATTTTAAGAGATCAAAGGAGGGCATAATGAGAAAGACAAGGTTAATCAAGGGTATAATGGGAAATTAAGGTAGAACAAAAAGACAAAATAAGAAGAAAAAGAGAGAACTGTCGTGGGCTTCCAAGGAGAAGAAGAAGTCTTGAGGGAGAAGAGAAGAAGAGAGGAAAAATCGCAAATCTAAGGGAAAAAGGAAGGAAATTTGTGGAAAGGAGAAGGAATCAAGTTTTTCAAGGTATGTTCTTCATCTTCTTCATGCTTTAGTTGAGAAATAGTTGTGGTTTTGTTGTGATGGAGAAAATCCTAGAGAGAAAAAGGGGTTAGTGAAGAAGAAGGAGATGATGGAACCTATAGGGCTTTTGGGTTTCTAAGCAAGGTTGAAGTTTTCCTAACCTATATGAACCATGGATAGGTTAGATTGAAGCTTGATTAGGGCTAATTCCATTTTGTGGTAATTAGGATTTTTGGGAGAATTTCAAATGGAATTGAAATTGATGAGATTTTTGTTTGTGTTTAGGAATTAAAGAGGCTATTCAAGAGCAAAAGGAAGGGAACCATTGATTTTGGAATTTTCAAGATATAAGGTGGGTAATTTATTTATAGTTATTGTGTAATGAGTAAAAAGTATTGTTTGTGGATTGTGTGCTAATTAGCTTGCTTGATATGTTGTGTTGTGGAAATTGCTGCATAATGTATGACATTGATAAGAATTTAATTATCAACTATATGATGAGGAAAAAGACTTTATGATGTGTTTTATGCTATGTCATGCATTAAAACATGTATGACATTTTGAAATGATTGAGTTGTGACAATTATCATGTTATGCCATGAAAGATGAATGACTTTTGTGTGATGAATTATTACCATGTAATACCTTGAGAAAGGTTATTACATTTTGAATTGAATATGAGCATGATTATGCTATGCCTTACATTTGGCACTTTGAATAAATGGAAAGAAGAAAGATCATGAGAATATGAGCTTGTGAATGATTGAATTGAGCATAAGATGTGATTATATGCTTTGTGTGGGCGAGAGAGGAACCGTTTCGTAGTCACG
>JANZLC010000001.1:5872239-5883148 GCA_026413385.1 Erythroxylum gracilipes
TTCTTATCTACATTCCTTTAACAACATCCTCAGGTTTTATAAGCATAGACTGTGGAGTAGACGCAGATTATTTTGATGAGGACACAGGAATCTATTTTAAGTCAGATTCAGAATTCGTGAGCACCGGAAAAAATCAAAATCTACAACTACAACTTGGTACTTCCAATCCTTCTTTTGGAAAGCAATTTAGCAGCTTAAGAAGCTTTGAGGAAGGAACAAGGAATTGTTATACCCTGAAACCTGAGCAGGGCAGCCATAACAACTACTTAATCAGAGCTTCCTTCATGTATGGAAACTACGACGGCAAGAACCAAATCCCATCTTTCGATCTTTATCTTGGAGTTAACTTTTGGGCAAAAGTTGCACTTGAAAATGCAGAATCATTGAATATGTATGAGAATTTGCATTTTGTCAAAATATAATCGGAAATATTGAACTATAAGAGTAGAAAAGAAACGAAGACAAGTTTGGCAGCCAGAACCAAAAATTGCTCTTCTGGACTTCTTTACTCATTATGTACAAACAGTTGGACTTTATACACAAAAAAGCCCAAATACAAAAACTAACTATTAACTGCTACTAACTAAAAAATTAAATACTAATTACATTTCTTTACTCCTCCTCAAGTTGGAGGTTCATATACATTTTTAACACCCAACTTGGACAAGAGATACTCATACTGCTGTATTCCCAATCTTTTGGTAAATAAATCTGCAATCTGCTCATTTGTAGAAATATGTTGAGTTTGAATTAATTCACAATAAATTTTCTCACGTACAAAGTGACAATCTATTTCGATGTGTTTCGTTCTTTCATGAAATACAGGATTTGCTGCAATCTGCAAGGCTGCTTGGCTATCACAATATAACACAACTGGTCTTTCACTCTTAACTCCCATTTCTTCAAGTAATCCTGATAACCACACCAACTCAACAGTAGTAATGGTCATGCTCCTATACTCAGCTTCTGCTGAGGATCGAGAAATCGTGCTCTGCTTCTTTGATTTCCATGAAATTAATGAGTCTCCCAATTTTACAAAGAATCCTGTAATAGACTTTCTAGTCATATGACAAGAGGCCCAGTCAGGATCACAATAAGCAGACAATTTCAAATGTCCATTGGCGGATAAGAACATTCCTTGCCCTAGATATTTCTTCACATAACTCACAATTCTCAAAGCTGCCTCATAATGTGAATGTTTTGGCTTCTGCATGAACTGACTCAAGTGTTGTACTACATAAGCTATATTTGGCCTTGTGTGAGTTAAATACAAGAGTCTCCCTATCAATCTTTGATACAAGACTACATCTGTAATAATTTCATCAGCAAGTGTCGACTCTGTGCCTTTATCATACTCGACAGAAGTCAATTTCTGATTTTGCTCCAAAGGTATGAATGCAGTTTTTGCTCCCCCTAGACCTACATCTTCAATTAACTCAATAGCATATTTTCTTTGATTCAAAATAATTCCAGACTTGGAACGAAGTACTTTAATACCAAGAAATAACTTCAAATCTCTCAGATCCTTCATTTTGAAATTCTTATGCAAAATCTGTTTCAAGTCTTCTATCAGCACAACATTACTTCCAGTTATCAACAAATCATCCACATAGATTAGAAGAATAACTATATCACTTCCTTTCTTTTCTGTAAACAATGAATAATCATGTTTACTCTGAACATATCCATTGGCAACTAAAGCATCACATAACTTCAAATTCTACTGTCTAGAGGCTTGCTTCAAACCATATAAAGATTTGAGCAACCTACATACCATGTTCTCCCCCTAGTTGCCAAATCCCTCGGGAAGGGTCATGTAAACCTCCTATTATAAATCACCCTGCAAAAAAGCATTATACACATCCATTTGATAGAAAGGCCAATGATGCACAATAGCAAGAGCAATGATAGTTCTAACAGTTACCATTTTGGCCACAGGAGAAAAAGTCTCCTGAAAGTCAACTCCTTCTTGCTGGTTGTAGCCTTTGGCAACTAACCGTGCTTTAAATCGTTCAACTGTGCCATTGGAGTTATACCTAACTCGGTACACCCATTTGCAGCCAATAGGGTGCTTACCAGGTGGGAGGGGAACCACCTTCCAAGTGACATTAGCTTCCAAAGCCCAGATTTCGTGCATTAATAATTTTATTGTAAAATAAAATATTGTTAAAATTAATAAAAGTGCTTTTTATTTTTATGTTGCCAAACAGTCTACTGTATGAAGCTCTTTTAAAAAAGCTGTTTTTAAATTGACAGCCAAACAGTCAACTGGCTTTTAAAAAAAGCTCTTCTCAGAAAAGCTCTACTGACAAAAGCTCTACTGATAAAAGCTCTACTGACAAAAGCTCAACCAAACGGACCCTAAAACAGTTATTGCCAAATTTAAGCCAAGCTTCTAAATGGTTACATTTGTCAATTATTCGTATAAAACTCACTTGTCCCTAAATTGTTGTGGACTTTGTTCTCTTTTAGTATGTAATGGGTTTAGGCTTATACTTATTCCTATTACACGAGTCATTAAAGTAATTACATGCTATTTAATTAATATTCAACTCAAATTTTTATACTTCAATTCTCTAATACACAATGTTTATTATTTATAACAAAAATTTGTTAAATTAATTTAATTTCAAATTTTGCACATAATATGTTAATTATTACGTAAAGATCTAACATAATACTCATCTATTCTAATCTAATTACTTACTGCCCGCTTTGTTAAAAAGCCTGGTGATATTTAAAGGTCTCGGACTATATAAACGAAAAAGTTAATATCAAATTAAAAAAAAACATGCGTGATCTTATGACATATATAGACATGGAAAATAATAAAAAAATGTAAAACGAAACAAGGCGTAGTTGAGACAGAGACTAGATGAAGGGAAGGAAGAGAGGAGATATCAAACAGAGCAATCGTATGTTAAGCTGTATGTTCCTGTCGATTCACTTTTTCTTCCTTGAACGAACATGTTTTGTTATTTACGCAAATCTTTGTTAGGGTTTTGATTGTTCTTCTTTTCTTTTGCTGTATTCTTATATCTTGTATTTATGAGATACCCATACCCAGTTGCTACGAGATTTAAGCCTTTTTTTTTTTGTCTTTGTACTTTTATGACATGATTTTGTTGCTATTTCTGGATATATATTCGCTTTTAAGCTTTTTCGCGATGTGGGTTCCTGGTATTTTTAATGATCCACATGTTGGGTGAATTAGTGCCTGGTAAATATCTGAATAAATGTGCTTTATAGGTATTTCAGCGACCTGCGTTTCTGTTTTTGTTTTTCTCTACAATCTGTTATATGTACATAGGATGGTATTCATCTTTAATTTCAGACTGGTCTAAGATGCTATTTTTGCCTAGTTTTCTCATGCTGTAGTTGATGGCTCTGACAGAGATTCTACTTTTGTTTTGTTCACTTGGCTTTGAAGGGACTTTATTTTGATTTGTACTTCTCTTTATATGGATCCCATGGCTGATGAGCATATTGATTTTGGAGATGAGGAATATGGAGGGGCTCAAAAGATGCAATACCAGGGAAGTGGTGCCATATCTGCACTAGCAGAAGAAGAAATGGTGGAGGATGATGAGTATGATGATCTTTATAATGATGTCAATGTTGGAGAGAATTTCTTGCAGATGCACCGATCTGATGTGCCCACTCCTCCAGCTAATGTGGGTGGCAGAGTTGGAGTCCAAGCTCATGAATCTAGGGTTGAACATGGGGATTCACAAGGACCAAACACACTTGGTGTAGCAGTTGAAGGGAAGTATTCTAGTCCAGGGGGACAATTTCATCAACAGAAGGATTCGGCCATGGGTGTTAAGGGACAGGGAGTTGAATCTGTTGGTTATTCAGATAGATCTTCTACTGCAGAAAAAGGGAGAACCATGGTGATCACTGATGATACGCAAGTCCAAAATAAGGGCTTTCAAGGATCGATCTCTGTGGCTCCTAATGTTGGCATTGATTCTCCTAATTTGCATAGAAAAAATGTAAATGAACCTGAACCTTTGCAAAATAGTGGCAATGGTGATCCTCGAAATGTAACTCAGATATCAGCCAATCAAATAAGTGTGACTACTGATGTCAATCGTCCAGTGATGAGTGAAAATCAGATCCGACCATCCGTGGAGAATGGTTCAACCATGCTGTTTGTGGGAGAATTGCATTGGTGGACAACTGATGCAGAGCTTGAGAGTATTTTGTCTCACTATGGAAAGGTGAAAGAGATTAAGTTCTTTGATGAAAGAGCTAGTGGAAAATCTAAAGGGTATTGCCAAGTTGAATTTTATGATCCTGCTGCTGCAGCTGCATGCAAAGAGGGAATGAATGGTCATATTTTCAATGGGCGGGCTTGTCTTGTAGCTTTTGCTTCACCACAGACAATAAAACAGATGGGAGCTTCATACATGAACAAATCTCAAACCCAGACTCAGTCTCAGAATCAGGGAAGGAGGCCTATGGATGACAGTGGGGGGCGAGGTGGAAACATGAATTATCAAAGTGGTGATACAGGAAGAAACTATGGACGAGGTGGGTGGGGACGGGGTGTGCAGGGAGGTATGAATAGAGGTCCTGGGGGCGGGGGACAAATGCGGGGAAGGGGAGGAGCCATGGGTGCCAAGAACATGGCTGGAAATGCTGCAGGAATTGGAAGTGGAGCAAACGGTGGAGGTTATGGACAAGTCCTTGGAGGTCCTGTATTTGGGGGACCTGGTGGTGGCATGATGCCCCCACAGGGTATGATGGGAGCTGGATTTGATCCAGCATTTATGGGTCGAGGTGGTCCCTATGGTGCTTTTGCAGGTCCAGGTTTTCCTAGCATGCTTCCTTCGTTTCCAGCTGTTAATGCCATGGGACTTGCTGGGGTGGCTCCTCATGTCAACCCTGCTTTCTTTGGTCGGGGAATAGCACCTAATGGGATGGGAATGATGGGATCCTCTGGAATGGATGCACCAAATGCTGGAATGTGGTCTGACCCAAGCATGGGTGGTTGGGGAGAAGAACATGGTCATAGGACAAGGGAATCGAGTTATGGGGGTGAAGATGGTGCTTCTGAATATGGATACGGAGAGGTGAATCATGAAAAGGGAGCAAGATCTAGTGCTGCCTCTCGGGAGAAAGAACGAGTTGCTGAGCGAGATTGGCCGGGGAACTCTGATCGGAGGCATCGTGATGAGAGGGGACAGGAATGGGAAAGGTCTGAAAGAGAGCACAGAGAACACAGGTACAGGGAAGACAAGGATAACTACAGAGACTATCGTCAAAGAGATCGTGACTCAGGTTATGAGGACGACTGGGATAGAGGGAAAACTTCTTCAAGATCGCGAAGCAGATCTGGTGCAGTGGCTGATGAAGTTCGCAGGTCTCGATCAAGGGATGTTGATTATGCTAAGAGGAGACGCTTACCGTCTGAGTGATCTGTGTACTGCTCATCTTTCTGGGATGATTTTATGAGCTGTGGAACTTCATGTTTGCAGTCTGAAGTCTTATGACATGCAATGATCTAAAATACAGCTGGATGCTTCTTCAGGGAGGAAGTAAGTTATCATATGGATGGAAGGGAAGAGTGGATACTCTGTTACTTTCTTATTGCCTTCTATAGAACATACTTGAATGATTCTTAGTATTTGGGTGCTTGAAAACAGTAATAGCTCTTCTTAAAAGCTGGCCAATGTGGATATTTTCTGTGGGGTTGGAGTTAAATGCCATGTAGCAAAGCATCTGTTTGGACTTATTTATTTTAAACCTTTTGATGATGGCTTGTGATCTTGATTTGCTTCAAATCTTTTTCTTTTGAATAACTTAATTTTCTTTTATCAACATTTTACATTACTTTTAAGCCTGTTAGACTTGTAAAAAAAAAGGTTTACAGTTTGACTTGCAATGCATGTTTCTGTACAAGATCTGGTCAGGGTATTCAATTACTCTATGATTTTATGATGTCTTCAGACAATTGCATGCACTATATTTACTTCTTGCTGTTGCTTTCTTGAAGGATTTGATGATTAGTATATAGGTACATTCTTGAGAATAGTGAATCCTCAGACCTTGTGTCTGAGCCCTTTTTCCGAACCCTTTTCTGTGAACTTCACTTGATTATTAACCATCTTTTCCCTAATAATTTTGTTCATGGCTATATACACATCCGTGCCATAAATGTCCCAAGTTGTAGCAAGTGCTTCACACCAATTTTTTGTTTTGGTTCTTTTCAGTGACTTCTTTTTTGGTTTTCGACTGATTAAACAATTAATCAGAATACTTCCATGAAATTTAGTTTTGTGTGGTTTAATCATTTTTCTAAAGATTCTTTGGTTGATAGTTACTTTGTCCCATTTTGAGGAAACATAGAATCAAGCATGGAATTTTATGTTTGTTGTTCGTTAGGAGATGATGCATGGCATTTTCTAGTTTAGATATGCTGAAACTTGTTATTAGGGTGGAAATCCTAGATAACGGTTGTCATTGTCTTTGCTTTTAATGAAGTTGAGGATTTGTTCCTTTCTCTTGAATCTTTATGATAAAAACCCACATAAAAGGCCTATGTTGGCTCCAGAATTTTGATCAATGATTCTCGTGTCCTCTTAAGCAATTTTTAGTAAGCAGGTTAAAGTCTTTGAAGAAGTTTAGGTGTTGATTGTGCTGAGTTAAAATGTTCGATACTGGTTAATTTATTTTTCTTTCAGAGCTCAATTTTTGACATCAGTTTAGTCTATATCACTGAGGTATGAGATCTACAGTTCATATGCTCACTATGAGTTAGGTGGCTGAATTTCATTATTTTGACTTTTTAACTAGGCTTGAAAATTTTAGGTGTTTCAAGTGCTTCTGTAGTGAAAATTTTAGGTGTTTCAAGTGCTTCTGTAGTGTATATAAAAATAATGTTTAGAGTCCATCACTAGTCTTCAGAGAACTCATATGGATATGGGGCTACGATTTATTTTTTCTGGAATCTTAAATTTTGTTTTCTTTTTAAGTTGTTACTGTAGTGTTTATAAATGTAAAACTAATAATCATTTTCTCCCGAAATATCTGGAAGTTATCACTTTTATGGTTTTTATTGAAATTGATTGTGATTCTTCTTTTACACATTTGATCTTTTATTTGAAAAAGTTTCCTCATCAATGCCTTTCAGTAGAACTAAGACTGTCCTTGCTGCTTGCTATGGTTTTTTCTCTGTATACTCGTTTACTAAAAGTGTTCTCCAAATTTATTGTGTCCACTGTTTCAGTTGAACGTAGCTTAGGCTCATTAAAATGTTCCTCTTAGAACTCTCTAACCATGAATTATACCGTATATTGTTCTTTGAGTGCGGCCACACTTGTATTTGGTTGCTTTTAGGTGTTATATGCCACTTGATTTCCATGCACCAGATTAACTTAGTCTGCAAGCTATGGAGATGTCTGTAGCTATTACTCAGTCTTAGTTCCTTAGAAGTCTAATGTCCACGTGAAGTATGATTATAGAAGGACCACGGAACAATGGGCTTTGAATTAACATTAGACTATGGCAGGATTCTATTTCTAATTTATGGGTTGTTAGACATTTACTGCCGGGTGGTGTCTTTGAAAAATAAATACTTTTTATGTCTATTGAAATGGAAGTTTTTCTTTTACCAGGGAGTGGAGTGGGACAACACTTGTTCAATACTTGTTAGTTGCTGGAAGGAAGATATGTTAAATATGCTGCGTTCACTGAATGGTTTTGGTCTGCCAAGTTTGCAGGAGCCCTAATTCCCTTTGTTTCAACCTTTCATTTTTATGATCAGCTTGAGAATGTAATGAAAGCTCCTGCAAGAATATTCTAGGAAGAGTATCAATATGAGGTACTGAAAGGATTTCAGTCTCAAGGTTTTGGGGCATGATCTCATTGTTGATTCTTGTAAAAAATTATTTTCTTGTGTAAATGAATACATGTATTAGGTCTAGAACTTGTAATGACTTTTCATTCCTAATTTGGTTGAGTACTCTTGGCTGATCACCAATTTTGTATAGACCTCCTGCAGAAGCAGCCATACATTAGTAAATACGAGTTGTGCAGTTGTTGTATAGAGTAGTCAGATGGGGTCTAAAAAGATTGTAATATTTAGCCATTCTCTCTGTATTTTGACCACTGTAACTAATGTACCAGCAAATTTGTCAATTGTATAGAACAGTCTTACAAGAGCTAATAAGGTTGTAATAGTTGGCCGTTCCCTCTGTATTTTGGTCACTTCAACCAATGTACAAGCCAATTTTGCATTATATAGAATAGTCTGACCAGAGTTAAAAAGGTTTTGTAATATTAGTATTTGGCCACTGTAACAAATGTACATGCCAATTTGTGGTTGTATAAGAATAGTTGGACAAGAGCTAGTAAGTTTGAAGTGTCTAACCGCACCTACTTTCTGAAGGCTTAAAGGATCAGAAGTATGATTTAATGCTTAAATTGCCCGCTGCTGATTTGTTGTGGATGCCTGCAATCTAAAGAATTTTGCTTTCTACTTTCCCGGTTCTGTTTATTCAAAGGCCTTGTATGTTTCGTCGGATATGTTAGTTCTTGTTCGCCCACTCTCCTGGAGGAGTATGGGGAACTGGCTTACGTGTTGCTTGTCCATGTTGGTTATTTGTATATAATCATGTTTTCTAGTATCTTCAGCTGTATGTAGAGTTTCTCATGGAATACAATCTCGTATGAGGCAGTACCTGTTTCTTATTTCTGGTGCAGAGCGTTTATATTTTTCTTGAAGATGACAACTTTCACTAACTTAACATTCTGTTTTGGGGAAAAAACACTGTGATTTATGTTCACACATTGTCAGCTGGCAGTTTGTATGTAGTCTCGTTTTCCGATTTTATGCATTTGCTAGATGTTTTGTTAAAGCTAAATAATTTATTTGGTCTGTACTTGATGTATTTGAACTCTGCATGGGTGCAGTCTTAGCTCTGCCATTGTTCTGACGCTTGGCGTGATTCGTTGTATTTTTTTGTGTCTTTTATGGTTTTACTACATGAGACTTCTGTTTTGGCTATGTTCTCCAAGGAATTCGTATGTTACTATGAGATTGAGGTTGCCTAAAGTGCTTAATTCCATCAATGCTGCAATGAGGGTTAAGTTTTCAGTTTAGTATCATCTTTTAGTTTCATGCCATTTAGTCCTGGAAGTTAGGAATACTAGTGAATGATAGATCAGAAAAACTTTCTGCTTTGTCCTTACAATTTTTTGAGTTCTGTTAATTCTGAATCGATAGAGTTTAGATGGTGATTAAAGATATGATTGAGCTTCTAATTTTCTACCAAGGAATGTATTAAAGGAGAGTTTAACGTTTTAAAAAATTGTGTAATTGATCTTTGATAAAATTTTAAACTTTTACTAAGATTCTATCAATAAAATTGGCCTTATAATTTTTTAACTTGATTGAAACTTAAAATTTCAAAACTAATTTAACAAATTTTGTTTTCTAAAAAATAATTAAATTAATCAATTATTTTATACCGAGTTTTGAATCTTTATGAAATCTTAAATTTCTAAAATCAATTTTAAATTATAATTTGTATTTTTATTGAAATTGTGCTGGATCAATGAAATCATTTAATTAATAAGATTTAAATTTCTTTACCTATGTTTTCTTTTTGTCTCTATTTCTCTTAGGGGAAGTTGTGTTTTTTTAGTTATTAATCAATATGGTTTTTTATGCACTTAAAACAAATTTATTTGTTGAAATAAGACGAAAAAAAGGTGTGTTGTATCTTGTATTTAGCCTAGATACTTAATTTGCAGTACTTCTCCCATAATTATATACCTTAAATTTTTCTTTATTTAGTCTAATCCAACGTTTTGGGTTCCATATCGGTCGGAAGGTACAGTACCGATACTTGGAACCCAACCTCGGTACCGGCCAAAAATACCGGCCAATACTGAAGTTTTCCAGTGGGTACCGGCCGATACCTAACGTACTGGCCGGTACCTAATGTACCCGAAAATTTCGATACATTTCGCAAAATTTGAAAAACTGGAAGACTTATTTGCAAAAAAAAAAAGTTAATCGACCCCTTCCCCTCGCCTCCCGACCCCGAGTCTGCTACCTCTCTCTTTTTAGTCTTCTAACTCTCACCCTCTTTTACTCTTCTCTCTAATTCTCACCCTCTCTCTCTCACTCTCTCGCTCTCACCGTCTCTGTCGTCGGCGTCTGGATCGTCTCGCCACCACCGACACTTGGTTACTGTCTCTCCTAGGTTGTTCTCCTCCTCGGCCTCGCCTCATCATGTAGATCTGGCCTCTAGGTTTGCGAAGACTGCAGCACCTCTCATGCTCGCCGCACCACAACACGGCCACTGACCCTCCGACAACGACCGCCGCGGCTCTCTCATGCACACTCCCTCTTCTTTTGTTTTTCACCAAAGAAGTCTGAGTCTCTCTTCATAACGCCTCTGTTGTTCTTGTGTAGGTGGCTTGTTTGAAATTTTAACAAAATTGACTAAGTGAGTAGCGGAGCCCAAGAGTCAAAGACCCTTTGATTAAATGTAGTTAAGTTCTACGTTGGAATCCGACAATCAGAGACCATTGGTTATTAAAAAAGGCATGGGAAAAAGTTGTCAGAGACCATTGGTTATTAAAAAAGGCATAGGAAAAAGTTGTCTGAAACTCATAACCTTAAAATGCTTTTTTTAAAATAAATAATTATTTTAAAATTTACGAAAATAAATATTGAATAATTCAATATTATTAATATAATAATTCAAATTATTTTGGAATGAAATTTTCACGATTTTGGAATGGAATTTTTGAAATTGATAATTTGAAATTGTTGGATTGAAGTTGAAGAATAACGTAGGTAAGTAATTTATTTTATTTTGTTATGAATTTGTAATTATGCAAAGATTGTAAAATGGAATTGTAAATTAGAATTGGAAATTTGGAATTGAAA
>JANZLC010000001.1:5888932-5900077 GCA_026413385.1 Erythroxylum gracilipes
AATTTCCTTCATGCTATGTCATATATCATGGACTTCATTAATTGGCTCATTGATCAATATCAATTCATAAAATGCACTCCAAATTAATGAAAATGCCTTTCTTTATTTATTCATCAAGTATGTACTTATGAACAAAATGCGCTAAAGGAGATTGCCTTTAGGGCACTACTCTAACAAAAGTATGGGTTGAAAAGAAGTCAGAAAGAGTTGTAGGCATCTTGAGTCCAACCCCATAAATATCAACTCCACTCCAAAACACGAATGACCTAATTTTGCAACAATTGAGGGACATTCGCTCTAATCAAGATCAAATGCGCGAACAAATTGTCAGCCTCCAAAACCAAGTCCTGGATTTGCAAATTCTCCTTAGGAAATCTCTTCACTAACTATTTCAATTTTTTTTCTTATTTCACTTCCTCCCTATACTCTATTTCTTTTTAATAATGACAAAGGTGAAGAGTTTATATGGATATATTTTTGCATATATGATGATATATTTCTCAATGCATATTTCTCAATGCTGTCTCAATTATATATGTGATTGATTCTGCTGTTGAACTTGTGAAAATCTATGATATATAATGATAGGTTCCTTTCTTAAAAGATAGGCTCCTTTTAATTATATTTGAACATATAAAAGTCATAGGTATCTTTCGAAATAATCTATTATCACAGGTATCTTTTGAAATAATCTATTATCTCTTTGAATTTTGAAAAATATCTATTATTGCTTGTCATAATCAAAAGGGGGAGATTATTAGTTCAAGGTTTATGATTAACAATTTTGATGATAACTGTATAACATTTCAAAAATTCAAATGAATTTATTTCCTTGCACAATTAACAGTCGTATTCTCAAAAGAAAATAAAATTATAAGAAATACATTTTCTCTTACAAAAACCTTCTTTATGAACTTACTTTATTAGAAATGGTTTATCTGAAAGGATTCTACTAATTATGAAGGTCATATATTAGCTCCGTGATTGTTGGAAGATTTTTGACAAAGATGACATCAAAGTTATTCAGAATCAAATCAATCCAGTTGACTAAGGATGCAAGTAAAGCAGCGACTAATTGAAGATATGCCTATTTAAGAAAGAGCCAATGTAACTGTGAAATACAATTGAACGATACAGAAGCTTGCAAAGCTATATTGTCAAAATTCATCAAAAGCATATACATTCTTGAAAGGGATATCTTTGTAAAAATTCTCTTATATGTTAGAAAGTAAAATTTTGTTGAGAGAGATTACTGAAGTTTATGTTAAGCAAACCCTTTTTTTTATTTTGAGAGCTTGTAGAGACTAATAAAACACTACTAGTGTGGAAGGTTGAAGAACTTTGAAAAATATTAACTTGTGAGATTAGAGAGACTCATCAAATTACTACTTGATTTTATAGTGAAATACTCAAATTAGATACTTGGGGACTGGACATAAGCTTGGGTTGTAAGTCGAACCAGCATAAATTTATTGCATCCTTCTTCTCTGTCTCTCTCCTTATCTTTTATATTTTCACATTATAATGTGTTTTTTTAATTTCAAAAAGAGGCTCCTTCACTTTTATTACAGGTTCCTTCTGTTTTTAACTTGTTGACGATTTTTTTCATTTTAACAGGCGCCTTCTTTTTATTGTTTTTCAACAAGACTTATACTTTAGCAGGGTCCTGTCAACTAACAGGCTACTATCGTCTAATAGACTCTTACTGTTTTAATTTTTAACAAGCTTCTATCTTTATATGAATTGAAAATAACTTACGAAATTTTTTTTTAAGTCACACACAATTCACATCCCTTTTATGTGTGTTTGCTTTATCATTCACACATGATTGAGCACTTATAATTTGACCATGTCATTGTTCTTTCACTCAAATGAACTTTTATTACTATAACAGAGCTGTTAAAAAAATTACTTTTGTAGTCATCAATTAAAGAAACTTTATATATCCTAAACCATAAAAGGCAATAACATATACCATAAACAAGTAATAATTACACTAAGTAGCATTAACTGATTCACATGCATTATACAACCAAATAGCCATTTCCATGTCCATATTATGAGATGCTTCTTTAGATTGTAATGCACTCAAAATTGAAGGTTGAGCTTTAGGAGTTATTTATAAAGAAAAAAGTTAGACACTTGTTTTCTTCTTCTTCTCATATCAATTGTAGTAATCCCTTCTTGTTAGATAGGAATACCACCGTTAATGTTTCAACTATCATCCTAACCAGTGTAAAAAGAACTTTCACTACCAATTTTATAATTTAGTCTTTGCCTTTTATCTTTTTCATGATAATACTTTTAAAGCAAAGTTTTCATGTGCCATTTTACAATATGACTAATTTTCTTTCATGGCTTCACATCATCTTTGATCCTAGCTAAAATTTTCTTTAAACTAGTGATTCCTCCACCTTTCTAATATTTGTTACAAGACAAAAAGTAGTATAGTTCATTACATTAGGAACCAATCTAACATGAGTCCATACTAAATCATCAAATCTTCCTGAAGAGTTGAACTATTAAGAGTATTTGAACTTTCCTCCATTTATCTGTAAAAATAAATAGATAAACAAGTCAAAATTAAATTAATAACTGTGTATCAAATGAAGTGTTCTACTAACTTAGTTTCATTATCAATTGCAACATGCCCAATGCAAGTACAATTACTATTTACAAATACAAAATAATCATTTAGTTTGAATGTGCGAAAATTCATTTAGAACATATGAACTCTAAAACTGTTCTTACTAAGTTAGCATTTTCTCTGAGTAAGATTCCTGTTAGTTAGAATTTCCTTAATGCAATTCTATTACATCATTTACACAAACTAAAAATTTGGGAAAACTAATTATCTCCTATTCTTCTTTTAAGGTCTCTTTTTCGCCTATGTGAAGTCAGAAATGAGACAAAAATCAAGCATTAACAACACAAACAACTCGAGGATAGGTACTAACGAGTACAATTGAACAATCCCTTTATGTTCCAACACAATCTATAATATTGCTGAACATCAATTAAAGTATCGTTAATTGCTTGAAGAAGCAATTTCCCATTTTAATAAAAGAAGCAGCAACTCAAATTGATTGTATTTAGTTGTTCATTACACTTCAACAAGTCCCTCTAATCTATATTGGGTTCAAACATCATTATTCTGTTATTCACTAACTTCCACAAGTATCAATACACAAGCAACTCAAACAAGTGACCAAGATGTAGCACAACAACTCATAAAACTCAAACAAGTCACAACCTAAGAGTTAAAGGTGAGGAGATGCGGTCGTGAGCTGGAGAGTTGGCAGTGTCGCATCAGAGAGTTGACAATGTCGCGGTGATGAGTTGACGGTGTTGCATTGTCACTGTGATGAGTTGGAGCGTTGACAGTTACGAGATGGAGAGTTGGCAGTGTTGGAGAGTTGGCAGTGTTGCAGTGTCACAGTGATAAGATAGAGAGTTGGCAGTGTCACTGTAGACAGCTGGTGGTGGCAGTGTCGTGGTGCCGCTGGACTGGAGACCTGGAGACTAAAACGAGAAAGGAAAGAAGATAGTTTGGGCAGGAGTTACGGATAGCTTGTGAGAACTTGAGAATTATTATTTTTAATTTAGTCCTTAAAATTCTTAGGCTTTTTATTCCTACCTGATAAATGCTGAAGGATACCGAACTCATCTTGTGAGAGTTTAAGATTTTTAGGGTTAATTTTTTGATGTATAACTTTGGTAGGATTGATATCCTCGTTCTTTTTAAAAGATAGATTTATAAAAAATTCACAGAAAATATAGGTAGGTATTAACCCGTATCTATTCTTATTATGGCATCATCATAAGAACTACTATTTTTAGGTCAGGACATGTATCACCCAATAGCAGCTGGTACGAAATGATAGTATTTAAATGTTTCCATAAAATTAGAAAATTAATTTTACCTACCCGTCTCATATCTGCTTTACTAATTTTACTTGGATGGGCCAATGGCTAAAGGTTAAAGAAGGTAGTGAAATTGAATTGGAGTCAAATCTATCACAAGACCGTTTAGACATAAAAGTGATTAGTAATGTCTACGAGAAGTTACGATGGTGAATTCGGTTGCCTTTGAAGCTCTCATTCTCAATCTCTATATATGTATTTTGAATAAATAAATTATTAATACAGTTTAAATAAAATAGTTATGATTTTTTCAAGTCTTGAAGTTTGTAAAGTTATTTGTTGATTATGAAATATTTTGTTTAAGTTTTGATATTAAAAAAGGAGCTAGGCAGCTTTTATTAGGATATATAATACTTAGAGAAGCATGTTGGTTTAATCTAGTATCGTAATTGAACATTGTTTAATATTTTAAGCCAGCTCATTTTTTAATTGAGGTGATTAAAAAATAAAATTTAAGAAAAAACCTATATTTCATAAGAAAGAAGTTGCTAGCGAATCGAATCGAGAGATATTTGTACAAAAAACTATTATGGTTCGACCTAATGTTAGAGCAAAATAATATTTAATATTTTAATTATAATTTTTGATAGAAATATCAAATTGAGATTATCACATCTATGTAAAAAGAATACCATCATTCATTAAAGATAAGCAAGAACTGCACTTTACAATGGGAACAAAATGACTGAGTGAAAATAACACTATGTTATGGTAGAAACTATACCAAAACTCAAGATATTCAATACCACAACTACACATAAAATTTACCATGACACAACTAAACTAAATAACAACTTCAATAAAAAATCGAAATGCTATCTAAGTAAAAATAATCCTCCGACTCAATAAAAACTATACTAACACTGTATTTTTTCAATACCATACCTACATAAAAAGATCAACATTAATTATAGATAAAAAAGAAATATACTTTTTAATAGGAACATATTGATTGAATGAAAAGAATACCATACAAATTATACTAGGAATTAGTACATTCAATATCACTATTATGTCAAAAAAATTTACCATGACATAATAACAATAAGTAACAACTTTAGTGGAAAATGGGAATATCATCTTTGAGTATAAACCATATCTTGCTTCAATACAAACTATACTATTATTTTATTTATTCAACAAATTGTATATGTACAAAAATATCATAATTCATTACAAATAAGCAAGGCGTACGCTTTTATAGGGGAATATATTAATTAAACATGCATCGATATAAATTATATTAGGACTCAATACATTTAATGCCATCAGTATGTATAAAATTACCACAAAATAACAATAAGAATCAATTTCAGTAAAAATGAAAAAAATGAGAATACCATGATTGAGTAGAAATAATAATAAGCTTCAACTTGAAGGACGCATATTAGTACATGCCTAAGTAATAAAATGTGTCGTTTAAAGGTTTTTTTTGAACATGATTAACTACACTCCCATGTAATTAATTGTGTTCATGTTAAAATATTTGAATGGAAAAAGTGAAGGACACAGTTTGGTATATGATCATGCTTTAAAATGTGTCTAATAGATGTTTTTATTAAACATAGTTAACTACACAATTGTGTGGTCAACTGCATGTGTTGTTAGAAACTTTAAAGAAAAAAAATGTGAAGTATACATATTGGTACATAGTTGTGCTTCAAATTGTGTTTGTTGAAGGTGTTTTTTTTATCAACATGATTAACTATACGGGTGTGTGGTCAATCACGTTCTTCTTTAAAATTTTCAAGAGACAATGTGAATATCACATATTACAACACAACTATGTATAAAATTGTATAAAATTAAAGCCTTTTTTGACACTGCTAACTACACTCTTTTTCTCAAAATTATGTCCATTATTTGTGTTCTTGGATATGGCTAAGAATAAGGTAGTGTGGTGACCTACACTTGTGTTAGAAATTTTGAAAGAGAAATATGTCAATTAAACCTAAAAAATCAAATTGCTGGTGATTACTTTATGCTTTTTCCCTTGTACTGACACTGTCATGTTTTTCTAAGCTTTTATTAAAGCTTAAAATTGAACTACTTTCAATATGCAATACAATTTTGCAATATTTGTTTATGTATTCCCTTTCATTTATTAGCTATTGTATTTTTTGTTATTTGGCAAATTTTTTACTTATATTTATGGCATGAAGCAATAACGTTGATGAAATTTATGGAATCAATAAAACAATTTCCAAAGCTACATGTAAACCATTTCATTTCCATTTATGGGATCAAGCAACTATTTCCTATTTTGGAGTATTATGGTTAGAGTAAGGTGCATTATCAAATTTTTGAAAGTTGTATGAAAATATGTAAGAGAAATTAAAGTGGTGATGTTATTATGCGACATGAGAAGAAGATATTTAGAAGGTTTTAGTGTAAAATATATAACAACAACAATAAAAAAAAATGTCCCATTAAGATGTAGGGTCTAAGGAGGTTTAGAAGTTTGTAGCCTTA
Source organism: Erythroxylum gracilipes (assembly GCA_026413385.1). Lineage (NCBI taxonomy): Eukaryota > Viridiplantae > Streptophyta > Magnoliopsida > Malpighiales > Erythroxylaceae > Erythroxylum > Erythroxylum gracilipes. Next base: position 5,895,329 of record JANZLC010000001.1, read on the forward strand.
CTCCTAACTAGTAGAAATGTTATTTTTAATAGATCCATAAAAAAGATTTATGAAAATGGTTAGAGGAAAACAGTAGTCAAATAAAATAATAATAATTGCATAAATGAAAAATAAAAATAAAAATAAAAGTAAGTAAATACATAAGCATATAAGAAGAAAATAAATAAGTAAATAAAACAAACAAGCGATTGAAAAAGAAAAATATGAAATAAATACATAAAATAACTAAAGGAGCAAGTGTTATAAACAAAAATATTTAGGCCAATGTACGGTTTTTAATAAAGACATGATTCACCACATGATTGCGTAATAAATTGTGTTGAACAAAATCTTAAATGAATACAATATAATGCACATTTATGAATTAATTTGTGTACTTTGCATATTCTATCTAAAAATAAAAACTAAAAAACTATTAAGCACATAGTCATATGGCTAACTATGTTAGGAAAACACATGGACATAGATTAGTGCATAGGCATGTGACAATTGGTGTCCTTCATACTGACATATGAGGGTGTAGTTAATGTTGTTAAACAAAATATTTAATAAACAAACTATTTAATAAACAAACTTTAGTGCACGAGTAAGTACCAATTCATTTCCTTGACATTGATGCTTTGTGTTATTTTTACTCAGTCATGGTATTCCTACTTTTTACTATTGCTACTTAGTCCTAATGCATCTTATAAACTTTGGTACATAAATGTGGTATGGATTGTATTCCATCTATGTGTAGCTTGTGTATTATTTCTACTCACTCATTTTATTCCCATCTTAAAGTGCAAATGTTACTTATTTGAAACATATGTTGGTATTTTTTATACATAGACATGACATTAGATGTACACAATATTAGTATAGTTTCTAATAGATTAAGGTATGATTTGTACTGAGAGATACTATTCTTATTTTTTATTCATTAAAGTTGTTACTTATTTTAAATGTACCAAGTATTAATAAATTTTGTATTAAGGAATACCTTCCACTCACTCATTATATTCACTTTTAAATGTGTAGAAGTTACTTATATGTAATGAATGATGCCATTTTTAGAACATGTGCATGGTATTGGATAAGTAGGTTATTGGTATAGTTTGTAATAGGCCAATGTACGGTTTGTACTTAGAGATGGTATTCATATTTCTCACTAAAGTTGTTACTAACTTTAATACATCATGGTAAATTTTGTATATAGTATTAATATTAAATATATTGTGTCCTAGTATAGTTTGTATATAGGCATAATAATTTTTCACTTAATCATTATATTCTCATATAAATGTGTAGGTGTTATCGATAAATAAAGTACTTATATATGGTACATTTTGTACTAGACATGATATTCCCATTTTTCATTGAAATTGTCTCCAATTTTAAATGTGTCATTGTAATTTTTACATGTAGTCATGGTATTGAATGTATTAAGTCCTATTATTGCTAGAATTTAGTTATGGTATTCTTTTCGCTCAGCCAAGATATTCCCATATAAATTGATAGATGTTGCTTATCACTAACAAATAATGGTATTTTTCTATATAGGCATGATATTAGATAAATAGATTACTAGTAAACTTTGTATTGAGATAGAGTATTGTTTTACTCTTTCATGATATTTCTGTTTTAAAGTATACTTGTACTCATTTTCAATAACTTATTGTATTTTATGAATATTAGGTAGGTGTTACATGTATGAAGTCATGGTATGATTTCTATTCAGCTATGAAATTATTGGTACTTAGTCATAGCATTCCCATATAAAACTGGAGCTATTACTTATTTCAAATGAGTGATGGTATTTTTCTACATATTTGTGGTATGGTATGTGACGAGCTATAGTACTACTTCTGTTAACTTCTAATTGGATATTTACATTCTAAAATTAGGGTGTCACTAATATGTAAGGAGTCAACTTATGGTATTTTTCTACCCTATCTTTAAATGATTTTTTTTTTTGCATAGTAGTTGAATTTTTTTTCAATAAGCCTTATGTTTTTGAAATTTAAAGATGTGGTATGACCTTCATTTGGAGCGTTTTGGTTAAGGTGTTAAGAGTATCTATTGTTGGCGAAATGAAGCTTCTTTTCCACTATCATCAACGACTTAGAACGTCTTCTCTTCTCGCTATTAATAGTTTAATAATGTGGTCACATTTGAAATTTAACAAAAAGAGAAATAAGGGACCCCATATATGGGCTACTTCATTGTATAGACATCTATAAAGCAATAAGTTGGAAGATTCAAGACAGATTTAAATTAACAGAAAATGAAAAACTATAATGAAGAAAATAAAATCAACGTAACTTGGATTATCTAATCGGTTCCTTTTTAGTATTATTTTATATTTTTATTAATTATATTCAATACATTGTTATAACCCACCAATAATTACTTTCCATATTTGAGTGCAGAGCTTCGACACCGCCATCCATTGTGTATTAACTCGGAAAGAGTACCATGGAACCATAACGGATAAACCATCTCCTACTTCTCTCTTCAAAGTCCAAAACATGTTTTGATTATATATTTCAGTAACATGGACCAACATTTGCAGAAAGTTTGATTAGTACAAGGCCAAATCCATGTTTCAGTTTACAATTGCTACACAGGTTATAATCAAGAACAATTAGAGGTTTTCCTTGAAGGCAGTGATAAGGAAATTACTCAACAAGATGCTAAAATCTCTCCTGAAGATGTGGAAGCTACTGATTATGTTAAAAGTCAAGGGTCCTATACAGATTGGGTCAAAACCTGTAATTAGGCTTATGATTTTGTTTCTAAAACTTCAGCCTTGTATTTGTGTATTTAAACTCTAACAGTGAATAATAGAATTAATGCTTCCCTCATCAAAATCTTTACTTAGGGCATTTTATCTCAAAAACTCGATAATGATCAAGTTCTTGCTACAGATTCTGCAGCAAGTTTGTATATTTTGTGACAGATTTATCTCCTTGCTTAGCAGCTGCAGTATTGATCATGATCTCGTATACTTGAGTAGCATCATGAACCTTCGAGTATGTGTGACGAACGTAGCCCCAAATCTCCTTTGCAATGACAAAAAACATGCATGTGTCACTGATCATGGGATCCATAGAATTCCATAACTAGGACATTATCATGGAATCCTCTTTATCCCATGCTTCGAACATTGAGTTATCTTTAGTCGGTCCTGTTCTAAGAAGATGACTAAGTCTTTCTTTGCCCTTGAGGTAGGTACCGACAAATTGAGATCATTTAAGATAGTTCTTGTCATTAAGCCTATAGGAAGCCCGAATATTTTGTAAATCTCCAATTTTTTGAATGGTGCCGAATTCTTCTAGAAGATTAGATCTGGTGGAGACAGAGGTTTGAGAGGTTGACATGATTAAGAAGAAGATACTGTAGTAAGATACTGCAGCAATTAAGGCTGCCCTAATGAGAATCGCACAAGAGAAAAAAAAGGGTTTGGCAGTGCAGCAATGAAGGCTGCTCAAAGAACAAAGAAGCCTTACAGCTCTGATATCATGTGGGAAAGAATTTTCCTATATTCTTATTATTTGAATAGGAGTATATAGCCATATATATAAGACATTACAAGTAGGAATTTAAATATGGAAAGTTATCTAAAGCTATCTAATATAATTCCTTAATTTAAGGGATTTCAAACTTATCTTATCTTATTTATTTACAACCTATCTACATCTAAGTGCCTGTTTGGTTCAGTTTTTGGAAACTCCAAAAATACTTTTTTCCACCGCAAAAGTTATTTTTAAGAAAAAAAGAATGTTTGGCTACAAACTTCAAAAACGCTTTTAGAGTAGAAATAGCTTTTGAAAAAACTAAAATACAACTTTTTTAAAAGCTCTTTTTCAAGAGTTAAAATTTGGAGATTTTTTGAAAAACTCAAATTTTAGCTTTTTCGGAAAGCTATTTTTTAAAAAAACTTTCCTTCACTTACGTCAACAAAACTCCAAATACTACTGTTTGTTCTGTTTCTAGCTAGTGTTGTTTTGTTTTTTCTGTTCATCAATCACTCGCATCTTCTCATGTTAGTTCTTCCTCAAATACACAAGTTAGTGCCCAAATCTCTTGTAACATCGCTGCAAACTTCTCTCCTGCACGAACCAAGCTCAATTTCGACAAATTGATCTATATCGTCCTCTCCTAACGAATAGCCTCACAAATCTCCATCACCGACCTGCGGTTCATTTCCGGGCCTTGAAAGATTCGACCATTTTGGCCGATTACTTCGTCTCTTGAATAACCCGACATTTTTAAGAAACTTGGGCTCGCAAACACTACAGGATGTCCAGAGATGCAAGGATCGGTAATCGTGAAGCTCTCACACAGCTCGTCAAGAGTTTGTCGCACCCATACGAAGTATTGACTATTGAACGAATCTTCAATTAAACCCAGCAACTGAGACTCCATTTTGATACTTCTTTATTGAAAAATTGTACCTTTCTCGCTCTCCAAATTAAGCCCAATCCCATATGGCGCGATAAACAACAGTGCCTATCTCAAAGATCCTGCCTCAACACCAAGAAACGAGCATGAACCATGAATAGAGCAGGAAGAAGACTGAAGCAAGAGGAGAATAGAATATGGGGGTTGTTTCCTGAGGAAGAGAAAGAAGAGGAATTGAAAATTATTTATTGCGAGACACTGAGTTCTTGGTATTGAATGGACGGCAACGAGTGAGAAGTACACATCAGTCGGTTTTGTTGGTTTCAAGAACTGAAAAAATCTATAATCCAATATGTGACAAGA
>JANZLC010000001.1:5927107-5940408 GCA_026413385.1 Erythroxylum gracilipes
TCGTACCCTTATAAGGCATACTTCGTTCCCCTCTCCAACCGATGTGGGATCTCACACTCTCCACCCCCTTTAGGGCCTTGCCCTATTTGGGGCCCAACCTAGCTGGCACAACGATTCAGGTACTGGCTCTGATACCACTTATAACATCCCAGATGACCCGCTCACAGATATTGTTTGCTTTGGGCCTTGGCTCAGCCAAGCCCTTACGGTTTTACTTTTTCCGAGGCCTTTCCAAGAGGTCACCCATCCTAGAACTACTCTTACCCAAGCGCATTTAATCTTAGAGTTCTGATAGGATTCGGTGCATTAGGCCATGAAAAATGCGTCTGTAAGAGAGAGATATTCGTACCTTTATAAGGCATACTTCGTTCCTCTCTCCAACCGATGTAAGATCTCACACTCTTCCTGTAATAGCCCAGATCACTCGCTCATAGATATTGTCCACTTTTTGCCTTGGCCCAGCCAAGCCCTCACAGTTTTGCCTTTTTCTGAGGCCTTCTTAGGAGGTCACACATCTTATAACTACTCTCACCCAAGCACATTAAACCTAGGAGTTCCGATGGAATCCAGTGCATTAAGCTATGAAAATCGCGTCTGTAAGGGACAGGTATCTGTACCCTTATAAAAAGTACTTCGTTCCCCTCTCCAACCGATATGGGTTCTCACACTCTCCATCTTCTTGGCCCTCTTTGGGATCCAGCCTAGCTGACAAAATAGTACGGGTACTGACTCTGATACCACCTGTAATAGCCCAGAGTGTTAGATCCCGCATCGGTTGGAGAGGGGAACGAAGTACGCCTTATAAGGGTACAGATATCTCTCCCTTACAGATGCGTTTTCTATGGCCTAATGCACTAGATCCTATTAAAACCCCGAGGTTAAATGTGATTGGGCGAGAGTAGTTCTAGGATAGGTAACCTCCTGGAAAGTCCTGTGGAAAAACAAAACCGTGCAGGCTGGGCCCAAAGCAGACAATATCTGTGGGCAGGTGGTCTTAGCTGTTAAAGGTGGTATCAGACCCAGTATCCGAACCGTTGTGCCAGCTAGACTAGGCCCAAAAGAGGGCTAGGCCCTAAAGGGGGTGGAAAGTGCGAGATCCCACATAGGTTGGAGAGGGGAACGAAATACGCCTTATAAGGGCACGAATATCTCTCCCTTACAGACGCATTTTTTATGGCCTAGTGCACCAAATCTCATCGAAACTCTGAGGTTAAATGTGCTTTGGTGAGAGTAATTCTAGGATGGGTGACCACTAGGAAGGCCTCGAGAAAAGCAAAATCATGAGGGCTTGGCTCGACCAAGGCCCAAAGCGGACAGGGGTGATCTGGTGGTATCAGAGCCAATACTCGAACCATTGTGTCAGCTAAGCTGGGACCCAAAGAGGATTGAGCCCTAAGGGAGTGGAGAGTATGAGATCCCACATCGGTTGGAAAGGAGAACGAAGTACGCCTTATAAGGTACGGATACCTCTCCCTTATAGACGTATTTTTCATGGCCTAATGCATCGGATCCCATCGGAACTCTGAGGTTAAATGTGTTTGGGTGAGAGTAGTTCTAGGATGGTGACCACCTGGGAAGGCCTCGAGAAAAGCAAAACCGTGAGGGCTTGGCTGGGCCAAGGCCTAAAGCGGATAATATCTGTGAGCGGGTGATCTGGGCTGTTGCAGGTGGTATCAGAGCCAGTACCCAAACCGTTGTGCCAGCTAGGCTGGGCCCCAAAGGGGGTTGAGCTCTAAAGGAGGTGGAGAGTGTGAGATCCCACATCAGTTGCAGAGGGGAACGAAGTACGCCTTATAAAGGTACAAATATCTCTCCCTTACAGACGTGTTTTTCATGGCCTAATGCACAGGATCCCATCAGAACTCCGAGATTAAATGTGCTTGGGTGAGAGTAATTCTAGGATAGGTGATCTCCTGGGAAGGCCTCGGGAAAAGCAAAACTGTGAGGGCATGGCTGAGCTAAGGTCCAAAGCGGACAATATTTATAAGCGGGTGATCTGGGATGTTATAAGTGGTATCAAAGCCAGCATCCGAATCGTTGTGCCAGCTAGGGTGGGCCCCAAATAGGGTAGGGCCCTAAAGGGGGGTAGAGAGTATGAGATCTCACATCGGTTGGAGAGGGGAACGAAGTACGCCTTATAAAGGTATGAATATTTTTCCCTTACAGACGCGTTTTTCATGGCTTAATGCACCGGATCCCATCGAAACTCCGAGGTTAAATGTGCTTGGGTGAGATTAGTTCTAGGATGAGTGACCTCCTAGGAAGGCCTCAGGAAAAGCAAAACCGTGAGGGCTTGGCTAGGCCAAAGCCCAAAGCGGACAATATATGTAAGCGGGTAATTTTGGGATGTTACACACAGCTCCCCAAATTGCACTATGAAGATTGAATTTTTCTAAGGCATTTGATAGAATTAGTTGGGATTTGATGTGGAAAATGCTTATTGCTTATGGATTTCCTCTTCAGTTCATTAAGTGGATTAAAGAATGTGTCTCATCTGCTACTTTTTTTTTTAATTCTCATCAATGACAGTCCCATAACATTCTTCCAAGCTACATGTGGACTCAGACAAGGGGATCCTCTATCCCCTTCTCTCTTATCCTATACATGGAGATCCTTAATGCCATTATCAAGCAAAAAGTCCAACAACAACCAAATTTCAATCACCATACGAAATGAAAGAAAATTGCGCTAACTAATCTCTACTTTGTAGATGATTTTCTTCTTTTTTGCAGGGTAAACATGGTTTCCATCCTCACTTATATGCGCCTCTAGACACCTTCAAACTATACTCAGGTTTGGAGAGCAACCTACATAAAAGCCATTTCTATCTCTCTAAAAGTGTAACCCATCTTGAAAATTCTATAGCAAGAGCTAAGGGCATGATGCATAAATCTCCTCCTATCTTATATCTTCGCCTACCGGTATCCAATAAACGACTTAGCCTTAGTTAACAAATCCCTCTCTTATAACAGAAAAGCACAACTCATCCAATATGTCCTTAATTTAATGGACATCTATTGGAGTTCCCACATATTTTTATCCCAAAGCGTCATCAAATCAATTGAACAGATCCTCAAGAATTTCTTGTGGAGTCATCGGAATGGCTCCTCAGGTGTAGCTAAGGTTAAATGGACGGACTTATGTTCCTCGAAAAATGAAGGTGGCCTTAACTTATGTTCCATCAAAACCACTAATCAAGCATTGATTCTCAAGCAGTTCTGGTGGATCTTGATTGATAAAACATCCCTTTGGATCAAATGGTTGCATTATTATTTCCTTAAAGGGACAAGTATTTGGGCAATCCAGCGAACTCCATCACAATCACACTTTCTCAACAAACTTCTCTAACTAAGAGATATGGTCCAGCAAGAAATGTCCATCAAGATTGCCAATGGGAAACTAATCTTTTTTTGGTAAGATAATTGGTCCAGTCAGGGACAACTGATTTTTTCACTCCCACATTCAGGTACTCCAATCCTCCCACTACACACCAAACTCCACTCCCTGATATAAGATAACTCTTAGAATTTTCCAATTCGGTTGCATCACTTACAACCTAGTACACCTCCAAATCTTGACTTATCTAATTCGTTTCTCTGGAAAGATAAACCAGTGCACTACCTTACTAACAAAGATATGATGCATATGTTAGGAAGACGTGGTAGCAAGGTCGACTGGTTTAAGATAGTGTGGTGCAAAGCTTTAATGTCGAGGATCTCCTTTATTCTCTGGTTGACTGTCTAAAATAAACTCAATACTACCTATCGTCTGCCTTTCTTACAAGTCAGCAAATCTTTCCTGATGTGCTTGGTACATGAAGAATCTAGGAATCATCTCTTTTCTGAATGCCCTTTTACCAAAGATATTTGGGTTCACATCACCACGAAATGCCTATGGTTTAATTTGGGAGACTCTTTTCCAGACATACTCCATCGCATCTTATACTAGAATCCTCACATACGAAATGACCAGCTGATACATACCACAGCTCTTAGCGTCAATGTCTATAATATATGACATGAAAGGAACCTCTGAAGATTTACGGCCATGCAGGTCTCCACCGAGACCTTGAAGGTTGTGATCCTATAGCAAATACGGGAACTTATCTTTCTACAAAATCTGCATCAACACTGCAACTTAAGAATATCCGCCTCACTGAACCTATAATGCTATCACCAATCATTTAGCCAATTATGTCTTTTTATTTTTGAACCTGTAATATATGCTTGTCAAGGGTACCTATCTTCGATGTTTATCTGCTTTGTAAAACTTTACTAGTTATTTTTTTTAATTCTAGTTCCTTTTTTCAAAAAAAGTAAATAAAAAGTAAAATTAGATTAAAATAGCCAAACTAACCAAAAAAGATAAAATTACATTAAATTAAAATCAATTAAAATTAAAATTAATAAATATAATAATAATAATAGGGGAAAATAAAATAAAATAATAATATCATACTAACCATTAATAATCATAACCTTAAATAGCTTTAACAATGGGGGAAAATGAATTAACATTGGAAAGTGAGATTGAGAAAGCAACTCAAGGAATAAGAACAAAGTGAATAAGCTGGGAGAGGAAGAAGAAGAGAGAACAAAAAATAAAATAGAAACAAGGAGAGTTCAAGGAATATGTCAATGGAATACTATTGAGAGAGGAACCAAATAGATCGTGAGACTGAAGCTTAGACAGAAGCTAGAGCTTCTCTCACTATTATTTTAATATTTTGCTATCGAATTAAGAATAGAGGTTGTTGATGATGTAACTAATAATTTTAGACAAGAAAAAGAGAAATAAATTTCCACACAAATAAAGGTAATAGAATGGGTCCAGTGAAAAAAAAAATTATTTTAAATTGGTTTTTAAATAAAGGTTTTGTGATGATTTTGAATAAATAAGGCATCAAACATAATATTCAAACAAGCTAATTAATGATTATATCAGGGAGCACAACAAATTTTAAAATTCACATAGGGAAGAAAATAATGAACTAAGCTAATCAAGATGTTAGTCAATATAAAATTTCTACCAAAAAAAGTCAAAACTAGACCTAAAAGAAACATAGGCAAGTTTTGTATAATTGAAAATTAAACCTAGGAGAAATAGAAATGAGGAATGTAGTAAAGGGATGTAATATTTTATATATAAGATGTGTCAAACTTTTCTCACATATTAAAAGAAACTCCAAGGCCTATTTACCCTTATGTTTGACTAGGAGTGTATGCCACTTTTTTTTAACAACTTTCAACAATAATGAATGCTCAGCTACTAAAAATAATAATGAATATCATTATGGATATTTTTAAATAATAAAATATTTCCTTAATTTTAATATAATCAAAATTTGATTCCCTATTATGGTTAAAATTGAAAATATATCTTAAAATTTAACTCAATAGCTCCATTTTTAAAATTAATATAAAATATTTTATTTTTAATCATAATAACTATTATCTAAAATTATTTTATGTTTACAAGTATTTAAATATTTTTTTTTGGTTTTAGCTTTTCAACTTTTTTCCTATTTTACAATTTTGATCTAGTATTTTCTATTATTCCAACCTCAATCTTTATACTAATTGCTACAATTAAGATAAGCCAAGATTTATGTTATAATTTGGTCGAAATATCTAGTATATTATAACTCATTTTAGTCTTGTATTTTTTTTTCTTGTACAATTTGTACTAATCGGTACAGTATTATAGTCAGAACATTACTCAGTTGCAAACTCAAAGTAGAAAGTACATAATCTAAGGTTTAATATGAACAAATTATCTTATTTCTCATTAAGGTATTTTAGACAAAGTCAAACCAAAAAAATGACTAAAATAGAAATTTCGGTTCCAAATTAGATAAGGAAGTTAATGATAATAGTATTAGATTGTATTATGCCCTTATAGTTAGCCAATTTGTTGGTTGAAATTTATGTGTGATATTATTTATTTAATTAACAAAGATATTATTTATCTTTATATAGTGTTGTTAATTATATTTAATAATTAATACTAAAATAAAATACTTGAATTAATTTATGTGCAATTGACGTTACGATGAAATAATAGTTATGATGTTCAAATTATAATTAAGTATTATTCTAAGATATATATATTTTTAAGGTGCAATATTAATAGAACAATAAAAATAACACGTTATATTTTTTAAGAAGAAAATAATTAACCTCACAAATTAAAGCAACGAAATAATTAAACAAATTTAAGTGTATTTATTAGATAATAAGTTCACTTAACTGGCCCGATATTAAAGATCTCAAATGAAACATAACTTGTGTATTTATGAATGTCCTCGTTATAATGATTGTATAATTAATCCTTATATCGAAATATCTCAAATTAATCACTATGTTTTGATATTATCTATAACTTATTCTATTTAGGGTAGCTTAACTAATAATATTTGGATATAGTATGAATCATATCAAGATAGTTGAGTAAGTCAATAATGGATTCATCATCTTGAAGTAATTAGAGAGAATGTTATAATATTATTCGTCTGTGATGATTAGAGATTTCTTTTATCAGAGAAAAATGAGATTTAACTTTTTTAAAATTAATTAAAATCAATTTCTAACTTGTGTAAAGATATGATTCAATTTTAATATTTGATTAAGGAATTAAATTTTATGTTATACATGTAAACGAATAGTTTAAGTTAATCTATTTTGAAATTCCAAGTGTTTATGTGGTTATGTTATGTTATAAAATTTAAATGTTCTAAACTTTTGAAAAATTAAAAGAAATAATTTCATTTTTATTCTACTGCATGTAGGATAAGATTCTACTCTAATTTTTGAGCGGTCACTCCTTTATCATATATAATGATTAATGATCCATATCTACCCTCAGAATAAGAAGCTACAAGTTCATTGTATTGTTTTGTTCTTCTATTCTTTGGTTTTTATTTCTTAAAGAATTACTTAAGATATTTTTTAATTTTTTTTTGAATTACTCAAGATATTATCTTGAGTTGATCCTTTGAAAAATCTTAAAAAAAATTTGTTGATCCTGTAACAATTCTATAGTTCTCTTTTTGGGGTTGAATCTTAACACACTTTCATTTTCTAAAACAAATACATGATAACTCCTATGAATAAAAATTGAATCCAATGACAAAAAAGTTACATCATATAATTGAAAAATTACATCACCATTGCATCATGTAAATCATAATACAATTATGCATTTCAGTTACTAGATACAACTTTTTAATCATAAAAGTCACTCCCACAATCTCTCTTACCATAAGTTACAACTTCTTATATTAATTTCCTTCCACCATGAGATAACTAATACTTAAGCGTGTGTTTGGTTCAGCTTTTGAAAGGTCTAAAAGTATTTTTGTTTACCGTAAAAGCTATTTTGAAGAAATAGTGTTTGGCTGTACATTTCAAAAGCACTTTTACAGTAGAAACAGTTTTTTAAAAAGCTCAAATACAACTTTTTTAAAAGTTATAATTTGGAGCTTTTCAAAAAAACCCAAATTATAACTTTTTCGGGAAGTTATTTTTAAAGTGACTTTCCGTCACTCACGTAACGATACTCTATATCGTCTTCTCCTTTGGGTTTGTGTTGTTTAAACACTAGCCGACTCTATTTCCTCTACTAATCTACACATCTCATCAGGTTGATTCTTCTTCTTTCTTTTTTTTTTTTTTTGGTTCTTTAACAAGATTTATGTTTCAATGCAGACGACGTCTGCGTTTTTAGCGCAGACGTTCATCTTGATGCAGACGTCGTCTGCGTTGTGGCTTAATTTAACAGACATAAATTAACGTATGAAGTTGGATGCTTTTGTGGCTTAATGAAGAAGCTTTGTTTGGAACTTGACTAGGACATGATTCTGAAGTATCAAGTTATGCCTGAAGATCTTGATGTGTTGGTGCTGTAAGATCTGATGAGGATCTGAAGCACATGTTTGATGAACATGATCGGCAGGAGACTGATGGAAATCCAAAGCTCCGTTGAGTTGAAGAGATAGATACTTGAGGAAGATATTGTTCACCGTTTGGACACATACATTATAGAACTTGTTGACTTGAGTTTTTGGGTTTCGAAGGCTTGTACAATAACTGCTACATCGCATGATTGGCATATGCTTATGATCTAGCATCTTCTGCTCTGTTTTCTGGTTATGATGTACTTCTCTTGTGCATGTATAAGTTACAAGAAGGAACATTGATTTACTCTAGTTATCTTTTGCTTATTTGAATTTTTCATTATCAATTTCTCTATTTTGGTTATCTTTACCCATTTGAAGAGTTTTGGTCATGAATACTTTGAAATTGATGCTTGGTGTTTTATTAATCTCAGTTCATTGTTCACAACAAGGTAATTCTTTGAAGGAAAATAATAAAATTTAATTTATCCAACTTTGAAGAATATATCCTTTTAGTAATATAAAATAAAATATAGTTAAAATTAATAAAAGTATATAAAATAAAATATAGTTAAAATTAATAAAAGTACTTTTTATTTTTATGTTGCCAAACAGTCTACTGTAAAAAGTTCTTTTAAAAAAGCTGTTTTTTAATTGACAGTCAAACAGTTAACTGATTTTTTTAAAAAGCTCTTCTAAAAAAAACTCTACTGACAAAAGCTCTACTGATAAAAGCTCAACCAAACAGTTACTCATTCTCATTCCACAATTCCTCTAAATGCATTTCTTGGTTAATATAATATTATGCAACTTTTGAGTCAAGTAATGCAATTTTTTAATTATTAAATGTAATTTTTCAATCGAGAAGATTTTGTAATTTTGCTACACTTATTTAAACATTATGAACAAAACATTACCTGCAATTGTACCGCTGTATTGGGTCTGTGGGCTTGGGCTTTTTGAAAAGCACCCGCGAGAACTTACTCACTGTGACATTACGGACACTATATAGCTTCTTAGAGTGAGAGAAAGAAAGAGAGGTTTCTAAACTCTTCTCAGAGCACAAATGGCGTTAGCGTTCGACGAGTTCGGAAGACCCTTCATAATATTGAAGGAACAAGAGCAAAAGACCCGCCTCAGAGGGCTCGATGCTCAGAAAGCCAACATTTCCTCCGGCAAAGCGGTGGCTCGCATCCTCCGCACTTCTCTCGGCCCTAAGGGCATGGACAAGATGCTTCAGAGTCCCGACGGGGACGTCACCATCAGTCTGTCCTTCCTCATTTTAAAATGCGTTTTTTTGAATGTAGTTGTTTGGCTGATGAGGATCTTTGTGGCTTTACTTGCCAAATACACTCTTAAGGAACTTAAAGACTCAAACTTTGCTTGTATTGTGAATTGGGTTTGGAAACTTAGAACTTTAAATTTGGAGATCGATGAGCATTCTCTGTTTTTGACTTGAAAGTTAGAGTTTTGATCGCTTGTGAAGTGCAAGGGTTTTATTTTTATTTAACACTGGTTGTGGGTGTTACATTTCCTCTTTGTTTTGTGTGCTTTATTATTATATGGACTAAAATTAGAGAAGTGAGATTGATTTTTTAAAAAACTTTTGTCGTCAGCAAATGATGGTGCTACAATCTTGGAGCAGATGGACGTGGACAACCAGATTGCTAAGCTGATGGTTGAATTGTCTCGAAGTCAGGATTACGAAATTGGTGATGGCACCACTGGTGTTGTTGTTATGGCTGGTGCGCTATTAGAGCAGGCTGAGAAGTTGCTAGAACGTGGAATTCATCCCACCCGTATTGCTGAGGGCTATGAGATGGCTTCTAAGATTGCTGTTCAACATTTGGACCACATTGCTCGGAAGTTTGATTTTGGGGTCACCAATATAGAGCCCTTAGTTCAAACTTGCATGACAACTTTATCATCTAAAATGTAAGTTCTTTTGTTCTCTTTCCCAGTACTGGGAAGAACTTTTTTGTGTAATTCATTGACACCAATGTGACATGTTCTTTTGTTTGTAGTGTTAATCGTTGCAAGCGTAGCTTGGCTGAGATTGCTGTTAAAGCAGTCCTTGCTGTAGCAGACTTAGAGAGGAAGGATGTTAATCTAGATTTGATTAAAGTTGATGGAAAAGTAGGTGGCAAACTTGAAGATACAGAACTCATATATGGGATAGTTGTTGACAAAGACATGAGTCATCCACAGATGCCAAAACAAATTGAAGATGCAAAAATTGCCATATTGACTTGCGCCTTTGAACCACCTAAGCCAAAGACTAAGCATAAAGTTGACATTGACACAGTGGAAAAGTTTCAGACTTTACGCAAGCAAGAGCAGCAGTATTTCGATGACATGGTTCAGAAATGCAAGGTGGGCTAGAAGTATTGTGCAACAAATATTACATTGACATTGTTATTTTCTTAGCTCCCTTGACAAGACCTTAGGCCCCTTCCTTTTCACATGGACTCTAATCTTGTTTTAGTTATACCACTTAAAATATCCTTTATCTTTGCCTGGCTTGTGTCCTAATTGGATTTCATGGGAAGTGTTTGCATTTTACCATTATTCTCGGAATCATTTCAGATTTGTCAGCTAGGTCTTCCATTTCTCCTTGTCCTTAAAACTGATGGTCTTACATAATTCTTTGTCCTAAAACTGACTTACAGGATGTTGGTGCTACGCTGGTCATCTGTCAGTGGGGATTTGATGACGAGGCAAATCATTTGTTGATGCACAGGAACTTACCTGCTGTACGATGGGTTGGTGGTGTGGAGCTAGAGCTAATAGCAATAGCCACAGGTTTCTATTATCTTTTTGGCATGTTTATAATTTTCCTGTCTGTCTGGCAAAGCTGTTTAACGTAAATTATAGCTGTTATTTGAAACAAAGTGATTGCTTGCTACATATGATTCTTGTCTTTGTAGGTGGAAGAATAGTACCAAGGTTTCAGGAGTTGACACCAGAAAAGCTAGGAAGGGTAATCTTCGAGTCTAACCCATTCATTCTTTTTGTTCTCTCCCTATTTCCACACACACTTTCATTTGGTAGACTGTTGTATATTCTTGATCTTGTAACATTAACAATTTCTCCTAGCTAAGTTTTCTGTATACTTGAGTATCTAGGAGTTACAATTTTTCCCTTTCATCTGTCTGTTGGATTCACTCAAATGGTCCTTTATGTCCTTATATTTTAAGGGAAGTTACTTTGCCATTGATCTCCTGCATTGCCTTTTACATATTGCAGGCTGGTTTAGTTCGAGAAAAGTCCTTTGGCACCACAAAAGATAAGATGTTATACATTGAGCACTGTGCCAATTCAAGGGCTGTAACCATATTTATTCGTGGAGGTACATGTACATTTTTGTGTAATCTTTAGTCAGCTGGTTATTTTGTTTGATTTTTGTTTCTTTCTTTCCATGATCAGTAATAGTTACTATAGGTTCTTCCTTTCATTTAGGAAATGTCAGAATGTTGTCTGAACCAATGAGTGATAAATAACATCTATAGGAGCTCGCCACACTATAATCATAGTAAACTTTCTCTTTTTCTGCATATATAATGTGATGCATGCATCTTCGTAGTAGCTTTCCATAGCATATTAATGCATAATGTATCCTCATTTTGTGTTGAAGTTAATCACTTTCATCATTATGCCTTAAGATATTGGTTTTTCAATGCCACTGAAAATATGAGTGCAAGATGGAAGTTTTCATGATTTGGAACCTGTATTAGGTAACAAAATGATGATAGAAGAGACAAAACGGAGCATCCATGACGCATTGTGTGTGGCAAGGAATCTCATCCGCAACAACTCTATCGTCTATGGTGGAGGCTCTGCAGAGATTTCTTGCTCAGTTTCTGTAGAGGCTGCTGCAGATAAATATCCAGGAGTTGAGCAGGTAGGAACTTTTCTTAATCACACTGCACGTCAATACTAGTTTCAGTGTTGCTGATTGCTTTTTCTTCCTCTATATATACAGTATGCTATCAGAGCATTTGCCGATTCTCTAGACTTCATCCCTATGGCACTTGCAGAAAACAGTGGCCTTCAGCCCATTGAAACACTATCTGCTGTAAAATCTCAGCAAATCAAGGTACATAGCATATAATAGTTGCAATTCTGCAAGAACGCAAAATTGTGGCATTGTTACTTGAGATATCTAAGCAAAGACTGCAACCTGAGTTTTGTAGCAAATGTCCAATAATTTTTGTGAATTTGGTTTGAGGTTAAGTTGAAATGTGCAGGAGAATAACCCTTACTACGGAATAGATTGCAATGATGTTGGTACAAACGACATGCGGGAACAAAACGTCTTTGAGACTTTGATAGGGAAGCAGCAGCAGATCTTACTTGCAACACAAGTTGTGAAAATGATTCTGAAAATAGATGATGTCATCTCTCCTTCTGATTACTGAGTTGCAGCGAAAAGATGCTGTAGCCTTACCAAGATTGTTTCTAGGTGACTGTCTATCAGCGTGGTTTTGTTGTATCTGGCCTCTACAAACATTTGAGTTGATACAAGCTTGTTTGCTCATAGAATTTGGATTTTGGTTCTTGACTGTCATGTGGTTGATTATTTGTTAATTTAAAAGATCCGCAGTTATTACAGTTTGGACTACTTTTACTCGGTTGCACTTAATGGTTTTCTGTAGTATAGTTTTCGTATTGCAAACTTCTGGTTCTATGGACGAGTAACTATTTATTCGTTTCTTTAGTTGGCACTTGCCTTGAGTTGCCATTTTGCTGGTCGGTTATCAGGCCAGTGTTACTTATTCCATTATATTTATATATAATTAAAAGATAAGTGAAACGAACGGGTATTGATATTAGATCAGTGCTAGAACCGGTACGAGCCTTTGGTACAAAATTGCAACTTCGATTAAAAACATTTTTTAACGTTATCTGTAAATGACTCGGTATACGCATATGTTTGTACATATGTATATATGAAGTGGAAGTCACCGGCGACAAGTATAGAATTTAAATGCACGCAGCCGCGCTTCCATGACTCGCCCGGAAGAACATGTGCCGATGTGCGTCTATTGTTGCAAAATGAGAAATGTGTCAATTACGACTCGTCATTGCAAAACGTATTGTACTTTCCGCTTATCGAAGACGTTTGCTGCGAGCGTCGCTACAGAAGGTTTTGCTATATTGAACCCTTGACCTCTTGTTTT
Source organism: Erythroxylum gracilipes (assembly GCA_026413385.1). Lineage (NCBI taxonomy): Eukaryota > Viridiplantae > Streptophyta > Magnoliopsida > Malpighiales > Erythroxylaceae > Erythroxylum > Erythroxylum gracilipes. The sequence goes on from JANZLC010000001.1 coordinate 5,940,182, forward strand.
TCTAACACCATCAAGACTCTTAACTTTGTTTCTTCATGTGATGGTGGGTCTTTTACAAACTGCCTCTAGTGTAAACATAGATGTAACAAATTTCAAGAGATTACACAATTGAGTCCGCCGGGCCTTATTTTTAGTTCATTGGTCGACCAACTCTGGGCTTCTTTTTTTTTTTTTTTTAATAAAACAAGGAAAGAAAATAAACTAAATTAACTTAGTACAAAGAGCGG
>JANZLC010000001.1:5943283-5953580 GCA_026413385.1 Erythroxylum gracilipes
GTAATTGATCCGATCAGAGAGCTATGCCCAGGGGGCTAGAGGATCATCAATAGGAAATGCCTATTTCACCTCCTTTGTGGTGACTCGAACTCAAGACCTCCCCTAGAAGAGAGTCTTAAGGGAGGGGTCTGGACCACTTGGTCCACCCCTCGTTGTCCAAAATAGTATAGCTTTTGAATTGAGCAGAAGAGGGTCAGAACAATGGATTTCTTTCGTTTTTTTTTTTTTAACCATCGCATCTTCAATATCTAAGAGAGCAACCAAAAACTGCAGCCTCACGAGTAAGTCTAACCTTGCAGAGAATGGGGAGAATGTGGTACGTTTCGCTACTTGAGGAAGGAATTTGTCTGTAACAGAGTAAACCACGGCTGCTACAAAAGCTACTGTCCTTTTTAGTGGAATGAAAGCGCTTGTTTGGTGTCGTAGGGTCATGTACCAATTTGTTCACAGAATTTGTGCCATATGTTTCGAAACATGATAGATAGAAGTATCATTTTCTCAAAATGGTATTCCCCACCCAAATGGTTTAATCACAAAAAAAAGCTTAGGAATACAATAAAGAGCATATTGGGTTATCTTGCAAGATACCGTAGGCCTTTTTTGGTAAACTCTGAGAGTAAACTTTAATCTTTTATGTCAGTCTGTTGTGCTTCTGAGCATCAGTTCTGTTTTGGGTGTCACTATATACAATAGTTGTTAATTTGCACCATTGTGCGAAAAGAGAGTGAGACGTTGGAACTTAGAAGCAAGGGCCTTTACCAAAAGCCCAAACCAAGAGCTCGAATTTTAGGAGTAGAGATCAAAATGGCTTGGGTTTAATCTCTTTTTTTTTTTAAATTTAAAATTCAGACAATAGCATTATTTTTTTAAAAAATTATTAGGTCAAGCTGTACCTTGAACTTAAACTTAGCTTGAAGTTACAAATCTGCCCGGTCCAGTTATTAATACACGAGGCCCATAGTTCACGGGCCAGCAAACCTATGGATGTAGGCGATTTGGTATTTTTGTTAAATTTAGCTCGTTCCCAGACAGCCTAAAAGGTCACAGAGAAGTTATTACTGAAAGCTTGACAAATGTATGAACTATTAACAGCTTAAAAGGTCTAAAGCTTAAATCCCACTTCCTGGTGATCCAACCACGGATTTATCAGATTTGGACCTCACTACCTAAGGCTTAAATCTTGAGTTTTCTTTCTGTTTCCTATGTACAGAATAAACAAAAGAAATCTAAACACCAAATTCAGTGGAGGATTCTCAGTTATTTTGTGCATGTTGTGTGAGATTTGAGTGGTAAAAGACCACGGCCAGTCTAACTTAGATCAATGTCAACCCTTTCCGGATTGCCTCTCTCGGTCTGGTTGTTCAAGAGTTCTATGCCAAGCTGTCCCTTGTCTCCGGCACCAAATGCATATAGTTTTCCTGATTCAGTAAGAGCAAGTGTATGTGCATTCCAGTATATGGAGTTGGTGGGGCTGACCTGCACCACTCTCTCGTTGACTTCTTTCAGGGATGTTACCAACTCTGGGCTTAAAACATTGGAATGTCTGTTTTCCTGAGAAATGAAGACAGACGTTATTTGATCTTCTGAGCCATCGTTGCCAGGCAAAGCAAACAGTCACACTTCTCAGGACTGACACTAAAACCTTAAAAAAGTACAATAGTAACTCCTGTGCATATAGACCTCTCATGTCAGAGTAACCATAAAGACAGGACATAAGTGCTTGTCAATGGTGACATAACAACCATAAAGTTGACCAATAAATCCTCACGTGACGGAATAATGAGGCAGAGAACTCCAAATGGATACCGGCGAAAATCTCAGTAGAACAGTTGTGAAAAAGAGCTAGAAAAAAGTGGCATTACTAACAAATAAAGGGACAGCCAAGACTTTTCAATTAACTTCTTAAATTTTCATTCTATTAAACTACTTGGCTTAAGCCAAAAGTGGTTTACTTTCAGGGAAAATTAACAGATTAAAGCAGAAAACTAGGAATCACAGTCAGACCTGTCCATCAGCAATAGCTGCTGCTGCAGCAGTGTTATGTCCAAGACTGGCTGACTCGCCACAACCAAATGAATATACATCACCATCCTCAGAAACCACAAAGGTAGTGTAATCTCCTGTAGCAACATGGACTGCTTTAACTTTACTCAACGCTTCTACCACCTTGGGAACTGACTCACATTCTTCATTTCCTCGGCCCAAACATCCATAGCGGCCCCATCCCCAAGTGCATACCCGTCCATCTTGCCCTACTACGGCAGCATGCCAAGCACCAGCAGCAACTACCACTGGCTGAAGATTCAATGCCTGAAATTGTTCAATCAATCGAGGATACTTCTCGTCAGTTCTTGATCCATGCCCAAGCTTCCCACCCAATCCACATCCAACAGAGTATACAGACCTGCTACAAATCAAAAGGGATTGCAACTAGCTGAAAAACTTGATGGAGTCAATTCATTCACATGAAAATAAGGAAGTTTATGTGGCAGTACTTGGATGTTATGGATATGAAATAATTGCTACAACCAATGCAAAAAAGAAATTACAGAAAGCTATTTGCAACAAGTTCCAATCTTACCAATTTTTGAAATCTCAACCAAGTTAAAAACTAATAACAGGCTCAACCACCAACTCTTCTTGTAATGCCTGAAAACAGTTCCTTTTGTTTTGAAAATTTTCAATTTTTCTCAGTTAAACATCATCTTCACTACTGTCTTAAGTTCAAAATTGAAGCAACTCACATGCCATTTGGTTGACAAGCCAGGGCTAGTAGGTAGCAGTATCCAGCTGCAAGTTGTACTACTGGTATATTTTCAAGTGCACCCAACAGAGGACGAGGTTCCACATCATTTGGCTCAGTCGAGTGACCAAGTTTGCCTTTGTTGCCCCATGAAAATGTGTAAACCCTGCCTTCCCTAGATAAGACAGCAGTAAAGAAATTTCCTATTGCAACTTGCACCACAAATATGTTTTTCAATGACGCAACTAACTGTGGCGTTGTAGCCATTTTACTTCCTTGAACTCCATATTCAGCCTCGCCAAATGAATCCTTTCCAAAGGCATACACCTGCCCAGCATCACTAATCAGCATTGTCCTGCCAGGGCCAGTAGCTGCTTGTATAATTCGAATGCCTTGCAGTGATCTGCATTATAGTGAAGTCCCATTAACTTCTTCCAGACAAGTATCTCCCTTTGCTTTTCCTGCAATGTACAATTTCTGGTCTAAGTAGTGATCATAGAATTAGCAACCTGATTTGGCGAGGACGCCATTCCTCTTCAGTTGAGCTATGGCCAAGCTGTCCTGAACTATTATTGCCAAAAGAATAAACTACTCCGTTTGATGTAACGGCAATGCTATGACCAGGTCCTGCTATTGCTTGGGATTTCTCCCTCCTGCAACATGTTTCTCCAGCCAGCAAGAATCTGAGTACCAGTTTCCATGAGCCCCCGCACCTTTCTTTCAAATCTTGACGTTCATCTGGTGTCATTGGCTTAAATATAGCCCTTTTATGGCACATATCTAGAGCAGCAAGCTCTGATATGGACAATGTAAAGTCAGGAGAAAAGTTTGCAGGCTGGCGAAAGAAGGAACATGTTGCCTGCAACAACGACATTCAAAATCAAATCAGCAGCACTATCAATTCCGAGAGTAACATAGAGCTTCATCATCAAGCAGTAAAGCAAATGTGCACTTGCCTCTAGTTTTGCAAGATCTTGAGGATCCAAATTGCAAGCAGTGAGGATATGAAGGACTATAGATGGATTAGCAGCCAAAGGGAATTCTCCAGGGATTGACTCCCCAAAACAATGACGTTGATTTCGTTCAAAAGATTGGACAACAATGGCAGTAATGGGCTGGTCAGTTATGTTATGGCATTGTAAAGAAGGCGTTTCACTAGTTGTGGCATCCATGGGCACTGCCCAGTGATCGCAGTGCCCTAAATTGGCAGAGAAGAGATCTAAACAGCTGACAAGTCATAAAGACAACATAGCAAAGTTACCAAATTTAATCCCCCCAATAAAAGAATACAACAACAGTAGACTGAATGCTACATACCAGTTTAATACAGGAAGGAGAATCTATGATGAAATAGTATCTACCTTGACTATGCTATGTCTCAGTCAGCAAATCTCAATCTCGAAACCTATACAGAAAAATTATCATCATAAGAACTCCTATTTGACAGAAAATCATAAATTACCAACTTATCTTAGCAAAAGTAAATGGTCGTAAACGGTATCAACTAGCATACAGAAGTAAGACCAACTCTAACACAGGCACATAAGACTTAGATTGAACAAGCAATAATAAAGGCAAAGCAGGTAAGCTCAAGTGAAAATGGATCATCCATTATCAGAGCTCGCCAAGGAAATGCAAGATCATTTAACTAAATAAGACCCAAAATGGAAAGATCATTGTGCACGGAACTGATAACCAGTGACAAATTCAAGCACACCAAAGAAGGAAACTTTGAGCAGAAGAATCCCAACCGCCTGGAGAGCATATTCCACACCCAAAAGAAAGCAAGAAATCAAAGAATTGTGATTATAAAAAAAAGACACTCCTGTTTACGTAAACTTGTTGCGGCTCACGAAAACTCGTGTTGACCCAATCGAAAAGGAAACCACACAAGCAAAATCAACGTCCACCATTGAAAACAAAGAAAGAGGGCATGATTCCTTTTACCCACACTTCAGTAGCCAAAAACTTATGGGGTCATTTTCATTCACACCCAGATCAAAAAGAAACCATCATCAGACAGCAGAATTCACATATAAACACGACATAGGCAACAGGAGGAAGCAAAGGAGTTTCTATTGAAAAACAGAACATCAAAACTACATGCTTTAACAACTTTATCATCTGTACATTATGATCGTCGTGGATGGTGACATAGTGAGTAAGAAATGGAGATTGCGTATCATGAGGCTCCCTGATTGCTGAAAACCCATCTGCATCTCTCAACAAATTAAGAGGAATATACGGTTTCCACTGCAGAAATTTTATCAAATTTAACAACTTTTGATCAGAAACGGATGTTCTGTTCTGTAAAATATATGCCTTTAAGAGTAAAAAGAAAGAGGAAAGAAAAAGAGAATCGAGTTGCAGGCGCAATGGAAAAAACAGAAAAGATGGAATTTTTATTCGCTGAACAACAGTGAATTATGCTTGTGTATTAGAGAGAGAGAGAGAGAGAGCTGACGAGAGCTTTCTCTTTACCTGTAAATCTATCACGTTTTTTTAAGGGGATGAGGTTACTTTTACGAATACGCCAGGACGGAAGGAAGGGTAATTGTTAGTTTGCTACACGTCATCTTGTCTCCCTATACACTAAACTGTGGGGGGATCATATCTTTTTACCATATTCTATGGTTTAGCGTTAAGTAAGGGTGATATTGGTAATGGTAAATTCATATTTTCTTGTTTTGATAAGATGGAAAAGAAAATGTTGTGGGTAAATGTGGATGTAATGGCTTTCATGGACACGATGATCATCTGGACATTGGAATTTGGGAAAGATTACGCGAATCTCCATTCTAGATTATGAAACCAAATGGACTCCCTCTCTCCCTTAAGATTATGAAACGAACATGAGGGATATATGACAGACGTCTTGTGAAGTTGCAAGTTTACTGAGTTCTTGGATTTTGTTGGCAATGTATCTGCTACTTATCTGACATAGGTTTTGCTCGTTTTATATGTACAGGAGTTGGAACTAAAAACATGCAGCCATTTGATGCGCGCAAAGTAGTCAAGAAGGGCTGCCTTTTTTTCCACTGATTGATTTACAGATTCACAACCACATTATGCTTTCGCTATAATTGGCTCTTCGTATAGAGTCAAAGAGTGAAGTGGAGTGGATATCCCGTCGCTCAAATTAAAACTTAATAAAAATAATATTACTAATAATTATATAAGGTTTGCCATTAGGTACAATGTATCGATCATCAACCTATACCTACTCATTTAATACATAACTACTCAAAATTCACGTCTCTTTCACCCAAATGTAGCAAATCGATAACTTGTTCCTTTCCAAAAACTTCCAGTGTTGCTAATGGATCATGTTTGGAGCATAAGAGACAATAATCAAAGGGGTCCACATTATACTACATATGCTAATTACTCTATTATATAAACAACTACAAAAATCGACTTCCGTAAAATCCTTTTTATATTTATTATATTATTCCATTTCGTTTTGAGAGGGATACGCGATCCCATTAAAGTATTTCTTCCACATTCAACCACTTGCACATCAAGACCATTTTTTTGTTTACGTTAATAAACAGTTCCTTGGAATTTACCTAAAAAGAAAGAAAGTATAGAATAGGATATGGTGAAGAGATGAATTGCACCTTGAGGTGCCGCTCCATTCCATGCATTTTTTAACCAGACACACTTGATTAACAAAAGAAGGGTCTGTTCCTGTTAGACTCCACTTTCCCTGCAGGCATCCCATGTATAAACAAATTAAAGTTATATTATAAGCAAATCACTCCTTTTTTTTTCACTCTCATTTCTTTGAAGACTAACGGACTATCGGACAGCTTTCTTCATCCATTATCTTGCTCCCCACCTTCAATGGACAATGGTGGTTAATTAACAAGGATTTGAATATGATTAGCTGAGAAATATGAATGCCTTTTTACCCCAATATGACATGCTGAAACAGAAAAAAAAAAAAGAAACCTTTCGCACTATACTCTTATTAAACGTATTTAAGAAGAAAAGCAAGATATTCAAAGTCTGAGGATGACCGGTCTTTTATACCTCCTGTAGTAATTGCGGACAAGGTAACCATTCCTACTGCTTCAACAACTACTAAAGCAATCCCATTATTATTCAGAACAAGCCATAATAACCAACATGGACATGAGCTATGAAAAAGGACACATGAACACATGCGCTTGAAGTCGATTCATATTTCAGTTTATCTCGAAGTTTTACGTGATTTGTCTGAGTATGCAACTGCCTGCCAGGACCTGCTGCTTAGTTCAGACACTAAATTAGACATGCTAAGATTTGGTCAAGTTAAAGATAGGCATTCATGATGAGTTAAGTTTTTGGAGGCCAAAAGTTGGATCAGGATTTAGTAATCCATTCTTTTTTTTTTCCTCTTGACACTCGAGCGTCGAGCCTCTAAAATAAGTGCAAGAATGGGAAAAAGCATCCACGCCAAGCCATTCTAACTCATGTCCAACTTGCTTATCGTGTTATATTCAATCTTTTTTTTCCTTAGGACAGCTGCGATCGCCTGTTTGAGCGCAAAGAGTTAGGATCTTTTGTTCATTTTATCCTATCTATATCCTGCATTATGGATCTCAGTCATTTATTTATACAGGACTTACATAAATAAATGACTGAGATTCATAAAATAAGGTAAAGACAGGATAAAATGGACAGAGAATTCGTCCCCGAATACAAGTGCCTTCAACTCGTAATCGTTGGAAGGCCATAATTTGTCCCTGTGTATCATATTTCGAATACCCTCCTCAATGCGAGATTGCCTTCAAAAACAGGATATATTAATCCGTTTTCTTTCTTTTTTCTGTCTTCGGCCGATTTCAAAACCGAGTCTTTACAAGTTGCGGTGGAGATAAAGACTTATTTTCGAAAATAGGATTGGGTTATTTTATAGAATATATGTTATTTTGGCATATATCTTACAACTAATTGGTAGGTTGTAAATTTTAAAATATAATTTAAAGATATTATTTATTTTATATTTTTAATTATATTTAATATTTTAATAATAAAAGTAAAATTTATTAAATTATTATTGCGTAATTAAAATTAAAAAAATTTTGAGACCAAATCACCTGTTATTAATATTTTTCTATTCATTCAATTAATAGAGTACACGATGGATGACTGACATTACAGGCACACCAAAAGTTGGAGCAGAAGAATTTGCGTCAAAATTTTGTGACCAGTAAAACCGTCAATCGCTCCTTTATGGCTTAGTCTACTAAAGTAGTTTTGGAATGCTCTCAACTGCTATAGAAACCACCGTCTCTTCTGATCTACATTCCCACTGTGATTAAAGTTCATTCCCACAGCTAATCTCCAACGAAAACTCTCAACTGCTACAGTACCGTCGTGATCTGGCTACGCTTGCACCGATCTCTATGGAATCCAAACTACCTCCCCTCGAGGAGGACAACAGGAATCCAAGTACGTTGCCTTCTTCGGGCCATTCAGCAAAGAAGGTTCGCATACGCGTACGCGAAGAGGACCCTCCCCATCAAGCACCCACCCCTGCTCCCATTCCACCCAGCTATAGCGCAGTTGTTAGGGGACTCACTCTCCAAGAGCAAGGCGATCCTGCTGCTTCTTGGCCGGCTGAAGACCCCATTGAAGAGGCCGAAGGGGATATCACCTTGGTGCTTGGGGACTATGGGATGGGCATTGAACTTTCCAACACTTTCAGGGGCCAACTTGACCAACAATGGGCACAAGCTGTTGTAGTAAAACTCCTCGGAAGATCCATGGGTTTCACTCTCCTCAAAACCAGAATTCAAGCTCATTGGAAACTCACTGGACCGATGAAAATTATTGATATCAAAAACAATTTCTATTTTATAAAATTCATTGAACTGAAGGATTACTTGCACGTTCTAACACATGGACCTTGGATTATTGCAGGTCACGCGCTCTCAGTCCAGCCGTGGACTCCGACCTTTAAACCTTCCACTGGCAAGGTTATGCATGTTGTGGCGTGGGTACGATTTCTCGAATTGTCAGAGGCTCGTTATCACCCCTCCATCCTAAAAGCTCTCAGAAATCTCATAGGCCGAACGGTCAAAATCGACGATAACACCCAACTCTCTCAGCGCGGCAAATTTGCGAGAGTGGCTGTTGACATCGACATCTCCGCACCCCTCAGATCGATCGTGGAACTCAACGGCGAACTAGTTAAAGTCGCCTATGAGGGCTTACCGACGATTTGCCTCTCCTGTGGCATGGTTGGACATGCTGTCTCCGTATGCCCGACCCAACCCCACCCCGACCAGACCATTATCCCCCTTACCGAGTCTACGCGTACGTCGGGGCTCACCGACCCTCGTCTAGTTCAGCAGGAGAGGGCTCCCCCGCCGGCGTTGTATGGTCCGTGGACCAAGTCCAGAGGCGCGAGCGTAAACCTCCCTCCCCCCCCCCTCCCGCGCACTGGCTACCGGAAGTGACAGGCGCGGACCGTCACAGCACAATGCACCGAGGGGCTCGCGGTACGACCCTTTGACTGATGCTGATAGTGGAACGTTGAGGATCGCAGAATGGCTCGAATTTGCTCCTGGACGTAAGGAATCGACAGGCGCTGATCCATCAACCCATTCCCGGCCCCAACCCACCCAGACCCCTCATGCTCGAGCCCGCGGCGCCTTTAGGCTTCCAGCTCCTGGGCCAAGTCGGCCCTCTCGCAAGCAGCAGTTCTCTAGGCCCCCCTATCAGCCCAACAGATTCCACAGTCCAAGCCCCGCCTCGTTTGCCTAGCCCAGTTCGGCCCAAGTCCCCAGCCTCCACCTCGCGAGTTTCAACCCACCACGTCGCCGTCTCCATCCCCTCACATGCTGAACTCCTGATCCAAGATCCTTCCCTTACGTGGGAAATGATCGCAGGTGACAGCGAAGAGTGCATGGCGGAAGGAGCGGAACCAGACTGTTGTCCCCTCCCAACCCAACCCAACCCGCGATCAACGATAATATCTTGCCCTCAGCCTGTCCCCCTAATCTTGGTACGGTTCTGATAGATGAGGATGTGCCAGTTTATGTGCCGGATACCCAGATGGCGGAGTCTCCACCAGTTATTCAGGCTGACCCCCCCAGGTTTTGGCGGACCACTCAGTAGACACTACTGCTCAATAGTGTTTCCTCCCTTTCTTTTATCCTTTTATTATGTCGACTTTCATATGGAATTGCCAAAGGTTTGGAGGTTGGACCTTCAAGCCCATTGTAAAGAACTACATCCGGGTTCATAAACCCCTCCTCATAGTACTGGTGGAACCATGAATTAGTGGCAACCACGCGTTGAGGTTATTAAGGGTCTGGGCTTTGCGCACTCTTTCCGAGTTGAAGCTACCGATTTTTCGGGAGGCATCTGGCTTCTTTGGAACGCTAATATTCCTGTTCGCATTATTCTCGCTCACTGTCAATTTGTGCATGTTGGGACCCGTTTCCGGAGCCCAACTCTCGATCCGAAAACGATTTATAGCTTGACTAATATCGCTTCATTTTTTTTCAATTACACAACATTCCGAGTAGATTCAATTTCCAATTTGAAATTCATCAATTC
>JANZLC010000001.1:5953680-5965954 GCA_026413385.1 Erythroxylum gracilipes
AAAACACTCATTTCACGCTTTAACCCCCAAATATCACTGTAAAACATATATCACCACTTACTACATTCACTACTGATTCCTCATTTAATAATTCTGATGTCCAATCAAGGTTCGGGGTCCAACAGTGCATGCCAAGATTGACTGGGCTAATAATTCCTTTGCTTTCACTACCATCTACGCTAGTCCCCACCGTGCCCTTCAACACTTCCTTTGGAAAGCTTTGACCAAACTTGCCACTATCACCACCACTCCTTGGCTCTTGGGGGTGACTTCAATGCCAAACTGGAGAGCACGGATAAATGTGGCGGGTCCCAAAATCTACTGATCGTGGACTCCCAGTTTCGAGATTGCGTGCAAGACTGTCACCTCCACGATTTAGGCTTCTCGGGATCTTGATACACATGGCAGAGAGGACAATTGCTCGCTAGGCTTGATCGGGCTTTCTGCTCGAACGCTTAGCCTTCCGTGTTCCCCTACACCACTGTCACTCACTTACCTTTCCTCAAATCAGACCATCGGCCCCTGCTTGTGACTCTTCAATCTCGAGTGACCCCCTTTCCGAAACCTCCTACTTTCCATTTTCAGTCCTCCTAGTTAACTCATGACGAGTTTCCAAACGTTTGCAATGCGACTCCATCGGTGGAACCTCTCAACTTTTGGTAATATTTTTCATTAGAAAAGGCGTCTCATGGCTCGGCTTGTCGGAATTCAAAACCCCCTCGAATGTTCCACTTCTGATTCCCTTCGCGACCTTGAGTTCCACCTCCGCCAGGATTTGGAATAGGTCCTTCTTCAAGAGGAGCTCTACTGGCATCAACGATCCAAAAGTCAATGGCTTAGTCAGGGTGACCGGAACACGTGCTACTATCATGCCATTACCTTGTCCAAGCAAAGAAAGGCGTGGGTTACCTCCCTCCGGGATGACAATGGGAATGTTCTGTCCGATCCTCCGACTATCCGTCGACACGCTCAACAATTCCTCTCGGATCTCTACACGACGGATAGTTCGATCCCCTCGATTCCACTGATCTGTGGTCATTTCCCCTACCTCTCTCTTAATGCCTTTACGAAGCTGGATCGCCCCCTTAAACCGGAGGAAATTAAGACGGCGTTCTTCAGTATGGATCCTAACAAGACCCTGGGTGTTGATGGCCTTCCTGCGTTTTTCTACCAATCTTAATGGACTATTATGGGCTCTTCTTTGTCTGATTTTTTTAAGCGGGTTTTTCGTCATGAGGCCTGGGAGGCGGAGCTTAACCATATCATCATAGTCCTTATACCCAAACTCCCGTCCCCCACATCTATGAAGCAGTTCCCGCCAATTGCGTTATGTACGGTGCTCTATAAAGCAATCACCAATATCATTGTCAACCGACTCAAACCCTTCCTCAACGAGCTGGTAGCTCCTACTCAATGTAGCTTTGTCCCTGGGCACTTGATCACGGACAATATCATTATTGTCCAAGAAGTTATGCACTTTATGCGCCGAAAAACTGGGCGATCAGGATTCATGGCAATCAAAGTCGATTTGGAGAAAGCTTATGACCGTTTATCGTGGGATTTCATTTAGGATACCTTATTCAACGTGGTCTTGCCAGCTTCCTTGATCAGTCTCATCATGAAATGCATTTCTACGGTTTCCCTACAAGTGCGAGGGGATGGTGAGTTTAGTGAGACTTTCCGGCCCTCCCGTGGCATTCGTTAGGGGGACCCCCTCTCGCCCTATCACGGTTTCCCTACAAGTGCGAGGGGATGGCGAGCTTAGTGAGACCTTCCAGCCCTCCCGTGGCATTCGTTAGAGGGACCCCCTCTCGCCCTACCTCTTCGTCTTGTGCATAGAGCACCTAGGGCGTACTATTATGCACGCGGTTAATCAAGGCCGTTGGCAACCTATCAAATTGAGCAAAAATGGGCCTGCTCTCTCTCACTTATTCTTCGTTGATGACCTCATCCTTTTTTCGATGGCCACTATGACTCAGGTGGAGGTCATTAAACATACTTTAGATTCCTTCTGTACTGCTTCTGGGCAGCGTATTAGTCAGGATAAATCCCGGTATTATTTCTCCAAGAATATTCCAAATATGACGTCCTGTGGTTTCAGCCGTGCGTTGGGGTTCACTCAGACTAACGATCTCGGTCGCTATCTCAGGGTGCCCCTACTGCACGAACGGGTGACCAAGCTCACGTATCAATATATTCTGGACAAGGTCCATCAACGGTTGTCGGGCTAGTCTGCCAATCTTTTGTCCTTTGCCGGTTGCCTCACCTTAGCCCAATCTGTCATAGCAGCCATCCCCACTTATGCGATGCAAACGGTCCGGCTACCTTGTGGTCTTTGTGACGATCTAGAGAAGCTCACGCGCCAATTTTTGTGGGACTCGAACAATGGAGTCCGAAAGATTCCATTAGTCAACTGGGAGGACATTTGTAAACCCAAAACGATGGGTGGGTTGGGAATCCGGAGAATTAGGGCTACCAACGACGCCTTTCTAGCCAAATTAGGATGGACCCTGGTTGTCAAGCCTCATACTCTTTGGGTTCAAGCTCTCTCAGGGAAATACAACTTTGACGTTCACCATCCCTCCCATACCATTGACACCTCTGGTGGTTCTATGGTTTGGAAAAGTATTAAGACTACTTGGCCCATTGTGGTCCAAGGTATGCAATGGGTGATTGGCGATGGTGTCCGTACTCGTTTCTGGTTGGACCCCTGGGTCGCGGGAGTAGGACCTCTCATTCATCAGGCGCCAGTCCGTTCTGCTGTTCTTGATAGTCAACTCAGTGTTAGCCAGTGGGTGCACTCAGACGGTACTTGGAAGTGGGATGCTTTGCTTGCCTCTCTCCCGATGGACATCTATCGTCGCATAGCTGGCACTTTCTCCCCGGGGCCTTTCCTGGGTCCGGATAGACACTAGTCATTTTACCGTGGCTTCTACCTACTCTATGATTATGGATCACGGGGATGCCGGGGAAGCTGGTCTTTGGAAGGCCATCTGGCGCTGGCCTAGCCCTCAATGAATTCTATCCTTCCTTTGGCTCCTCGCTCAGGATAGACTTCTGACTAACCATCATAGGGTTTGTAGACACCTCACGACAGGGGGATCTTGTTCTCACTGCAGCTTCGACGAATCCTCTTTGCATGCGATTCGCGACTGCGCCAGAGCCCGGCAAGTGTGGTGCTCATTTCCGCCGCAGATTCTTCATTCTGACTTCTTTACAATGCCTCTCCACTAATAGATCTACACTAATCTCTAAGCCCACGACCGAGTGTTCAGCTAGGGGTGGTCGACAGTTTTTGGCACGACTTGTTGGTTTTTATGGGCCTAGCGTAACGGGTCCCTTTTTTATATTCATTTTTGTTGGCCTAACTCACCCCTTTCCGTTATTTTGTCTTATGCAGATCAGATCCACACCTCTCTTCAGGGGCCAAGCAGCTTGATCACTGGACATCCACAACAATAAGAGTCACTAATCGGATGGTGCAAACCCCCTATCGGGTGGGTCAAGTTAAACATGGATGGTGCTTGTTCCGGGTCCTCCACCTCGGCTTCCGTTGGCAGACTACTCAGAGACAGCCAGACAATTGGCTCTGTGGGTTCACCCATAATCTTGGATGGTGTTCTTCGGTCTCGACAGAACTCTGAGGCGTGTTTACAGGACTTACACTCGTGTGGAACCTAGGGTATCGTCTGATTGAGTTGGAAGTTGACTCGGCTGTGGCCATCCAACTCTTCTTCTCCTCGTCATACCGATCCTCGCTCCGTAACCCTATTGTTCAAGAGATTCATGAGCTTTTTACGCGGAATTGGACGGTGGTCCAGCGCCACATCTACCGTGAGCGCAACCGTTGTGCGGATTGGCTAGCGGGTTATGCAGAGCATTTTGTGCTCGGCGTTACTTATTTTGCCCTTCCACCTATTGGGTGTCATGTACTCCTCCTAAAGGATAGTTCGGGAATCAGTTTCCCGCGACTCGTTATGTAATCGGTTCCCTTTTCCCTTTTATATATAAAAAAAAGTAGTTGTGAGAATCTCAATTAAAATAGCTTAGTGAACTTCTAAGGAAGTGGAGTGAATAGACGAATGGTATGTTTTATTATACCACCGTTCAGCTAGAGAAATCCAGCTACCCCCTTGTTTAGGAGGTTTCAAATCTTCTGTGCCATTTTATCCAGTACTCTTTATTTCAACAACATCCCAAACATACAATAATTAAAAGAGAAAAAATTTAAATAATTGGGATGTTATTAGGACAGAGGGTACTGGGCAAAATGACACAAAAGATTTGAACCCTTACTAGGGATGATACCATAAAAACTTCTTAGTTAAGTTTCCATTATTTTATTAACAACCTCAATTTTCTAATTATTTTTAATTAAAATTTTTAATATTAAAAGATTACATTCAAAATTGAATAAATCCTTTTAAATTTTATTAAGAAATCCTCATATTACTTATTAATAGATTAATTTATCAATAAGTTAGAAAATTATTTCTTAATAAATTTAAAACTATTTTCAAAAATATTAAAGAAAACTAATTTTTTTCAATTAATACATAAAAATAACTTTTCAAATTTAATCAAAAAAAATAAATTTTCTAATAAATTAAGAATTTTATCATTCGAATAAATTAAGAAACAATTTATAAATGAACATAACAATAATTTTATTTATAAATTTAATTAACTAAATTTAATTTATCTCAATTAAATTGAAATACATAAATTTAATTAAGAAACATATTTCTTAATTACTTAAGAAAATATTTTTCTTAATTTTTAAGAATGTAATAAATTAATTTCAATCTAATTTAAATATAGTTAGTCATAATTTTAGAAACAATTTTTAAAAAATATAAATTAAAAAATTAATCTAATTATTAATATTATCAAATTTAGAAAAAAAAAAGATTTAGAACTCTTTCTTTACAAATACCCCCTTCTTTATCTTTCCAGAAACCCTAGCAAACCCTAGCCACCAAAACACAGTTTGCCACCGCTAATTGCTTCTTGATGCCGCCGGCGGCATGACCATTTTCTCCAGTCACCCAGTTTCTCTCTCTCGCTGGATTTCATGGTCCACAAACCAACAGCCATCGAGGCTATTCCTTCATTGGATTCAACTTCTAGAAGTAACCACATAACACGTCTTATTCCTACCAACAACTCCAGCATGTCAGACCAGTCACATTCTCCGATGATCATTGCGTATGCTCCTTTTCTGTGACATCTCAATGCTGTCGGTAAACCTCAATGGAAACTACACAATAATCACCTCTAACATGTCAATAATCGGCATTAATGGTTTCCACAGCAACCTCCAGCACAACTCAAATCAACGCAACTCCATAAAACAATTAGTAAGAGATACACATTCAAACATCTATGATCTTGCCATATCCCTATAAATAGCACCTTCATGCTACTTTTCTGTAGCCTTCTAATAGAGATCACATCTTCTCATAGGCAGCAACTCACCAGCCATTATAACAAATCCTAATCGGTAACACAACTCACCAATCCCACTTATTGTGATAATTTAGCTAGGTTGTGGTGGTTTATTCTTTTGGTGAAAGTGGGTTTTTTGTTTGAACTTTTCATAAATTAATTAAATCTATTTTGAGTCCAGCGCTTTTGTGGCTTTTGAATTTTCAAAATTGGTATTAGATCCAAAGTCGTGAATTTCGTACCAAATTTAGTATCGGATTAAATTTTGATACGGTATTGTATCGATGTCGGTCAATACTCAGTACCGTTTTGGGTAATTTTTTAAATTTATGAAATAATCGCTAATTTTTTTTAAAATTATAAAATAGTCCATTGTCATATTGTACAGGTGTACCATACATTTTTAACCATGTCTCTAAAAATTAAAATAATAAATAATAATCACAATTAATATGAAATAATAATAATTTTTAGATATTTCACATATAAATAATAATAACAATTTATATAAAAAGCAATTATTATCATACAAATATAAAATTAAAAATAATATAAAGTATTCAAAATATTTCAATTTCAATTTTTATTATATAATAAATAATAATTACATTAAAATATTTAATAAAAAGAATAATAAATATTTTTAACTCTCAAATTATTATAATTTACAACAAGAGTTTGTGATAAGGAAACAACCAAGTAGAATTGAAATATGAAACAAAACATATATTATTTAATTTCCTATCAATTAAATATATTATATATTTAATTAATTAAAATTAATTACTAAAATTATAAATATCTTAATTTAATTTAATTTATAAATTTAATTCAATAATTATTAATAAATATAATTAAATTTAATTTTTTAAAAATATATATTTCAAATAAACCTTGATTTAATAATTAAAAATATATATAATAAATATTAGTATATAAATAATAATTTTAAATTATTTATTTTAAAATGAAATATTTTTATTAATACTTAATTAATAAATATTATATAAAAGATTAAAATAAATTAAAATAAATTATTTATTTTTAATTTTTATTTAATGTATAATTATTATTAGTATCAAATATTTATTTTATTTTAAAAATTAAAATAATAAATTAAAATAAATAGTTAATTAAATAATAAATTAAAAGCTTAGAAAAAAAAAAGGGGGGGCCTCTTACTTGAGTTTGATTGTGGGGGCACTAAAGCGACCTTCCTTCTGCAGGCTCCCCCTTATCTACTTATTTATCTCTTTGGTTCATACATCATAAACGCATATCAATATCCTTTTTTCTCAACAGATTTCTCTTTTTTCATAGTTGGTTTACTACACGTGTGTTTAGCTTCTAATAGCGTTAATATAAATATGTCCAGAGAACTTTACAAGTGATATAAAGAGGTGATGTAAGAAGTGTTAGCATTTTTAGAACATAAGCTTATTATAATAAGGTTTGAATCTTTTAGTAATTTAATTGAAATAAAATTTTAATTTTAATTAAATTTTAATTAGAATTAAATAACAATAGGGCTCAAATAAGATCCAATATTTTATATTGGTCTTTATTTTTTAAATATCTCATATTTAATCTTAAAGTTTCTCAAATTTTACAATCAAGTTCAACTTGGTTCAATTTCCTTTTTCTATCTTCAAGTGTCCTTTGTGTATAATCTATTAAACTCCTAAATGTATTAGTAATAGAATAAATTATGACTCTAAATCATATTTAAGATTAGAAAATTTCATCATCATCACCCAGTCTGAAAGCAGAGTCTGGAGAGGTCTGATAGTACGTAGCTTTATCCCCACATAGTAGAGAGACTGTTTCCAGTAGACCCACATACAAATAAGACTAATAAAAGTGATGCATGTTACCAAGAGAAAAGGCACAACTATCACAATAAAAATATTAAGTAAATAAAATTTACACGCAGTACATTTAAACTTCCTAAATGTATCTTCAATTCTCTAATTAAATAATTTAGGATTAGAAAATTTAAAGTTCCTTAGTTTATCTTTAATTCTCTCTCTATATATATCCAGATTGACATCTATCAACGCGTTTTGATTACCTAAATATTAGAAATGTAAAAATAGTTTTTACTAACTTTTATGTGCATAATATTTTTATAGATTTTAATTCTTTCGTCATTCAATACTCTAATTATATATAGTGCATGAAATTAACATCTATTTTATTTTAGTCTAATCATATCAATTCTTTATTATTAGCAATTGATTCTAGTAATGACATTTGAAAATTATTTTCAAGTTGTCATTATACCTTGGTCAAGGATTTACCAAATTAATATTAATTGAGAACAACAAAAATATTCTCTTTAATTACTTTAGGGTAATGAATCTTATATATTGATCACGCAACTATCTAAATATTGTTCATTGTATATCCAATAACTACTAATTGAGTTATTATTGACTAAAATAAGTCATAAATAATATAAAAATATAACAAGCCCAAGATAAAGATACATTGGAAATTTTAAGTTAAAGAATTACGTCTACAATCATCACAATAAAAATTTTTAATATTCCAAATAAAATTCTTATATTAAGTTAGTTCAATGAACTTGTTTTCTAACAAACATCAATACATTTATTAAAGTATTTCTATATTTTAATTTATAATATCAACTTTGTTCACAACGAAGAAATATAGCGTATGATAATCTTTATGTTCTATTAATATCGACTATAAATATTTTAAGGATAATACATAAATATAATATGAATCTCATAATTATAATCTCATCTTATTTTCCTTCTAATTTACACTTATCGCATTGACTTTATGATATATATTGAATATGTATAATATAAAAAATGCTTTTAAACGATTATGTGACTAAACTATAATCAATTTGTTTAGTTGTAGGGCATAATAATATAGACTATACCAACAAAAATTGTTTAGGCATTCCATCTTGGAATTGTTACGTCAACAATTCAGGCAATGTGATAAGAAACTAATATCCATTGTCCACAAATGACAGTAAGTGATTGGAAATTAGTGAGGTGGGCATGAAACGTGAGGTCCATATCTCGTCAGTTACACACCCTGGATAAGAGAAGAATCCAGGGACCGCAATTCCATTGGACCTCATTTTTCTCACTTGGATTTACATCTGATTTTCAGTTTCATATCCCAGCAACAAGCATTTCAATTCCACTCCTTCCCAAGCTCCAAGTCTAGAGCAGTGGATCATCAAAACACAAGCAGAATAGTAAATGGCAGCAGCTATGGCAACAATGGCAATGCTGAACGCCAAATGCTTGAGCATCATCTCCAACAAAAACACCATCCCCACCAGGCCTCAGGCAAAGCCCACCTCACTTCTTTCCCTCCAAAATCTCCCAAAAGGCCTAACCATCTCTAAACCAAGCGACAACACAGTCCTTGCAGGTTCTGCCATTTCTGGAGCTATATTTACTACCTTAAGCTTATCTGATCCTGCCTTTGCTGCACAGCAAATAGCAGAAATAGCCGAAGGAGATAACCGTGGCTTGGCACTTCTTCTTCCTATAACAGCGGCCATAGGTTGGGTGCTGTTTAACATCCTCCAACCAGCGCTAAACCAGATCAACCGCATGAGAGAAGCAAAGGGAGTGATCATCGGGGTTGGACTGGGTGGACTAGCAGCCTCAGGTTTTGTATCAACACCAGAAGCATCAGCTAGTGAAATCGCTATGATTGCTGATGCAGCTAGTGACAACAGGGGTCAGCTTCTGTTGTTTGTGATTACTCCTGCTCTACTTTGGGTACTCTACAATATTCTACAACCGGCTTTGAACCAATTCAACAGAATGAGGTCTGAGTGATCTATGTGGGTTTTGTGAGGGGGCATAGAAATTACCTGTATGGGTAATTATAGCCTGACTTCATACTCGTTAACATGGTTTATCTTTCTCGGCATACATGTGGATACATATCATGTTGTTATGTGCTTGATACTTTTGAAAATATTTTTATATCTTAATAATATGGATAAAACTTTTAAATTTCTCTTAAATGAGTCAGTGAGTTAGCAACAATACAGTAGTCTAAAACAATCAGTGAGAGGGTTAGATTCTTTCAGAAAAGTACTCTTAAGGACCTGAACATTCACCTTTGTTGGTTGCAAGGTTATGTCTTTGCTATTTCATGACCATCTTTCCTCTCTAGTCTAGATTATTGGTTGCAAATTTGACCTTTAAGATTATGATACTTAAAACCTTTTAAGGTTCTCTTTTATGAAATCTCTGTGATATCATTGATAATTGTGAATTTTTATTACATAAAGGAAAATTCATTTATGAATTAAGATTATGACCAACTTTATCTGATTTTTTGCATCATCAAGTATAAATAGTAAAAGACCAGCTATTTATACTTCTTTATTTTTTAAAATACCATATTACAAAACATGAATATGGATCGTCTTGAAAGGAAAATATGAGATGATGAAATTAATGATTGGGATGTTTAAGCTTTTAATCAAGATTTTGCTTTCATGGTTGATCAAGTCATTAGCGTTGCATATAATTTTGTGGCCTCCCCACGAGATATTAGGAAATGAATCATATGATCCAATCACGAGTGCAACACAAAACAAAATTTTATAGTTTCCTGATCGGATCTCAATAATTGAATAATTTAAAAGAAAAAGCGTGCATCATAAAAGTAATTGAATCATACTTGATTTGGATTTTAGGCCAATTTTTTTTCAAAAAGTATTAACCATGAGCTATCCAAGCATCAATCCTCTAACTGTATTCACAAAGCAGTGAAAAAGAACTTAACATTTGAAAGAAAATAAGTTGAAGTGCTAGCTCCCTTATGTTTATTTTCTATAAATAAAAAACAATAGGGCTTATTTTTATTAAATATTAAATATTCTAATTATAATTAAAGTCAAACTCTAATTATAATTTAAATAAAATTAAATATCTCATATTTGGTCCCCAAAAGTTTCTCAAGCTTTACGAGTAAGTCCAATTTAATTTAAATTGATATTTCCTTTTTAACTGCTCTTTATGAGTAACTCATTAGGTTTCTAATATATTGGAAATAATTATAAATTTTAATTTTAATTTATAATTAGAATTAGACAAATTAAATTCCTTCTAAATTATCTTTAATTCTCCAATTAAATAATTTATAATCATATATCAAGATTTACGTGTAGTAACATATCATGACCACCCAAATATTAAGTATGTTAATGTGGTTTAACTTAACTTATCTATACATGGTTATGATATGTAATTCAATCTTTTCATTATCCAATGTTTCAATTGGACATAGATTATAAATAAAATGTTTACTCCTTTAAACCTAATCATGTTTATTCTTGCTAAGTAGTAATATATTTTTAATTGTTATTTGAAAACATCGTTTCAAATATTAATTCACTCTAGCTATAGAACTCCTTAAATTATTACTAATAAAAAATAGTGAAATATTCTCTCTAATTTCTTTAGAGTGACAAATCTTTTATTAACTTACTCAACTATCCCTATATGATTTATACTAAACAACTGACCTATCTTAATTAGAATAGGTCATAAGCAACATCAAAACATAGTAATTCTCAAATGAGATACTATGGTAATATCAAGTCTAAGGATCAATCATACAATTGTCATGATGAGGAAATCCATAGACACGTAAGTAATATTTCATTTAAGATCCTTGTAATCTAGTTAGTCAAGTGAACTTATTTTATAAACATTCACACATTTATTTAAGTATCTCCTACTTTAATTTATGAGATTAATTTATTTCTTTATAAGAAAGAAATTACATAACAATGTATTAGTTTTACCATTTCATCAATATTCCGTATTGATGAAATTACAATTAGAAACAATTTAGAAATAATACATAAGTGCAAATTAAATCTCATAATTATGATCTCATCATAATTTCAATTGCACTGTAACTATTCCAAAGATTTACTATTAGTATTAAAAAATTAACAAAATATATAAAGATAAAGAATGCCTTTATCAATTGAAATAATGATGTCATGCATAAAATTGCAACCAACTGATTAGCTACAAGGGCATAAACTAACAATATCTTACTTGCATTAAAGTCAATCGCCTATATATCTAATACCTTATCCATCCATACTCTTTTGGGACAATAGTATAGTAAGGGGATCTATAAAATTCTCTTTAATAGGAACCTGATCTAATGTTATGTCATTTCGCTTTACTATCTCTTTGATTAAGCGAAACTTCCTGAGTGTATGTTTAGATCTTTGATGAGACTTTGGTTCCTCTGCCTATGCAATGGCAAAATTGCTATCACAGTACAATACTATTAGCTCAACAATGCTAAGAACCACCCCAACTTTGGTGATGAACTTCTTAATCCAAACTGATTCCTTTTCCACTTCTGACATTAAGATGTACTTTATCTCAATCTTAGAATCCATAATGGATGGATATTTAGAACTCTTCAAACTTACTACACCACCATTCAAAGTCAAGATGTACCTCGACTATGATATACTATTATCTACATCAAATTGAAACTAGCATCTAAATATCTTTAAACTCTTAGTTCAACTCCTCTATAGACCAAGAAAACATCTTTAGTCCTTCTTAAGTACTTGAAGATGTTTTTCATATTCGTCCAGTGATAATCACTAGGATTAGATTGAAACCTACTTGTAATGCTTAAAGCATAAGAGACATTTGGTCTAATACATAGTATCATATACATAATTGATCCAATTGTCAAAGTGTTGGATTTTGAATTTTTCTGAATTTTCTAATTTGCTTAATTGGTTATTTATGCTTGTTTTGTGGTTTATTTTTTT
>JANZLC010000001.1:5966054-5981251 GCA_026413385.1 Erythroxylum gracilipes
GAATTTGGGATGAATATGGGTGTATATGGTGTTAGGATGGAAGTTGGAAGCCTTGGAGAGGCTTTAGAAGAAGGTTTAGACAGTGTGTGTCCGTTAAACGGACTTTAACGGACCTTCTCGGACGAAATTGGAGTGTTTGGTCAGTCTATGTCCGTTAAACGGACATCCTCGGGTCAGCTTCAGTAATTTACGATTTTGACTAGTTTTGAGGCCGAATCTCGCTTTGAGGTCTCTAATACGAGTTGTAGATCCTGATGTCTTCTTTCCAATGGTCCTAAAACGAAAGCAATTGGACATTGGTAGAAAAAGTTATGACATTCGCTCCAATACATGTTCAGTTGGAGTTAGAACATAAACCTATTGGATTCTTTTGATTATAAATAGTTCGTCCGACCTCCAAATTGAGTGATTTTGAGGCATTGGATTTCTTATACGCTTAGCTACCCCTCCTAAAAATTGGGTAGCTTTTAGTTTTGATTTCGAAACGATTGATTGCTTTATTCAAGTGAGGGTTCGTTGGAGTAACCCTATAAGGACACCCGCTTACGCTTTTCGTCTTTCGACTTCTGATAGTTGGGCTTGGGAAACGGGGTCCAACTCCATGGTTGAGCTTCAAGAACGGGACCCAACACGAAGCATATGGATCCATTTTGTTTCTTTCTTCTTATATCTTAGGACACATACTTTATGAGAGAAATATTGTACGACATAGGTAAGAATCACTTTTGAAGTTCTCCATGATAAACTTCTTTTTCACTTTATCTATGTACGTGAATTGGGATAGGCTATGCAACCTCTTTAATCTATATTTATAGATCTTTATTTCCATAATATAGGTTGCTTCTCTCATATCCTTTATAGAGAAGTTCTTAGATAACCAAGTATTTACATATTGGAGCATTGGTATGTTATTTCCAATTAGCAATATGTCATTTATATATAGCAGTAGGAAGACAACTACACTCACTAAACTTCTTATAGATGAATAGTTCACGCACATTGTTTTTATAAAATCTAACTTTTTAATTGTCTCATCAAAATGGATGTTCTAACTCTATGACACTTGCTTAAGTTCATAAATAGACTTTTACATCTTGCATACTTGATTAGGAAATATCTTGGATTCAAAATTCTCAAGTTTGGTCATATACACATCCTCAAGCAAATTCCCATTGACAAATAAAGCTTTGACATCCATTTGCTAGATTTCATAATCATGATATAGAACTATAGATAACAAGATCCTTATGGATTTAGCCATAGCTACTGGTAAAAAAGTTCATTAAATTTAACTCTTTATTTTTTTCCTATAATCTTTAGTCACTAACCTTCCTTTATAGGTATGTATATTTCCATTAATCACAATTTTTCTCTTAAAAGCCTACTTATATCCTATAAGTACAATACCATCAAGAGGATCCAACAAAGTTCATATTTAGTTAATGTATATGAATTACATTTTAGATCTTATGGCTTTATGTCATTTTAAAAAATCAATGTCAGACATTGCTTCTTTAAAAGTAGTTGGTTCATCATTCATCAGCAAAATATTGTTTTTTTCTCCCATTTTTAGTATGTAGATATAATATAATGGGGGTTGGGGGGAGAACATATCATACTAATGCATTGCAGAATATGTGTCTCTTAAACCTTTGATTGTAGATTATATGTATCAACTTAATGCTCTTATTCCATTTAGATATGAATTTGTGGTTGTTGAACTTCTCTAAGTTCTACCTCACTTCTACTACTTTCCTTAAGAATAAATTCTCTTTCTAGGAATGTAGTATGTCTAGAGACAAACAACTTTTCTTAAGAGAATGGTAAAATTGATACCTAATATTTTATTTTAGATACTAGATGATTCACTTAAGCATCATATTAACTTTGGCCTACTACTAGTCCATATCTCAAATAGTATATTGCCAACCGATTTGGATGAAATTTTAGAAGGCAAGAAGTAGTTTCAAGGGCATATCCCCCAAAGGAGATAGGAAGGAATGCACTACCCATTATAGAATTTACAATTTCAGGACTGTACTAACCATTATAGAACTTACAATTTTCCCTCTCAAACAATCCGTTACGTTATTAAGTTTTAAAAGAAATTCATTATAAGAGAATCTCATTCTTTTTAAAGTAACTAAGAAACTCATGGTCCAAGTATTCACCACCTCGATTAGATCCAAGTGTCCTAATACTCTTACTAGTTTTTTTCTCAAACTTAAGTATAAATTATTTGAGCTCTTTAAAATATTTAGACTGTTATTTCATTAAGTGCATATAACCATATCTTAAATGATCAACTATAAATGTAGTAAAATATGTGTATCCATCCACCTCTAGTGCGAGTAGATATAAGTCCACATATATTTGAATATAGAAGCTCTAGTAACTCACTAGCATGCTCTTCTTTTCCATTAAAAGGTTAGTAATCTTTCCTAAAAAATAAGATTCATAAGTTTTATATAATTCTAATTAAAAGGAGCCAACTATCTTTCTTTATGTAACTTTGTGACTCTAGTTTTATTGATATGACCTAACCTATAATGTCACCTAGTGGATCTAGAAGTCTAACGAGGATATTTTGCATGGTGAAGTTAATGTAGATACTGTTGAATGACATAGTAAAATGATGGGGATGTAGGCCCTAATAAGAATGTTATGCATAATGATGTTGAAAATGATACTAAAGCTCAAGGAGCATATAATACAATTGATATATCGATTCTAAATGGTGACCAATTAATGGATATTGACTCTGGTGAATATGAAAGTTTCCTTAATAATGATGAGTACCTAATGGAGAAGAGTTTAAGGAGGAAATTAAACGACTTAGTATAAGTGTTGGATATGAACCAGGTGGTATAAGTGTTGGATATGAACCAGGTGGTGGTTTGTCACAGTGGACACTAGTTATGGAATTTGAAAATGAGAAAGAGTTCAAAAATGTAGTTGATTATTCAATAAAAATAGGTTTTAATGTTATATGAAAAAAATGAATCTAAGAGGATTAGAGTAAGTGCATTGAAGGATGCAAGTAGGAAATATATGCAACCTATGATAGTAAAGGCAAATGTTTCAAAATCAAGACATATAGGTTTGAGCATACGTGTTCCACAACAAACAAGCCTAAAATAGTATTAGCAAAGTTTAAGTATCCATTAGCTATAACTCTAAAAAGGCCTAGTATAACCACTACTAAGATAATTGAAAAAAGCAGAGAAAAGTTGAATATATTTGTGAATTCAACTATGTGCAAGGTTGCAAAGAGAAAGTTAAGAAGGAGAAAGCATTAAACTACACTTATGAATATTCTAAGCTGCAAGGTTATACCTATAAGTTAAAACTTAGCAATCTTAGTTCAACAGTGGAACTACAATTGTCAAAGAACCTTTTTGTTACAATTGAAGAGTTTATATATATTGATGAATGAATTTTAAGTTCTAACAGTTAGAGAAGTATCATAGGTAAAAACATATTGTTTTGTCATACAAATCAATATTTATATGAAATATACTACTCATTTGGCCTATATTATGTTTAGTAAACTTGAATTCAAAATGTCAAGCTTATGTGTACCATACACCTCAATTATCCCATGTATTTTAAAAGATATGCAACTTTTATTTTAAAATTTGGAACTTTAAAGTAAGCCTTATTAATATACGGTATCTAAGTTCCTTGCCCATTTTATAAATTTGTTTATAATTGAAAATCAAGATCAACTTTATCAAAATAACAAGACAACCAATCCTCACAACTCAATTGAAGATCTTTCTTAAAGTATTCACTATAATATAATTTTCATCTTCCATACTAAGTCATTATAACATTATAAATACCAAGTGAATAAGATAAGTAATGGATATTTATTACACCATACTGATATTTATAGACTCTAAGTAAAGCACACAACAATGCAATGGTCTTAGATGAAACAATGATCCTTTTAGACAATTTTGAATAAGAAACCTCACAAATGGATCTTGCACTCACATATGATTTGACTTGGAATAAAAGAAGATTCTAAAGTTCGATATAAATATACAAAGAAAACAAGTCATAACTCCAACTCAACATTTTCGGAATCATATGATTATCTAATTTGGTATCTTATAACAGTTTTTAACCTATGGTGTATATGAATTTGTTTTCAATTTCGAGAGGAACCTAATCCAAAAAGTTAAAGTATAAGTGTTCAAATCTTTACGTAAAGAGAATTTCTAAGTTATTCATCAATTGGCTAATGACCATGGAAAATCCATCAATTACACCATGATCATTCAATTATTTAGTTTTAGTGTATAAGCTCTTGGAGTAAAAGAGCCTATTTTTTTATGCCAGTTTTTACTTATTTACTCTTTTAACCTGCATCACTATTATTCTGTCATATCTGCATATGGGTTTACCAGAAACAGTCTCTCTACTATGTAGGGGATAGGTTGCGTACTATCAGACTTCCCTAGACCTGTCACTTCTGGATGTATAAGCTCTTGGAGTAAAAGAAAAAACCTTGTTAGATATACAAAATTATCACAAAATTTACCAATAGTTTAGTTTGAGATCATTTACCTTAATAATTATGGGAGCACAAACTAATAATTCTACCAAAAAATTTAAAGCACATGAATGATTAAGACTTTTTATATTTAAAACTACTTATAGAAAAGTACACACAAACATATGCAACAAATGATATGTTGAGATCACATGAATAAATTTTTGTTACATATAAATATTCCTCCAAAATAGATAAACCAATAAGGGCCAAACTGTCTCCTTAACGTTAACATTAAAAAAAAGAAAACAAGATAAATTAAAACAACAACTAGGTGATACGATACCAAAATCTAAAATAGCAATTTGATAATGTGTGTGCTTCAAATAAAACAAATAGGGAAGACAAAGTGATAAGGAGTAAAAGATACAACATACCATAATGTTTAGGAAGGGAACATATGGCAATGTTAAGGGCTATGAAGTGATTAGAGAAGGCATCAAAAAAGGAATAGAACAAAAGACTAGTTATAAAACTAGATTTCAATGTTTGGGAAAATTACTGAAAGTTAATATGTAAAAAGCTAGTTTTGTAGGCAAAAAGGACATGTAAAGAAGCATCACAACATTTTTTAGTAAGTAGTATGTTTTTTTTGAACCTTGCCAACCAAAATGTGCATCTGGCAATAGGGCCTACGAATAAATAATAAAATTCCATAGTGGATTTTTTTAATAGTGAGTTAACAGGGCTATTAAGTTGGGGTTTAACTTAAATATTTTCAAAATGTTGGAATTTCTTTTTAAATGTTTTGAAATATTTAGATTCAAATTGAATTCTTGTAAAAATGTTTTGGTCAAATTTGACCCTTTTTCCATATTGATTTCTAACTTCTTTGTTCAATGTTGAAGAATGATTAAATGACATGTTATTATTAAATTAATCTTTTTCAATAATTAACAATCATATTAAAATACCTTAAACTTTTAGTGAATTGTAAAATAATTATTTTCATTCTCAAATTACTATAAATTGAATTTTATTACTTATTATAAGCAAAGTTTCAACATTGCATATAGAATGATGAGGACCTATATCATCTATTTTTCTATGCAACTATATTTCAAAACTATGGATCTTGGTATTGGAATGCTTTAGATTGTGCTACAACTACTATATCTAGCCTCACATCATTCAATGGCCTACTAAGCTACACTTCAATTCTAAAGCTTACCAGAAGCAACTTACGATGGCATTTAGAGCACTGGTGTACAATGTATGGTATGAAAGGAATACAAACTTGTATAAAGCAAAATAATGCGATGTTGAAATCATAGCAAAAAGGATAATGTAGGAAATAAGAATCATAATAATAGTCTGGAATATCACAAGCACAATGAGCAATGAAATAATCTATAGTTGAAGATTATAACTATTCATATAGCTATAGAACATGAGATAAGGATGTTAATAAATTCTCATTGCTCTCTTGTATGTTCTCAGCTGAATCATTGAGACACAATTTATAGTATATAAACTTGTGGCTCTTTGAGTATGCAATATTATTCTTTCTTAACTTCCAAAAAAAAGTTCCAATTTAACCAAAGATAAATATAATCTTAAAATATTGCCTCCTTTTATCTTTTTTGCTCTTTTCATGTTTATGCTAATATTATCATGTTCAATTGTTTAATTATCATTATTTAACTATTATTTTATTAAATATAATTATTAAGGTAACTCATATAACCTATGCAATTTTAAAAGCTTAATTTTTTATCAATTTATTTAAGTAATCAATATAACTTATTTATGAATGGTTTTAGTAGTTTTTATTATGTAACTTTTTAATCTTTAATATTTTACTGATTTTATCAATAAATGATTAAGATTTATTTGTTTTCTTCCCTTTATAAAATAGTTAACATTCTCCATCTTCCATATAATCATTTCAAAAAATAATTACAATTATTTTTTCCTATATACATTATAATGAGTGATAGTTTTAATTATTCATTAAAATAATTCATTATTAGATGTTGGATGGTGATTTCATAGATGTATGAAATGTTTATAAGAAGCGCATTTGTGGCGAAACATATATGCATTTATTGGTAATAGAAATGTTGTTTAATCTTAATATATATGTTACTTAATATGTTACTTAAGTTTAATGGGTTATCTATACAATTAAAAGAAAAAGGATAAGATTGCTTAAGCATATATTTATTTCATCATGATTTATAGTTATCTAGGACTGATAAATGATATTCCTTTCTTTGGAGCAGATATGCTCTCTAAGTCTACATCTCTTCTTTTAAGCTATTTTTTTAATTGAATAAATAAAGTGCCAGAAGATGCATACAAATGATAAAAGAAAAATTAGAAGGTTAAGACAAACTTATGACGTGTAAGAAGCTACTTCAAACTACTAAGGTACAGTGTTTTTACATTCAGTTAGAAGCTAAAGAAGCAAATTAACTCAGATGTTTTGAGGAATGTTCTTTCTCAAGGCTATGATGTGACTTAATTTTGTTATGTCTTTTGAAATAATAATCTCTCTAATCCATAAAAATGTATGGTAAGTTTATGCTTAGGTTTCTTGATGTGCACTCCTGAAGTGTCTTTAAAATACATAAAGGATGCAGCTAAATGCTAGTTTAAAGACCACATAATCTCCTTTGGTCTGAAAAAAATTCCTACCTGCCCTTCCCACTATTTGAGTCCATCTTACTTACCATAATGGATGTTGCATAAGCCTTATAGTTTATTTTATTCCAAAGCAATGTTGAATATTGGCACTTGAATAAGAGATGATTGATTAATTTAGGCTCCTAATTGCATAGAAAAAATAATGTTGAACTTATGATTGTGAATTTGATTTTTTCTTTATTGTTGAGCTTTTGCTTGATTAATAGCCATAGTGTAAAAAAACCCCTTAGGTAGGTTATTAAGGAACCGTACATAATCTTAACCAAGAAGTCAGTTGGAGGGGTGCTTTGAAGAGTTCCAAACATAATTGGTTGGTGAAGGATCTTGAGGGATGCCTTATCCATATGATTGTATGTATCTTCTTCTTCTTTTTTTAAGTTTAGGTTATAATTTGGAATGTTTCCTTGAATTTTAATAAATATTTGGAATTAATATAGGTCATTGCATAAGGTTCCTTATATAATTCATGTTATTTTGGAGTCTAAAGTATGCTTAATTTAAGCATATTAAAGCTTGGAGGTTTGTAAAAAGGTCATAAATTTTCTAAGTTATGATCATTTTTTTATGATATCAGGATGTTTAAAATTTGTTTGAGTGCCTTAAAGTTGTTAAACATTAATTTAACTCTAAAGACTAAGACCATTTAAGAATTAGGCATGGATCGATTTAAAATATAAAGATTCCTTATCTTTTTGCAACTTCTATAGTATTTTTGTTAAAAGAGTCTCATTTATTTCTCTTATAGAAATGATAACTAATCATCCTTTATCCTTTGGTATACATACCTTCAACCACTTTAACTTTACCAATGTAGCATTGCTTGTAACGCTATCTCTAAGAAGTTATTAAAAATCCTTTCAATTGATTTAATCAAAATTTTGGGTGGGAATAAATGTAAACTCTATTAGATGTATAAATTGGAACAAAACAACATTTATCAATTGGAATCTTCCAGATAAAAACAAATGCTTGCTTTCCAATGTCCTATTCTTTTCAATATGGAATCAAGGAGAGGTTAACAATCTTTGTAAGAAAGTCTTTAGCAGAGATTGATATTCTCAAAAACATGAAAGTTAGGTTTTGAAGTTTGAAACATTTGATTTGTAGGATTTTATGTACTATATAAAATATATTATGATGTTGCTTTTATTATGATTTACTAGAAGCCTTAAAAAGTTTCTAAATATCTTTAGTGAATCTATAAGTAAATTGATTAAAATAACAATAAATTATCAGTAAAAGAGATACTAAATAGATTAAGTGTCTTATAGTGATTGTGATATTTAACTTCCATTTCTACTCATTTTCTTAACAATTATCATACAAAGCACTTAAATGCATAGTGTAAAACATCAGAGAATAAGAGATCTCTTGCCTTAGTCTTTTAGTACCATTGAACTTCTAGGTTAGCTCACCAATGATCAAAATGTTGTAATAGGTCGTAGTGAAACATTAATAAGTTGCTTTTAGACCAACTGAAAATGATCTTATAGAAGACATTCCGACAAGTTATAATTATGTAGTTCTTTTTGGAAATTAAGGTATTGTTGAACTAAAATGTAGTAAATACATGTTAAAGAGAGGCTATCACCACTACTGAGGCATATAAAAAAGACAGTACGCGTGAGCTTCCTAGTTAATATAGAGATTGTTTTTTTATCTCCAGGGTTACGTTGAGTTAAATAGCTTTAGTTAATGCATAGTTTTTTTATCTTAAGCAGAATTTTATTGGTTAGCTCCTCATTTGTGCAAGGATTACCCCTAAAAATTCTAACATTTCTTTCTTTCCATATGAGATATGATCCAAAAGTCCGTCTTGAAGATCTTGTAGTCTCCTTTCCACTTAATTTTCATACTAGTAGCCTAATTATAGGATCATCTAAATAAGATGAGGATGTGGTTCCAAATTTTGCTAGTGTAGCAGTAACCAAAGAAGAGATGCTAATGTTTTCCATCTCTCTTTGACATAGCATGTGCTTTGAGGTTATGAGTATCTACTTTAAGGACAATTAGGTTAGGGACTTTTGGAATGAGACGTATGTGAGCGTTATTCATCTCTTTAAGCATCATAAAATTTATTAAAAAAAACTTTACGACTACCTTATAAATTGCGTCTCTAATCAGATGTCAAACTTTTTGAAAGAAGAAAGCATTTGTGCCATCAAGGCCTAGTGCTTTATTGAGATTCACGCAAAAGAGGACATTTTCAATGTTTATCCTTGTGAAACGCCTTGTCAGAAAGTATGCTTGATCTTAGTTGATTGAATGATGAATAAAGGTGATAAAATCCTACAAGGGAAAAACATTGTTTGAAGAATTGCCTAAGGTGTTTAGGAAGTATTTTAAATGAAAAATTTCAAGGTTATTATGTGATGTATAGGAATTTCTTGATTCATCAGCTAGTGTGACAATTTGGTTCCTATTTCTCATAGCTAGGGTAGTATTATGAAATCATTTAGCCCTAAGATATTTTTTATTTTTTTCCCTTAAAATAGAGTTTTGAACTTTAAAGCATTACATAATTGCTTAAGGCTTGTTTCTACTTATGTATTAATAATATATTATCTAGTTTAGCCTAAAAGAGCCCCTAAGTTTGTAGCTAACAAAGCCTTAGTCTCTTTGGTAACTTGATCTATGATATTGTATTTGTTATAAATATGTTCTTTGATCTCCTTTTTAATTCCTTACATTTTCCTCATACATTTTAAAGCTTTAAATCCTTCTATATTTACTTGCAGCCCCTTAAGTACTAAAGCCTCAAACTCTAATAGGTCGACTAGGTTGTTGAAGAACTTAAAGGGTGTGATTATGACTATTGATGTAACTGACAAAGAAACTTCAATGGGTGTATAGCCATAGCAAAGTGGAGTGTTGAAATGAGCTTTACTTAAAGAGAACTAATTCATGCAATATGAGTTTACTAATTCCCTATCTAGTTTTTTTTCCTTACAAACCTCTAATTTCACTTTGATTATTACTCCAAGTAATATGATTGCCATCGAGTCTGAAATATGTTATCTCCAACTAGTTTATACAATTCATAAATCATAACATTATTCCTTAATCTAATTTTGAGAGCCTTAAATTTACTAGAGAAGAGGGTGTTGTTGAAGTCACCAATTATTAGTGAAGGTGAGTTGTTAGGAGCTTGTAAGGAGATAGAATCCTAATATTACTGATATACCTATTACTTCACAAAATCCCCCTAGATATTCTTTTTAAAGTTTTAGTAGACTCAATAAATGATATGCTAGAACTCATATGATAACTAAAGATAAAGATGAGTTTACTCTTATTGATAAAATGAGAACATAATCTATAAATCCTTTTCGAATATATCTAGATCCTGATTGTATCGATAATATAAAAGAAGCAATTGATAAATGGGAAACTACTCTTAGAGTTGCTGTTGCTATTAACAAAATGGATTCTGAAACAACAAAACAATTTTTAGAAAAAACATTATTAAATAGCTCTCTCCGACTTCGCAAAAATTAAGATGACAATTCAAAAAACTCTATATTTAAATATGACACTAATATAAGCAATTTAATAACTTGAGCTGTTGAAGTATTTCGATTAGAATTTGTTAGAGAAAAAAATATTTTGGAAGATACTACGACTATAGAAAAATATGCTATTGCTCTACGACATCTTCCGACATCTTCAATTATGCGATGTGTGAAATCAATAGATATATTTGTATTTTCTTATATTATTATTATCATATCTATAATCAACTAGATAATACAAAACTTTATTTAAAAATATTTTATTCAAAGATACCTTACTCTTGGGGAAGTAAATTAGAAGCTACTTATAATCCTGGACTTGTAGATACTTTAGGAAAAAGAATCTCTTTTTTTTTTTTAAATAAGCTAGGTGAATGGTGAAGCAATATTGTTAAAGAAAAGTAAAGGAATAAAGAAAAAGTCTTCTTTATGCTATTATGATTTAAAAATAGGATGGACACTTTTATGCATCACTCCTTATAATATGAATTTTGCTTTTGTTTTAAAAAACATAACCAAAAAATCAAGAAAGAAAAAGAAAAAGCAAAGAAAGCAAAAGTGGAACTAAACTAACACCTAGCAAGACTAGACCCATATGATTTGTAAAATAAGGTGAAATAACATGCCAGTTAAGGCAGTTTTATAAACAACTGAACTGATAAGATGATCAATTTCTTATTAACCTTTGTTGCTTCAGTTCTAAATTATTGGTTTGCATTAGAGGGAATAAAAGAAAAGTTTGAAGAATTCAGAAAATTGTCAAAGCATTAAAATGAAACAGAGCAAATTGATTAATTTGAAAGTTAAAAACAGCGAGGCCTGATCCTAACAGCTGCCTCTGATGATATAATGTAACTTTCAAACTACAAAGCACGGAAGACCAACAAAGATTAAAGAAGAATCTGAAAGCAATCATCAAATGACAACAAACTGCTTGTACTGACCGACCTCCCTGGCTAAAATAGCAGAACATAGGACTGTCACTCCTTCTTCCCAGCATCTTTAAGTTGCCCTCTCTTTCGGATTGCAAGGGAATATCGCAGTCTCCCTTCGTCAATAAGGCAGTCCGGCAACAAGTACAATAGACACCATAGCAGAGAATGTGGCCAATAAGGTGTGCAACGAGGTTCATATCCAATCCAACGCAAAGCAGCCCGGGCATAACCATCTGTTGATGGCACAAAAAAGGAAGATCTCCTTATTGATGCCATCTTTGTTGCCACATACAATGGAACCTGCATCCAGAAAAATTTTGGTAAATGAATTTGAAAAGCATGTAAAGCAGAAAAAGGATTAGGTGCAATCAACTCAAAGCAGCTAAGTTCACTGTTTGCACAAAGTCATTTGTGCTGTGTTTAATTGTGATGGATGATCCTATCATCTTCACCTAAACGATCTGAAAAAGTATTTACAATATAGCAATGCTCCCAAATCATATTCCAGGAAAATAATTAAAGAAAAGAAAATCAGTATACACCACAACAATAGGATGCAAGGAATAATGGGCATCACAATAAGAAACAAGAAGAGATGAAGGGAAAAGCTGCAAACACTTCTAGCTTTCCACGGAAAGGTTGTGCATTTCATCCATTTGAAGGTTAAATAAGGGCATTAGATTACATATAGTAATGCATTACTTTGCAAAAGATACTGGCTCATTGGTAGAACGAAGCCTAAACAACTAAGGCAACATGTTAAGATGTGCATAAGCATAAAGCATTAGATAACGACAATACTCCAAAGTAATCATTTCAACATAAATGAAAAATATTAGGTATGGAGGACACGAATAAGGAATACGTAAGGAATGTAAGAGCATGCAATTATAGATTGAAGAATAGATTCAAGTATTGCAGACAGAAATTATCATCTCTTAGAAAGGAAAAGAAGTGAATTCTATCCCAAATAATGACAAGCAATTTAGGTTCCCGCAAAAATCAGATTTTCCAAGTAACCGAGAGCATAGGCTTTGGGTTACCACAGTTTAACTTTTGCTTAGGGATAACCAATAGCTTATGGCTATGGTATGCAGGGAGATCTCCTGACTCAAATTGGCAAAGACCAGAAGACGTCAGACCTCACTTCTCATGACAAATAACTCAATCCATGTCTAGCAATTAAATTTCTTAGCAACTGAACAGCAGAAAAAGAATGGCGAATTTAAACTTGCAAATTTGTTTATACATCTTTTAGCAGAGAGATCAATACTAGGCAGAAAACGTTTGACACCACAAAGAGAAATCGAGCTAAGATCCAAAGGTCATGCTTTTTTGATCCAAATCTCTCTCTTGTTCTTTTGGTCAAACAAAATCTCTAGTTAAGATTTATCAATGAGTAAAACAAAATAGTTCAAATGCAGATATATTACCTGACACTGAACGTCGATTCCATTCTTGTTGTATTCCACGTGCAGAGACCTAGAGAACTGATCTATGTACCTGGAGAGCAAGAGCAAAGGAATTCTTTAGCCACTAAAATTAACACAAACTATAACCCATGGAAACGGCTCAAACTCTACTAAATCTCATCCTAATATAGAAATATATAAAAACTTACGCTTTGGTGGCAGCATAAACCGCATAAAGAGGATCGGAAGGAATGACAATTGCAGCACCAGAACCAATATTCACAATAGCACCTTTCTTCCTTTGCAACATCCCAGGCAAAACAGCTTTTGTAACTTTTGTTGTGCCTTCAACGTTCACTTTAATCAAATTCTTCAACAACCCCTCGTCCACTTCATGAAAGAATCTGGCGTACGGATACGATACCCCAACGTTGTTAATCAACACACCAACATCCAACCCTTCAATAGTCTCCTCCATTCCTTTAATACCCTCATCAATATCGCCACTAAAATCAACAACAACGGTCTTGATTTGTATCTTGCCATATTTCGAATGAATGGAATCCGAAACATCTTTGAGTTTATCAGGATTTCTACCCACCAACACAAGATTGAGACCTTTTCGCGCCAATTGAAAAGCAAAACCCTTGCCAATACCGTCGGTTGATCCAGTTACCAGAGCCCAAGAACCATATTTCTTTAGATTCTTGCCAGGTCTCAGGAAACTGACGTATACCCACTGGAGAATAACAAGAACAAACTTCAAAAGTGAGACAGAACCCAATGCAAATACCACAAGAAGCCACAAAGGCTGACCCTTTAACGTATCAATAAAACAGGGCTCCATTATAATAAGCTCGAGCCTTTCTGAATCAGGGAGCAAGACAGATCTGAGAACTGGTTTTGCTTATGGAAGCTAAATATAGAGACCCGGTCTCATGGGTGAGATTGGATTGAGTAGACGGAAATTCCAAGGAAATTAAAAAACAAGGCAGGTGCAATAGAGTAGCAGAAGGAGATGGATTTACAAAAAGCAGATGTGTACGTACAATTTAATGGGAATTGATGCAGGGCAGCGATAGACAGGAGAGAGATAGCTGCAGGGAGGTGAAGTAGATGAGCTGAAAACCACCGCATTTAACTACTAAATGATGACAGCCATAACCAAAACCCTGGTGTACCAGGACTCAGCAGTTCAGGCCTTTAGGGGGATTAAATGATGCAAGTGTTCGATGATTTTTTTTAAAAGTTAAAGTAAATTGTATTAAAACTGTTCAAAATGTTATAACGAGTGTACAAGATTTTGTATAGACATTAACATTCAATTAGGGCCAGAAAACACTTCAGTTAAAAACACAACCAGAAGAGACCCTTCAATGTTAATGACTTGCTGTCGAAGCAGCTCCCTAGATTGCCCAAGCAATTGACATTTCCTATCCGCACCTCGGCTCCCTGTTCCTCTTCTTCTGGAAGGTATATAATGTTGAGCCAAAGGTCAACAACATGATTGTTCTATCCCCAATCCATTGACTATTAAATGTCTTGATCCAACTAATGAAGCACTTTCACTTCAGATCATTAAGTCTCACCTGACAACTGCTTATTATCTTGTTGTATCTCTTTGGAACTCAAATTTAAAGGATTTATGATCCTGTGTTTTTTGGTGTGCTTTATAAAGGCAATATTTGTTCATCATATTCAGACTTTGTATAGAGTTGTTAATCTGTCATGAAACATTAACCACAGGTGGAATTAGACCTTGGGACGTAGATTCTTGTCCCAAATTAATTTACTCTAGATTATCTTTTCCTCCTCTAGACGTAAGCAAGCTCTCAATGAATTATTTGTGAAAACATCTGGACGTAATCACTCACTTGAACTTCCTTCAAGATGTTGATTATTATAGATTGGTGCTGTTGGAATCGAACCGTGATCGAATCACGGGCGCAGCGGAAATAAAATTTTTTACAGATTCCAAGTGGATCCCGATAATTGCTTAAACTTGAATCAAAATATATTTGGATCAGAAATCCTACCTTGTTTGCTTTCCAGAGAAAAACTTCAACTGTTTTTCTCTGAACGATCAATCACTAGCTGTCCACGTGTCCAGCCTCTGATGGTATCCACA
>JANZLC010000001.1:6010767-6025661 GCA_026413385.1 Erythroxylum gracilipes
GGTGGATTTGCCCCGTGTAGGTTCAGAGCGAGGAGATTAAAGACTAGGACGAGTCAACCGCAATGGCCAAAGGAGTCGGAGTTTTGTGTCGCTCGCATATGTATTTTTGTTTAGTTTGTTTGGGCCTGTCAAAGACTATTATGCGTGTTAAGTGTAAATTCTAACAATACATATCTGATAAATGTTTCGATTTGTTTGTTCTGTCTTGGGTGGCATCCATGTATCCTCCCAGGGAGTATTTGGGTGTTACAATTTATGTTAAAGTAATTATTGAATAATTCTTTGGAGTCATTTTAAAATAGAAGGGATACTCATATAATTCTCCTAAAAAAATGGGATGAGCAAAGGAATGTACACGAGACTCTTACCGATTAAAGAAGAATAGATGAAAGCAATAAAGGCGAAAATGAATCTTTAAACTCCAAACAAATATGAGACTCGGTTGATCTCCTTAGTAAATGGAAAGTTATTGGAAATAAATGAGTTCTCAAATTAGGGTGAGATGTTGAGAAATGGAAAGTTATTGGAAATAAATGAGTTCTCAAAATAGGGTGAGATGTTGATGACAGTTTTGAAAGATTTAAGACACACCTATATAGCTACAGAATGTACACAATATGAGAGATTGATTGTGGAGAGACATTTTCACTAGTTGTGCGGTTTACTTTGATCCATTTAATTTTGGATATAGTAGCTAGCTTGGATCTTGAATAATATCAATGGATGTAAATTTTGCTTTTGTAAATAGAGAATTAGATGTAAATTTATTTTTAAAAATGAATGATCCTATCATTTTATGGGCATAAGTATAATTTAACAAAACTATTGATTCTCCGATCTATTCTAGAGAAGATAAAATAATTCTGCTGAATTCTTAATTCATATTGATTAAGTGATTAATGGTAGATTAATAAAAACAGGCTGTTCCAGTTTTTTAACACACCACCTCGGATATGACTGTAAACTTCTTGAAACATCATGAATGACTAAATCTATTTATTAATTGATCAAAGCCCTTTTCTGATGAAAAAGGAAAGCCTATAACTTTGTTTGTGAACCAAGTAATTTGTTTTTACCATTGCAGTTCTACTTCATGAGTCTTTCACGGGGACAATGAGACCATGCCTGCCCCAAATATGGGAAAAGTTCCTTTCACAACGAGCAAATTGTAGATTTACCGCAATCCCAACTTCCCATGTAGAGACTAGAATTCTTAATAGGACGGACCTAGATTTGGTTGCAAATGACTTGACTAGCTCTTGGAGTTAAACCGTGATGGATCCTGGGATTGATTGGTAGGCTAGTTTCAAATAAAGACAATCATGTCTAAGTCAGGATGATAAAAACTACATTCTTCTGCCTCCATGACGAGCTGCTCCTATGAGAGGTTCACTTCAGGCCAACACATCAAAGCTTGAAGTGCAACAAGCAGCTAGGCTGGTTAGAGACTAACTTGCTCCTGTCTACACACTTAGTTGCATATATTCTCTCTTTAATCGTCAGCTCGACTTCTTTATATCTGTAAGTCAATTTCCTCTTAGCAATCCTCCTTTTGACGAAATTCTGGATTTGTAAGTCATCGTGTTAAGGTTTGATAATCAACGTATCCTTACCATCAACCTGAAACAAAAATGAAAGGGAACTAGCATGTTCATGCAAATATCATCGGCCTTATTTGCCTGAATCATGAGTAACACTGCCAGATCCCTTGAACAAATTTTCATGGTGAAATGGATCATCAGCGCAATGCACAGAACTCAATCTAGGTGAGGCGTTCCAACCAGCTATCTGCTCTATCTCTAGGCCACTGGATCTCACATTTGCTTCTTCTTTGAACTTGATGAAAAACATGGATGACCAGTAATCTTTTGCCAAGTTCTTCATGGACAAAAAGAAAAATGGTATAGTTCTTAATTTCTGTAAACAACCTAGTAAAACTAATTAATATAAAGCAAAATTTAAAGTAAAACCAGTATGTCATAGCAAAACTCCACTAATTGCTGTAAAGAACATAGTTAAACGACATGAATCCAAGGAGAAATATGCACCATTTTCATTAGCTGCAGCACCTCATTTATTGAATTGTGGAAGAGATCAGGATGTGCCAAATTGGTGGTAGTCAATATTTCCTGTCGAGTTCGGTGTGATATGTTTACCTCCATTGTTGCACCTGTATAGATAACAATGAACAGATCGCCTCATTCATTCAAGGATTTTTCAAGTAAAAAGACGTGCCACCCTTATGAATTGCTTGATATTAACTAATGAATGGACCAAGACACCTTTGAAATACTCTTTGCTTTTCTTTCTAACTTAAAGGTTATGCCTTGGTTACTCCTTTAACCGTTCTGTGTCTTTCTGGTCTAGTGTTTCAGTGCATTCTGAAACAGAAAGTCAGAAATATGATAACATTTCAATAAATCCTAACAGAACTCATCCAAAATTTGTCTGTCCTTCCCTGTTTCTGGAACAAAACCTTTTCCTTCCCTATTTCTGAAAATTCTAGGCATTATACTTTTAACTCCAAATTTAAACACATAAAAGCAGTGTTCTAAAATTATATTACTTTGAAATACACAATGAAACAACTGGATTTTTCTGGATTGTTGATTGTATCAAAAAGGATCCAATACTTTCGGCAATAGTCTACTAAAGATTCCACCTAAAATTTTCAGGCCACATAATTCTAAGTCCATATGAACTTGGTCAGTCTATCATTGCAATAGCACACTCATAGCATGTCTTAGTCACGAATATATACATGTATGCATCAGATCCTCTATCATCGGACTCCCCTAAGCAATAACCCAAAACATCAAATAAGTTTATTCCTACATGTAAAAAAAATTGTGGAAACAATTATAGGTTCATGATGAACTTTAAGTGATGAAAACCTGATAAGCTATGACTCAACATGCTAGAAGCTAACATTATTTCTCAAGATTTAGCAGAAACTTCTGTGTATGCATCCCAACCTGGAATTATATATTTTTCAATAATATGCCGTGCCATGTATATTCGTCTTACAGAATCATCAGAAGGAATTTTGCCAAGCTCATGCACTTCATTATAGAAATGCATGCTCTCCCCAGCCAAACAACTGCAGTTAAGAAAAACTATTAACGTTGTATTGTTTTAATGCAGAAAGTAACATTTAAAATTTAATCTCCAAAAGGTCTTTTATTAGAATAAGTAAGGCCTTGCTCATTATTGATAAAAATGAAATATGAACCTTGGGAATTACCCTTATTTGTTCAATTCAGAGATCTGCAAAAGCATTTTGTCAGGAATTATCCATAAAGCAAAGTTCAGAGATAGAAATACCTGTTTGCAAATGCCATGAATGACTGCCGAAATCTTTTGTCTAGAAGAAGCTTATCCAGTGGCTCATTAGGATCGATAACTGGAGTTGGATCTCTTTGCAACAGCAGTCCACTATCTGGTATGCCCAGGGCCTGACCCATTGTTTCAAATTCTAGAGGTTCCCTTTTCCTCAAGCTGATTTGTGAAAACAATGGCTGTGAACTTGATATGGAGAAAAAAACTAGTACAAGAACACTTGCCTGTGAAGGATACCTGAGTAATGTTAGCAATATACATAAGTCAAATCATAAAATGAATAAAATCCACCGAAAGGTTCAATTTGTTCATGAGAACAGAGGGTAAGTACATACAGTAAGCAGGAGAAAAAATCTTGAGGCAGCTTGAAGCCATGAGATATCATCGTGAACTTCATTCAGAACATAAGAAACAATCCATACTCCTGCAAGTTAAAAGGTAAACTAAGGCCAAGAAAAGGGATCGATAATTGCATCCTACCTTTAATTATTGCAGGTAACAAATTATATTGACTAGGTGGTAATATGCCATTTGTTGATTAGCTTTTAAAATATTTACGTCTATACATCATACTAATTCGTTTCTTGTGCAGCTCCCACAATGTTGCAGAGGTAAGTATAATGGACATGATAACAACAATTTTTCTCTGACCATGCATTTTACTTAGACATCCACAGAGCATAGAACACAATGTTGGCATGTTTTGCATTAAACTTCTTGTGTCCCATTACACTTGCTTTTTGAAGTGGTTTCATAGGACTGAATCCTCTGTGTTAGCTATAGCTTGATCAAAGAATT
Source organism: Erythroxylum gracilipes (assembly GCA_026413385.1). Taxonomy (NCBI): domain Eukaryota; kingdom Viridiplantae; phylum Streptophyta; class Magnoliopsida; order Malpighiales; family Erythroxylaceae; genus Erythroxylum; species Erythroxylum gracilipes. The sequence continues at coordinate 6,014,905 of JANZLC010000001.1, forward strand.
CCAAGCTGGTTAAATTCTTTTCTAAAAGAGTATTGATGATTTTGGGGTTCTTGCTGCATGATTGGCTGATAAACTGTCGGGCTTTGCCTTATTCAAGGATGAAAGACATTGATAAGGCAAGACAAAAACCAACTATAAAGTCCATTAATAAAAGTAAAAATGTACCGATACATGTTGCTGATACAAGAATTCCCTTCCAAAGGTCTTTGACTTCATTGAACCTGAACTCTATGTGCCGAATGGTCCATGTAAATCCAAATAAAAGAGAAATGTAAACAGCATGAAGGAACACAGTTGGCATGATCCAATGAGCTCCCATGTGGCACCGATAATTCAGCGGTTTCTTCACGTGGACAACTAAAAAATGATAAGGTAATCCACAATGTTAGAACAGTAATATGTCAATGAAGTAGGGGTAAGTGCGAAATACAACACATTTTTGCAAACTGTGAAGCAGCACTTTAATAAGAAAACACAGAAACAAAATAAAATCAATTTCACTGCAGTGAGCTGAATTTAAGAAAATTGAAGAAACTCTCACATGCAGCACCAGAAATCCAAGGCAAGAGAATGAGTGGGAGAAATATATAAGACCTAATTGGCGCTAAGTGTCTTCTGCAATATCAAAGACCAAATTATTAGAGCACAACTCTGTAACAGGTTTAACAGTATAGGAAGTGCCATGCATAAGCTAACATGCCAATGTCAGTAGCAAAATAAAGAATCACAGGACCCGAAAGAGTTCTCTGCGTGAATTGAGCATTACAGATGACTTCCAGCCACAGTATGATTTGGCTTGATTGCACATAGCCAGATTTACATCCAATGGCAAGCTAGACCGAGCTTTATACTTAAATTCTAATCTATATTGTGTGTGCATTTCTTACTTGAGGAATATGTTATACAGTTGGAAAGCCTGTGTGATGCGACAGCTCAGCAGCAAACCAAATCCAAGTGGGCCTTCCATCCATACTGAAGGGGAAAAGCACTTCAGAGAAACAATTATGGTCGACAACAAACAAACTGTAAAAAGAATACTATGCATAACCAAAAGCAAGCAATCTGAAAGGTCATAAAACTATCAGAACCCCATAAATGAATGGAGTCCAAGAAATAAAGGAACCAGAGGATGACCGGCCCAAATATAGCAGGACTGCCACCAATGCCTCCTCTTGAATTTCAGAAAATTGACGGACATCTGCAGGAGAGAAATTTAAGTAAAATAGAAGCTCTATAAGTGGCTATGCATCCTAAAACGACTACAACGTAAATGCTGGTGAATGAAGTTAATGGGAACAAAGTAAGATGGACGTGGAAGTGGGAAGGATACCACAATTGACAACAAAAGATTCAAGCTTCCAAAGACTTGTATTACTGGAATCCAGAAGCCACTTCCATTAGTGCGAGAAATCTTGTGAACCAAGAACGGAACACTTGACCGCCACAAAAGCCTGAAAACGAAAGAAACATGGTAAGCAGCTAAGGTTAAATAATCTGTTTGACACTAAGCAAACCCTTCATTTCCAATTCAAACAGTACTGGAACATCGTTAAGAAAAAGCATCAAAAGGGCAACCATCAAACGGATACACGACCCCAAAAAACCAAAAAAGATACCGTTTTTATCCAGGATTACAACCCAATTTATTATCGGAATCGCTCAAACACAGTAGAATCATAAACACATGATAGTTACATCGGAAAACGAGGGAAAGGAAATAAGAGAACGTACAGAATCATGGACATGATTGCTATGGCGATAGCAGAGTAATCGGTAGGACAGCCTCCATTTACGGCACAACTTGTCATGTTCTCGCATTTGATACTAAATCAGAAAGCTTACGGACAAGAACACATCAGAGTTCTGATCTTTTAATCTATAAAGGCTTCAAAGCAAGCCAAGCCAAGCCCTTTTGGCTGCTGCTTTTGGTTAGAGAGCTCTGTTTCTATGAATCAGATTTGACTAAAACAGAAGGTGTCAAACGGTCCGCTGTCTTAATTTGACAAAGTTGTGATTGTTTTTCTTCCCGTCTTAGTCTTACACAAATAATGTACATCCACGTGGATTTTTTGTTTTTAGTTAAAATGATATTTGCTGTAAATCATTCGATCCTAGATTTGGGATAATGTTCTTGACAATATTGTTTAGATCTTATTAAATTAAAATCCTAGATTCTTATGGTAGAAAGTTTAAACCAATTGGAAGCAAAGAAGGGCTAATCTTGGAATACCCCAAAGAGTGTTTTAGTGTAAGAACACAGACTCCAATATATTTCATTTGTTTCTTATCTTCTCCTAGTATTAAAGAATAAAGCCGATCCCTCTATTTGATTTGTTGCCGGAATTTCATCATTGATTTTGGCCAAAAATTAATTTGAAAAAAACTACGATATGTTATGCATACTGACCTTATCAGCTGTTGTCCAATTCTTTGGACATGAGTTTTGACAGATTAAGCTCGGAGAGAGCGAATCAAATATGATTGGTGTGAGTGGTTCATCACTCTTATCTTTTAATTAAAGGTCTCAGAGTTTGAGCCTTGAGCATGAAAAATTTTATTTAGCCTGTACTTTACTCCTTACGGGCTGACCTGGTGCGAACAAGGATTAGTCTGAGTGTGAATGGCTTAAAGGCGCCTTCTAAAAATTAAGACCCTCTTAAAATAACTGTTGGCTAAACCAAAAAAAAACTTGAGAGAGCGAGTAACAATAATACTGCCACTCTTCAGATAATCACAGTAATAAAGGAGTACCTCTTATTTTTAAGAGGTTGATTATGTAAGAAATGGAAATTAAAAAGAAAAATCTGGAAGGCATTGAATGGACCCCACAAGTGGAATTGATATGAAGTAGTTAAAGAGAAAACCCTTCCAATAACATCAAAATCTATGCAGATAATGGGAGCCAGCGGCCAAGCCGTTTCCTCTAGATAGACAACTTCTTCTGCATCCATTTCACCACCTTCAACAACAAAAACAATAATAATGTGATGAATACATAAATTAAAACAAGCACAAGCTTAATGATTGTAACCAAATACCTTGAGAGCCTTGATGAAACTTTTGATCTTGAAAGTGGAGCGTTTCTTCTTCTTTGGTTCTGATATGGTAGAACTAAATGGATGACCACGCAGTTTCTCTCTTCTCCTCTCTTCAAATATGGCTCTAAAGGATTCAGCAGATGAAGGGTCACTTTCTTCCACTCCCCAAACTTTGGTATTGGTCACATACGACTATTTTTTGTGGACTTTTTCTGCATAGGAAAACAGCCTAAGTCTTATTTGCAAAAACAATTCAAATGGAACATGTCCTTCAATGTTAGAATTATATAAAGATAAGTTGACAGTTAAGTTAGTTATAGTTAGTTATGTTTGTTATTCTTTCTTAAGATATTTTGTATAAATCTTAAGATATTTTGTATAAATACCTTTAACCCGATAAGATGAAATAGATTTTCACCTTTCTCAACTCAGTTTTCTATCATGGTATTAGAGCAAATTACTTCCGCTTTTCCAATGTTTCTGGATTCTTTCTAAGATTTCCTGATTTTCTTGCATTTTCTTTGCAAACAAGCAGAAACTTTATAGTTTCTTTTTCAGTCTTTTTCTTCTTTCTCTAATTGAAACTTGCTGTTTTGGCTAATTTCAATGCCTGGTCAGCTAATAATACTTCTGGTTCAACGTCAAAACCAGAAGATAATCCTTCCAGTCCTTATTATCTTCATGTGAATGAGAATTCAACTCTTATTCTTGTTTCTTCGGTTCTAACTGGGCCGAATTATCATCAATGGTAGAGAGCCATGAAAATGTCACTTCTATCCAAGAACAAACTTAGTTTTGTAGATGGATCGATTTTGCAACCACTTCGCTGAGATCCTTTGTTTGTTCCTTGGGAAAGATGCAACAATTTGGTAATCTCTTAGCTTATTCATTTTGTCTCACCTTCTATTGCACAGTTCATAATTTGGTTGGATTCTACCTATGAGATCTGGAATGATCTCAAAGCTAGATTTTCTCAAAGCAACTCTTTTCGTATATGTGATCTTCAGCTTGAAATTTATACCTGTCAATAAGGTATTCTTTCTGTGCATGAGTACTTCACTAAGCCAAAAATCTTGTGAGATGAATTGTAAATCTTGCGTCCTCTCCCATCTTGTTCTTGTAATCCTCAATGTTCATGTGATCTTCCAAGAACATTAGGGACTTTCATGAGAATGATCAGGTCATGGTTTTCATTAAGGGACTGAATGAAAACTATTCGACTGTGAAATCACAAATACTATTGATGGATCCTTTACCTTCCTTGAATAAGGCATTCTCTTTGGTTATTCAATAAGAAAGAGCTTTAGCATCTGACGTCAGTGCTTTGGCTATTAAAGGTGCTAATGTTTCTGCACCAAGAAAGTTCTTTAACAGTTCAACAACACCATTTTGCATCCATTATGGAAAGGAGGGTCATACTATTGACAGATGCTATAAGAAACATGGGTATCCTACTAATATGAAGAATTCCAAGAAATCTTCAAATCGAGTGTATGCTAATGTTGTAGATGCTGATGATCCTAATACTCAATCTATTGATTATCATCTCTCTGAAACTACAGAGGATCAAGTTTCTAACTTTCAATTCACTAATGATTAGTGTGATCAATTGTTACAGCTTCTACAAGGACTTCCATCTACATATCATCATGGTAATGCAATGACTTGACAAACAAAGTCCACCTCAGGTTTGATTCCTTCAAATTGTGAGATGGATTTGCACATTTCTTTAAATATTTCTACTATCAATAATTCCCATTGTAGTGAATGGATTGTTGATACTGGTGCTACAGATCATATAGCATATTCTTTAGCATTTTTTCACTCTTATAAATTGTGTCACAATGTTTATGTGAATCTTCCTAACAAATGCAGGGTTCGAGTTACTCACATTGGCACTGTTTATTTGAATAAATCTCTAAAACTTTTAAATGTTTTACACGTGCCAGAATTTACTTTCAATCTTATATCCATTAGTAAATTAGTTCATGATCTTTCTTGTTGCATAATTGTCTCATCTTCTCATTGTATAATCGAGAGCATCCAACCATGGAAGATGATTAGGGTTGTTGAGCATTCCTAAAGATTATACAAGCTGAATTCCAGTGCTGTTTCACCTGTTTCAGATGTTGTTGTTGTTAATTATGTTACCTGTAATAAAGAAACTTCAATACTATAGCATACTAGGCTAGGCCATCTTTCTTTTCCTCAATTAAAATTGTTAGTTCCCTCTGTTTCTAATGTTGAACCTTGTGAAGTATGTCATATGTCAAAACATAAAAGATTGCCATTTCCTATTAGTAATTCTGTTAGCAATGCTATTTTTGATCTAATTCACATTGATATTTAGGGAGACAATTATTCTCCAACTTTTAAAGGACATAGGTATTTTCTTACTATTGTAGATTATTTTAGTAGATTTACTTGGAATTTTTTAATGAAAAACAAATCTAAAGCAAGAATCATGCAAAACTTCATTTCTTATGTTTCTACTCAATTTAATATTGCTGTTAAGTGTATCCGAAGTAATAATGGGCAAGAGTTTAATGTTCCAGCTTTTTATGACTCAAAAGGCATAGTTCATCAGACATCTTACATTAAGACTCCTCAACAAAACAGTATTGTAGAAAGAAAACATCAGCACATTTTGAATGTAGCAAGAGCACTAAGATTTCAGGCAAAATTACCTATTCATTTCTGGGGTGAATGTGTGCTACATGTTGTTTATTTGATCAACATAATACCCACTTCTGTTCTTAACAACATATCACCTTTTGAAGCATTATACTCTAAACCACGAAATTTCAATAATTTAAGAGTCTTTGGCTGCCTTGCTTTTGATTTAAATCATTCTAACATTAAAAATAAATTTGATTCCATAAGCATCAAATCTGTTTTCTTTAGTTTCTTTCCAGGTATTAAAGGTTTTAAACATTTTGATCTTAAAGCTCAAAAGATCTTTACTTCTCGAGATGTTTCCTTTTATAACATATATTTCCTTTTTACAAACTAACAATTGATATGCAAATTTTTGATAAGCAAAGCATTGATCACTTAATTCTGCCTTCATCATCAATTCAGTCATTATATGATGACATTCAACCTATTCCTACTATTTCATCTTTACCAGAAATGGATGTCATCTTATCATATTTTGTTTCACCCACACCAGAAGTTATTCCTTCATCTTTTACTTTTCAACCTAAGAATTAGATTCATGCTCAAGCTCAAATCCAACAACATCTGAATCAAAGCTTGAGAAGAAGCACCAGAACAAAATCAAAGCCACAGTACCTAACTGACTACAAATGCCTGGCTACTCAAAGAACAAGTCCTCATCAACTTTCTAATGTTTTCTCTTATTCTAAACTAACTCCTAAGCATTATGCATTTGTAGTCACAGTAGATTAAGAAAATGAGCCATAAACTTATGAACAAGCAGTTAAGAATGAATATTGGAGAAAAGAAATGTAATCAGAAATAAAGGCCTTATAACAAAATAACACTTGGGAGCTAGTTGATTTGCCAACAGGAAAGAAAGCAATCGGATGTAAGTAGGTCTTCAAAATAAAAAGAAAAGCATATGGGTCAGTGAAAAGATACAATGCTAGGTTAGTTGCTAAAGGCTACATACAACAAGAGGGCATAGATTTTTTTGGACACTTTTAGTATAGTGGCCAAAATGACAACAATACGACTTCTCCTTGCATTAGCAGCAATCAAAGGGTGGTATTTACATCAACACAACATCAACAATGCATTTCTTCATGGAGACCTTGATGAAAAAGTGTATATGCAGCTTCTTAAGGGCTATGAAGGTAACAGAAACAAAGTTTGCAGAATGGTTAAATCTCTTTATGGCTTAAGACAAGCTAGTCGCCAATGGAACGCCAAATTGACTTCAGCATTATTTCAGTACGGTTTCAAACAAGCTCTATCAGATCAGACTTTGTTCCTCAAAACTGGAAATGAAGGTTTCATGGCACTTTTAGTATATGTGGATGATGTCATAGTGGTTAGTGATAACATGGACGCAATTTTTAACATCAAACAACACCTATATGATACATTTACAATTAAAGATCTTGGAGAACTCAAATTTTTTATTGGACTTGAAGTGGCAAAAACAAATCAAGGAATAAATATTTGTCAAAAAGAAGTACACATTGGACTTGCTTAAAGATACTCAATTTTTAGAATCAAAACCAGTCTCCATGCCAATTTTACTAGAGACAAAGCTCTCGAAGGATGGAGGTGAGAAATTAAAAGATGTTACATAATTCAGAAAATTAATCGGCAAGCTTCAGTATTTGACTACAACTATACCAGATATCACGTTTTTTGTCCAACAGTTAGCACAATTCCTTGATTCTCCTACAATGGATCACTTGACTGCTACTCACAGAGTACTATAGTATCTAAAGGGAACTATAAGACAAGGTCTTTTCTTCTCTTCTGACAGTGAAGCTAAGCTCAAAGCTTTCTCACATTCGGATTGGGGAACTTGTCCAGACACTAGGAGATCTATTACGGAATATTGTGTGTTTCTTGGCTCTTCCTTAATTTCTTAGAAAACACAAGAAACAAAACACTGTCAGCCGTAACTCTTCAGAAGCAGAATACAGAGCACTAGCAACTACAACATGTGAAGTGCAATGGTTGCATTACCTACTCGATGAACTACAGATGTCTCCTATTGTTCCAATACCACTATTTTGTGACAACCAATCTCTAGTATACTTGGTGCAAAATCTAGTTTTTCACAAACGTAAGCATATTGACATTGACTGTCATGTGGTTCGAGAAAAACTGCAAACTGGTGTTATTGTATTACTTCCTGTTTCTTCCAAAAATCAACTAGCTGATTGCTTCACCAAAGGGCTTTCCTCGATTGCTTTTAAGGATTCTTTTAGCAAACTGGGAGTACATAATATATACTCACCAATTTGGGGGGGGGGGGGGTGTTAGAATTAATAAAGATAAGTTGAAAGTTAAGTTAGTTAGCCATAGTTAGTTATAGTTAGTTATATTTGTTATTAATTCTTAAGACATTTTGTATAAATACCTTTAACCCGATAAGATGAAATAGATTTTCACCTTTCTCAATTCAGTTTTCTATCGTCTAAGGAATTAGCAAGCTCAAGCAAATTGTAGCATCTGATATCTTCAAAGCGTGTCAATTCACTGCAAGAAATTGTATTTTTTGTGAAGGTGAAAGTTGTCATTATAAGTAGTAATATTTGTCACTATTATAAATAGTGTCTAATATTTGAAGTCGTCACCTCCCGTCACAAATACCTTCGTCACTACTAAAATTGTGACTAATTTAAACAATGGTCACAATTATACAAAACTTTTGTGACACTAATATTGACACTAAAACTTGTTAAATGTGTGACAAAGCTATATGGTCACAATAACTTTAAATATTTATGACAAATTTATCGTCACAAATAATATAAAGTAGTGACGAGGTAAGTCGTAACAATATTTCATTTTATTGTGACAAAATTGCCAACACCAAAACCTATCAAATGTGTGACAACATTATATGGTCACAACAACCGTATTTATTTATGACAAGGTTTTGGTCACAAATAATGTAAAATAGTGACAAATAAAGTTGTAACAATTCTTCATTATATTGTGACGAGAGTTTCGAAACTAAAACATATAGAATGTGTGACAACACTATAAGGTCACAACAACTTCATGTATTTATGACAAGTTTGTTGACACAAATAATATAAAATAGTGACGAATAAAACCGTAACAGTACTTTATTTTATTGTTACAACATTATCGCCACTAAAATAATTATAAATACTGACAAAGTATTTGTCATTATTTATTTTATCGGCGTCCATTGCTTCTTGGTCACTAATATTTTAACAAAATAGTGTCAACATCATTTCGCCACAAAAATGAAAATTGATTCTTACAAAAAGTATTGTCACTAACTATGTTTATTATTATCACAAATGAAACTATCAATTAATCAACAGAATTACATTAGCTGTAAAAGAAATTTACATCAGTGTCTATATTGTATAATAGTTTTCGTCACAAGTATGAAAGTTATATGTTACAATAATGTTGTCACTAAATACATAATATATGTTACAATAAATTTATCACTAATGCCTTATCATATACATTTGATATGTGTAACAAATCTCCACTAGAAAACCCAATGACTGAAGAGGTTGTGTAAGCATCAATGTATCTTTTCACCTACAACAGAAAATTGCGAAATGACAAAAGGTAAGGAAAAGAAGACTGATAGAGATAAACACCTACCAATACACTATCAAAGCTAGATACTGCAATTAAAAATCCAAATCTGCACATTTTGCTAAAGAAAGAAATAATAAAGCACCTGCCAAGAGTTGACGCAGAGTACATCAGCATAATTGTGTAACCGATTTTCCCATTTTGCCTGATTGTCGGAATTCTCCTCTGGGTTGCTAGTTAAACCAACTAACTTTGGATGAAACTTGGAAACAAGGAGAAGAGATCATATTCATCCAAAATAAGGGGATGCATTCTTGAAAACAGTATGGCAATACGATTGGTGAGAAGCACCTTTGACATATTTGTGTAGTTGCTCAACGGTATCTCTCTCAGGATCAACAGAGATGAACACAGGCACAATTTCAATCCCTCCTTGCTTTTTCTTCTGCAATCATGAAACTAAAAAGATGATTCGATACTAATTTTAATAGCCATCGTGCAAAAACTCCCACGGGTTCAACAAAACAATGTGAAACTTGTTCGTGGGCTCGTGAGATACGACAGACCATATTGCATTTTCGAAACAACTATGATCATTCAGGAAAACCTTCTAAGACTTCAGTCAGAAGATAAAAATTCAGAATTGTCAACTGGTAAAGTGAAGAACACTAGAACACTAGCATTTTTTAACATCAGGGTTTGCTGTAAAAACATAGAAACTATTTATACATAGCAATTACACATAAGGGATCTCTCCATCAAACAAAAATACTAGCGACTTACTTATTTTGTCAACTGAGGCAACCAACTTCTGCAGCTCGTCTGGGCAGATGTCGGGGAAGTGAGTGAAACCAAAATACATTATCGTCCATTTTCCCACAAAGTCTTTCTCATTTACCAGCTTCCCGTCCTGGTTGATAAGATTAAATGGTCCCCCAATAGCTGCTTTCCCCACAAATGGTCCTTCTTTTACTAGTTAGGAAGCTTTATTTATTTCTATAAGGAACAAAAATTATCAATGCAGGAAACGAAACACAGAGACATGAATCAACACGGAAAGACAATCAAATCTAGGAGCAGCATGAAAAGATCGGATCAATCCATTTCATTCCCCTTTCTTTCAACTATAATGAACTAAACTCCAACAGTCAAATATATGGTAATACTACTTAAACCATTTTCTATACGATATCAGTAGAATCAACCAACAAAAAATTTACAAAATTGGGAAACACCGAAGACCCAACTCACCATAGAAGAGTACCTTCTATATGTCGTTTCTTTTCCCTGTCATAGTAGAAGATTTTTCCTGCTCCACTGATAATCAGCAACAACAAACTCAAATGCTTACATACTACTTATTCTCTCAACTAGTTTTCATAAATCCCAATAACAATATACCCAACTGCTTAAACATCTCTATATATTACCATCAAATGCAACAATATTTCAGCTTTCACATATTACATAGCAACTGCATATAAT
>JANZLC010000001.1:6071898-6098555 GCA_026413385.1 Erythroxylum gracilipes
GGTCTAATTACACAAAAATTACAGCATTCAATTTTGCCATTCCTATGTCCAATTCTTCATCAAATTCAATCACACAACATAATACATATACTTTCAATTACTTACCTCTTAACAATCAAGTCTTCACTTCTTCACTTCTCAACCTCTCCCAAAGCCTACGATCATCACCAACATGCATCAATCATCCTCTAGGCTTGAGCTTAGTTTCGTAAGTGAAAGGAGAAGGAGCAAGCAACTAAAAAGGGAAGCTTTGTATAGGAGAAGGAGAAGACAACCGAAAAAGGAACCATAAATACCAAGGAAGTAGTTTCGGATGATGGAGAAAAAATGGCCTTCCAAGTGAATTTTTTTAACTTTAACAAGGAGAAGAGTCGTAGATGATGGCTCATATAAGACAAAGCTAATAAATAAAGGGACACTTGGCTAGGTTGTTAATGAAGAAAGGACAAAAGTTAACATAATTTACTCATAACTCTAATCTCATTTAATCTTCATCCAACATATACGAATGGTTCTATAACAATTCCCAAAAATCATGTATCCAATAATTTCATGCCATTAGGCAGTCCCCTTTCAGTACAGAAAAATTCTCTCGGTCAGCCCGTTGGAAATTTTCCGGTTCGGGAATTTTCCCCGGAAAATTCCAAAAAAATTCCTAAAAATCCAGTAAAATAGAAAACAATTTATGGCATAATCAGAAAAATTATCCAAACCCATTAATATGTCAATCAAATTGCATTAGGCACTAAACCGGGAATTTCATGTATGCATGTCCAGAAATTTTCTGTGCTCAATTGTGACTGTGTAGCAATCCTATTATGCATGATCAGTCCTATACACTCTTAATCTAGCCCATCCTATGCCAATTTACCATTTTACCCATTCACTTGAGGGTGGGATGTTACAAGGTGGCCTGCACACAACAACGTCAGAGCTGGGATATACGACATATTCATCACTACTTCAAGGCTCAAGGCATCCAACTGCCAACTGCCACCTCCGACACCATCCCCGACTCCATCACCATGATACCTTTTCTTTAAAAAATTAGTCTTTATTTTTGTTTTTGTTTTATTATATTTTATGTTTCTTCTTTCCATATGCATTTGTTTGTCTCCTTCTCACATTGAGGACAATGTGTTGTTCAAGTGTGGGAAGGGTTATGTGTTTTACTTTAAGTGCGAATTTTGCATATTGTATGGTAGTTTGTTTAGGTTGCATAATGTGAATTGTGTGAATGTTTCGATAGCTTAGATGGAATGAAATTGATTTAATTTTAAACATAATATGTTAAGTTATGAAGACTCATTAGCTCGCGAAATTAGTGATCTAGGTTCTTTAGCTAAATATGCAAGTTAATTAGGATTTAGTGTTAGTTTATCACCCTTTAAGTTGTCACATTCATTCATAATTTTAGGTCTTTCGACTAAGTAACTAAGCTAGTATTTTTTCATGAAAGTGAATAAAGCAATAAGGTAGGCATTAATAATAATAATTAAAAAGCAGTGTTTGTAATTTTTAAATAAATAACTATCCCACTAGCCTTTGGGTTATGAATAGAGCTAGTAGCCAGTTGAGAACGTGATGTAGTTGAGTAACCGCATCGACACGCATCACAAATGGTTTCCTTTGTGTCAAAAGACTATGATGACATTCCATCCAAGCAACTTAATAAAAACATGACTTAGTCAAGTAACTGGATCGACATTCATCACCAATGTTTGCCTCCATTTAAAAAGACTAAGTTTATGTCTATAAAAAATGTAAATTAAAAAAAATGGTTTCTAATAAAACCCACCGAACTTGTAAGTAGCTTGACTTTCCATGAAAATGTACAGAGGATTAGTTATAAAGTTTGAATAACCAAATAATTATTAATGTGTGTGTACAATTGAAAAGGGTGAATTAACTTCACATTTAAGTTTTGATTAATATGTATATTTAGTCCAGAACCCCTAGACGCGGATTTTGCATGTTAATGATTTAGAACAACTTGAATGATTATGTTTAAAATTAAATTTTTTTCATGAAGTTGAAGCCATTGCCTCACTACTGCATTTTGTGCTATGTGATTTTTTGTGTTTGTTGTTATGTTTGCTTGAGGACAAGAAAATGTTTAAGTGTGGGGATGTTGATAAGTATACATTTCATCGTGTTTTAAGGCTTAGTTTAATATGTATTTACCTGTTAATTCAATCATTTAGTATGTGTTTAGGTTAGAATTGTATTAGTTTGTTAATTATTTAGGTTTTAAGTGTTTTACGGGTTAGTACAAGTCTTTGAGCTTAAATATTGTGTTTTTGAGGCACTTTGATGTGTTTGCTAGTGTTTCATGGTCAACATCGAAGAACAGAGGAGTTTCGAAGACATTTAGGCCGAAACAACGGCCCACAATCATGGCATATGGCCTGAAGGGCCATAGTTTTTGCCTGCATTGGGCAGATGCGTAGGCACTCAAGAATGTCAAGTTTTGAGAGATTTTTTGGACCTTTCAAACCTCGAAAAAACCCTAGAGTCACCCAAAATATGAAAAAAAAAGTATAAAAAGAACATAAAGAAGAGGCATGAGGGAGCTTTTGCATTAACCACCTTGAGAAATCCTAGAGAGGAATCGTTGAGAGATAGAGGAAGAGAAGAAGGAAGAGAGAAGAGAAGAAGAAGTTGACTCGACATACTTCCCGGATCAAGAGGTTTCCCAATGTCACTGCCTCCCATCATCCATTTAGATTGTATTTCTTATTTATTTTCAATTTTATTATTATATAGAATTAGAGTAATAGTTAATGATAGGATCTAAATTGTTGAGGATGTTCTAAACTCACATTCAGAATTTTATTCTTGAATTAATGAAAATTTGATTGTTTATGTGTTTACTGGATTTGTTATGGCTTGATTCTGTGATTGCATAATTCGATAATAAATTGAGAGGGTGAATTAAATGAAAAATTATTAAATTGGACTAGCTAGAGTTAGGTGATTTAATAGAAACAAAAATTGAATCAGATTGAGAATTTGTGCAAAGAGATATCTTGCATAGGTTTCTGATAGTTTATTAGAAAACTTCATAGCTAATTAGGGTTTTAGATAAGTTGTGAATTGAGAGATTGCAATTTCCAAAATCTGACTAGGGTTTATGATTTAGGGTTAATGGTTATAACTCGAGAGACAGTAATCAATCCTAGGATAATCTAGAACCAACAATCTGATAATTCATAATCAGTTAGGTTAGTATTAAAGATAGGTAAATTTCCCATTCTCTTAATTGGTAATTTCTTTCGGTTAATTCTTGGGTGTGTTGCAATTGCTTAGTAATTAGTATTTTCGTATTTAATTCTTCATTTGAGTGATTAAATTAAATTCTCATTTTAGTTTGGTTGCATTTTGAATTTATACGATTTGTTTCTAGCTATAGATTTTAGGATTAAATTAGTCCCTCCTCGTAGGATCGACACCTTTGGTACTATGCCAATGAACCGAGCACTTGCAAATTATCGAGTGTTATTAATTAAAACTTACACATAACCAAACCACCGATCAGACATCCATCTGTTGGATGGTTCATATTTGTACATATACTGAAAGCTTTCAATTATGCATGTGCTAGAATAATTTTTCTAACAAAAGATGTTAATTAATCTAAACAATGTTTTATAGATTAATGTTTACCTCATTTACCCTATTAACCTCGTTATAGATTCGAAATTGTTAAGTATTTTCCACTACATGCCCGATTAAGTTTTTCTTCAAAAGATGCTCGATTAAAGTTGTAGCCTCCTTGTGAGTCGTTTCACACATTGCTCTAGCACTTGCTACATTTTCCAAGCTCCTATCCATAGACAATAATCCTTCATATAAGTATTGGATAAAGAGTTGTTCTATGATATTAAGATTAGGGTAGCTAGCATATAACTTCTTGAAGCATTCCTAATACTTATAAAGGGATTATCCATGATTTTTCTTTATCCTATAAATATCTTTCCTTATGTTTGCTTTCTTTAATCCTGGAAGTACTTCTCCGAAAAACAAACTCATCATTTAGATCTATGTGCTTACACTCCTTATAGGTAAAACAAAAAACCAATCTTTTATTGTATCCTTCAATTAAAATGGAAAGGCTCTCAACATAATCTACTCGTTTGTCACCCCTACAAATTTAATACTAAGACATACAACATCGAGTTCCTTAAGATGCTTATGAGCATCCTCACCTGTAAAACTATAAAAGTTAGGCAAATTATGGATTAATCCATACTTAAGCTTAAAAGTAATAACTTCACTAGAGAATAAATTCAGGGAAAGTAGAATAGAAATAGTATGCTAAAATATGATGAGAATACAATCAAGTAGTCAAACTGAGAAAAAACATTAAATAAAAAATTATTCTTATTCCCTAATTCCTTTATTTATTTATTTTTCTTAGGACACTTCAAATCTGAATTTTTTTAATTTTTCGAAGAAAAGATCAATATATAGGATGAGTTCAGGTTGGAATTTGGATCTAATTAAAGAATAGGCCTTTTTTTTGGTTCTAAGATTGGCATTTCTAGCCATCAACTCGCAACATCTATAGTCAATCAATAGGTCTGCGAATTGATTCTTCAATACGATAGATTTCCTATCTCTTGTTATTTTCTTGCAATATGTTTACTAAAATTTAGAAAAGTGATGCATAAAGGCCTTCAAATCAAGTCTAGGGTGACGAACTCTCTTTGGGTTCTTGGATTAGCCATAGCTTCTTCCAAATTGATTCTTTGTTATATTCCTAGAGTTGCTCTATTTTCCTTACACAACCTTCATAATGTCCTTTCGATCTTAGGATTAAATTGTACAGGTATTGATGAGGAGATCTCATCACTACCATACACAAACACTTAAAAACATAACAAGAGTAAGAAAAATTGTAAAAACCAATTATAAGAAAATATATATATATAACATTAATTAATATATAAGAAAACTAAATCTCTTCACTCCCAAACAATGGCTCCAAAATTATTTATGCACATTAAACACACTAGAAAATAAAACCTAACTCTATACAACTAAATTTGTAGTAGTGGTGTTTAGATTTTATATTGAATCAATTATTGTATAGGAACAAGAGAGGGGGTTTGGTTCACACAAATCAAATCAAACAATACAAATTTAATATGATTAGAACAATAGGTTTTAAATCAAGCTCACGATTTAATCTCGACCTTCACACAAATGTGTATAATCAATCTTCATAATACTCTCGTACCTCTCTTTGAAACTATTAGTTGTATATTAATAAGCAGCTCTGTTAAACCCAATTTTCCCTTAGGTTATATCTAATTAAACCATATCTTTATTAAGTCTAGCTATCAGACAACCTATAATAAGCTCTCTAAATTTAATGTGACAATTGTATTATGAAATAGGAAAATAGGTTAATCTACGTAACAACCACATAATCTCAGGTCATTTAACCTATGCTATGTTATCCCTAATGATGTGCGGCTATTAGTTTACCACAAGTGAATAAGAGCTACAATTATTACATGTTGCAATATGGATTCTGACATTGAATCCATACATGAATAATCTAACTAGTATATCTAAATCATTCATACATAAATCCAAAGCATTAAACATAAAATGACAGTTAATCCAAAAAGAGAGTTAAAAACAACATCACTAGCTTAATCAATGCTCAAACATATTTTTCAGCCTTGGTATTCCCTTTAAATTGGAAAGATGAAGTTTAGCTCCACATAGCTCTCAAAAAGGGAAAGGAATTTGCCTCCTTTTAGATTTGTAATCCTAGACAACCCATATTTTGCCTCTTAGTTTCCCTTTTATATTTAAAATTAAGGACACATAATAATAAATGATTAGCTACACAAGTGTCTAAGTGATCGTATGTCAATTTTGCTAAAAATTGTGAACTTGCACATTTACAATGAGCTACATAGCTGAGCAGCTCACTTACATAATTGTGTAGATTGTAAAGCTACTTGAAACTTCATCTTCACACCCCTACATGCTACTAGTGACTCACATAATCCCATACATAGCCATGTATGTCATATATATAGGAGTGTGCACCTGTACATTAGCATGTAAGTTATAGTGACTCTATTTATTACATTTGTTATCTTGTTTTATCCTAACTCATCTCCTTTTTGCTTCCACTAAGGAAAATAAGATTGAATATTGACATAATGACATCAAGGATAAGTTTATTATTATGTAAGGATCTTAAGTACAATATAACATTAATCACTAAGCATTATTGAGTAAATATATAGTGAATCAAGAACTTATTATAACATGATCTCCATGACAAAGTAATTTAGAGGTGGAATTCATCAAGTTCCTTCATAAATAAGTATACAATAATAGAATTACTAGGAACTTACCTGAAATCCCTTGGTCATCTCTGATTTTATTTTAGAATGCCGACCCCCAATGTGCTATATGCTTTTGGTTGCTAATGAAAAGGAAGCTAAACACCCAGGATAGGCCAAATAAGTTGTTAATATTCTAATTAAAGGTGCATTTTGTGGATTAGATCCAGAAAATATACCTTACCTATTCTTTGGATGCCCTATCTCAAAGTTGATTTGGGGCTCTAGCATGCAACATGATATGTTAAGGAATACATACATAATAAAATTTTCTGTGAAATTATATTTATTTTCAAAAAATTAAAAAAAAAAAAGAGCAAGCTTGAGTTTTATAAGTGATATAATTATAGGACGTAACACCAAATGTCAAGGGAGAATATACAATTAAAAAAGATTTGCTTTAGATTTTTTACAGCTAGCTTGCATAAAGTAAAATTACAAAATAGGTTGACAAAACTCATCTATTGTTGTCATTCTCCTCTTCACTAATAACCACAAAATGAAAGATACATTAGGCAATAGATGCCTGCTACATCTTAAAATTCCCCTGCAATATTTTTTATGAATAGTCCACTTGAATGTCCTAGCCATTAATAACTATGCTCGCTATCATCACTATAGTTTGGAATAACCTAGGCCAAGTTGGTGGGGGAGTTAGATAATTGATTAGAGCTAACCCAAACATTTACCTTAGATTTTCTTAAAAGATCTCACAAATATTCGTCATTAATAAAGTATGGATTAGTGGAATCATATTTCCCTAGTTATCATACAATTTTCTCCCTTTCCAATCTTACATTTTATGATATATCTAAGAGCTTCTCTTAGCTTTAGTAATTATGACATGAAGTAAGAATCTGATTTACTAGTTGTAATCTCCCAGAAGCCTTTTCCTCTTAAGAAGTAAGTATAAACTCATTTAGTCTATAAGGAATCTTTATTTTCCACCAATCTCCTCATTAACATCTTCTTGCTTAAGCTTATAGATGTTATCCTAAAACCTCCTTCCTCTACTCATCTAGCCACTTCACTTTATTTTAATTTAGAAAAATAACTTCCATTGTGTCTACCTTTCTAGAGGACTTCTTTCATTAACTTTCCAATGATTTGATTAAACTCTAGGAGAAAAAAAAGTTGGAAGAAAAATAAATATGCAAGGAGTTGAGTACTTATTTAACAAATTACAATATGTATCCATGTTGGGCACTCCGCCCTCGTAAAACACGTGCCCAACGTCCTACGTGACATCTAGACACGTATCCCACAAGGGTGGCATGCTCACACCAGTCAGTCAACAAAAATCACAAATTGACTTCTTCATAACAATTGTAGTTCTTTCTCTCTAGTTTATTTTGAAATAAGAACAATCTCATTCGGAGCTCTATAGATCAAGATATGATTAAAAAGCCAAAGTATGTTCATAACAAAGTCATGTTCTTCCTACCGATTCCCGCACTTTCTTTCCACCAATCTTTTTCAAATCAACACAAAAGGCTACCCATTTTTATGGAGAGATAGAAAAATGTGTTAGGAATCTATTGGTTTAAGAATCACTTCATTTGGAGGTCTGATGATGAAGCTATGGCCAAAAGAATCAAACATGATTACATCTTCAATCGTATTGTGCCTGTTTTGGGACAATTGACATAACTTTCACTACAGTTATTGGATTGAGGTTGTTTTAGGACGGTTTTGAAGAGGACTTCTAATCTACAACTTTTATGAAAACTATGAGAGATATTTTGTCATTTAAAGGGTCAAAAATGCAAATTTCCAAAAGTGTACAATATATGTCCCTTAAATGGACATACACCTCTACCTAACAGACATATAAGGGGTCTGGAGTGTTTTCCAGCCCCGTGAAGGTCCATTTCACGAACCTAATTTCCGTTTAATGGACATGGATGAGGCTGGGGGCATTTCCAGACCCAAGAAGGTCTATTTAACAGACATAGATGAGACAAAACTCCCTCCAAAGCATCTCCAATGGTTCCTACATCCATTCTAACATCACTTTCACTCTAAATTGTTCCAAATTCACTTCTTGTAATGCAATCTCATTTTATAACCATTCAACTACTAACTTTACCTCATCAAACTCTCTAATCTCTTCTCATTGATTCATCACTCACAACTAATTCTCATCATTTACTATAGTTGTCCTGTATATACATCCTATGCAGCATCACCAACTTATAATGATCATATCTCCCAACTCTAATATCCAAAAATTTCATACTGTATATCGTTGGAAAGCTAGAAAGATAAGCTACAATTCCAAGAAGACAACTTTGTGCAATTCAGCCTAGATTAATACAATTTTTTCCTTGAAGTCAGAATACATATCTAACCTCTATGAAATGCTTGAGATTGCAATGCGAAAAATTGGAAAGTCATGAGGATAAAACAATTATATTTCATTGACATCAAAAGATAAGAGTTTTACAAAGCTTTAGTGGGCATTTCAAGCCATAATACATCATAATCCAAAAATACAACGTTTACATAACTAGAATTGCTTAAAATACGACTAAAGCCTTGTTTTTATAAAAACTAGCTTAAAATACAAATTATGCATAATCGGAGTGATTCCTTGTCTCTCATGCTTACTCGATCTCTTGGTCATCACCTAGTGATGGGAAGGAATGGGGGTGAGCTTGAAAGCTCGTGGGTAATAGTTTTATAATCGGTAACAAGCAAAAGCCATTGAAATATTCATTTCAATTGTAAACATTCATTTATCAAAAAATTCATAAGCAACATAAATCATGCATTCATCAAACTTGTCAACACATATAAACACACGGGCACATCATAATGTTTTGGGTAGGTTCTAAGCAGAATGTACTAACACAATTCCATAAAATGGTCTTATGTAGCCGTAAACAGAACGTACTATCGCAATCCCACATAATGGTTTTGCGTAGTTGTGAACTTAGGGGAGTCTATGAAGGAGCTCCATGCTACTAGCGGGCCGGCGAGAGAAGCTTTTAGTCGAAGTGCACTTGACATATAGAATTGACCAAACCAAACCCACAAAATCATACATTTCACAACTTGTAAACATGTTGCCCAAAATGGCAATTTTCCGCAACTTGATTTCATAGACATAAAGTCTTTTCAAAATCATTTCCATATCAGTTCATAATTCATCCACAAAATTCATATACAAAACATGTAGCACTTTCTCAAAGCATTTAAAGAACAATAAATGCACATATGTAAAGTAGTTAGAAATCATTAAATTCCATTTATTTGAAAGAAACATTAATGGCTTATTATTAACTCAATTATAAAAATGTAACTAACCTTGAATTTCCTTGCTTGAGACTTATTCAAAGATGCCTCTTCTCTTGCTCTTCTTGCCTTCCTTGATTCCCTTAACATTGGCAAAATTCCCAATTCAATAAGAATTCCAATTTGAGGACCCAAAGAAACATATGCATAAAATTGATCCTAGAAAGCTTAAACCCATGCATTTCCTATGCTTCTTGGACTAAAACCTTCCAAAAATCCAAAAGATTCAAAATGCACTTACCTTGAATCTTCACCAAATAATGAGTTTCTTAGCTCAAAAGAAAGCTCTTTTCTTCCTCTTCCTTTTTCTCTTCTTGAAAAACTTCAAAATCTTTCTTGAAGGCTAAGAAAAATTGAAACCCTAGCTCAACCCTCTTTTATTCTTTCAAACCACTGAAACTCTCTTCCTCTCTCCTTGTTTGCGTATTTTCTCTTCTTCCTTCTTCTCACTCATGATTTCTTCCTTCTCTAAGAACAAGACAACATTCTTTTACCACTTTTACCCTTAATGAGCATAAAATATCCACTTTGTCCCTTCTCTCATGCCTTATAATCCTTATCCTTAAGTGACTTGCCTAAAATTCCCTTTATGCTATACACTCTTAACACTTTAATTTAACTAACCAATTTAATAAAATCCTACTAACATTGACATGCTAATTACTCCAAAAATTATTAATCTATCAAGGCCTCAAAATTAATTTAAATCATGCTTATTCATTAAGAAAAAATTCAAGGACCAACAATCCATATGACAAATATTTGTCATACCAAGTCCCCGATCCTCTTGAAATTATGGATATCACTCACTGAATTAAAGTATTTTTTGGAAAGAGGGAGTCTAAGATAGATAAAGTACAATTGTTTAACCTGTAATCTTAATACACTTCAAACTTAATGTTTGAGATGTTGAGCACCTGTTGACAGGAGTAAGTGGATCTAACCTTAAGTTACTTTTAGCCTTGAAAGCCATCAAAGGGCTCATATATTAGTCACATACACTTGAGAAAAAAAAGCAAATCATCTACAGAGGATAAATTAACCAAGCCAAGCCTATTACATTTATCGTGGTATTTGAAACTTGAGTTTAAGGAGATATTTTGCTTCACCAATCTGATCAAAGCCTCAATACATAAGATGAATATATACGAGAATATAAGGTCTCCCTGTCTAAAGCCTTTTCTGCCCTCAAAGAGGCTAGTAAGTTCTACATTGGTCAACATATTGAATGAAGTTATTTTAATGCGTTAATTCAACCAACTTCTGAACTTTGTCAGAAAACAAAAACCTCTAATAATTGTTAAATAAACTTCCAAATTATAAAATCATAAGCCTTATGGAAATCCACTTTTATAGAAAATTTCCTTCAAGAGTTCTTTCTTGAAACACTCCTCAATTTAGTTGCTAAGATTATTTGTAATTATTCTGTATAAAAAATTACAATAATACAAAGGCTTATACTCTTTAAGAGAGTTTAGGTTGAGTTCTTTAGGAACTATAACATACAAAAGTTGTATTGATTATTTTTAATAGCTTACCACCCGGAAAAAATTCTAAGACGGCCTTTATTACAGTAGTCCTTAACATTGACCTTGTTTTTAACAAAAAAATCCGTTGAGACCATTAAGACAAGGGCCTTATTAGCATTTAGTTCAAAGACTATGATTCCATATCATTAGCAGTAAACATTATTGAGGAACTCTACATCCTCTTCTTTTATTTTATTACCAATAAATGATCTAAAGATTTGTATTGAAGACCTACTATAGGTTGACTTTCCTAAAGGATTTTAAAATACTCAAAGACCTCTTACTTAAGTCCCTTCTTAGCTAAAATTATAGTGTTATCTTTCCTGATCAAATGATCTAATACTATTTTGGTCCCTTTTTGGCTTTTTATAGGTATAGTGTATACTATGTTTTGATAGGTGTTTTAGTGTGTTTTTAGGTGTTTATTAAATTATTATCACATGTATCAGTTTATAATTGTGTTTTGTTTGTATTTTTAGTGTTTATGCAGTTTAAAGCAATATCTCAATCTTAATTTTATGTTTCTTGAGGTGATTGATGTGTTTGTTAGTGTTGGAAATTAGATAATTAAAGAACAAGGATGATAGATGTGCATGGAGTTGAAGTCTCCATAAATAAGTCAAGGATCATCCATTCTACCTTGAAAATATAAAAAACTCTCCCATAATTCTCTTCTTTGGAATGCATAGTTTGATCTATACACTACAAAGGAATAAATAGTAATGCTTTCCTTGATAAATTTCCATTTCATATGGATCGCTTATTCATTAGCCTCAATAAGATCCACGTTAACCAACTTATGACAATGTACAATTATTATTCTACTTGCAAAATTGAATAGGTGGTTAGTGAGCACTCTCCATTTAGAGCCTAAAATGCTAAGATTCTTATGGTTCTCTTATAAAAGATACATTAATTCATATTGTAGACAAAATCCTTCAAAGCCATTATTAGCTTTTTCAGGCAATTTAAGCCCCTGATACTCCATGTGAAGAAGGGAATTTATTTAGAGGTTTATCCTTGGAGCTTTTGCCTTTGCTATTCCTACTAGCCTTTTTCTTGTTGCATTCTGAAATTCCTCTTCAAATTCATTACTTGAGTCATTATGAGTAGTGTAAATAAGGGAATGAGAGAGAATTTTATTTCACTTTTGTTTATGGTATTCTCCAAGGTACCAGTCTCCTTCATAGTCATTATATCACACTCTTTAATGCTTTTTATCTAAGGAAGATCATCTAAATGGGAAGCTTAGGATGAATCTAAATAATACTTGGTGCTTTAGCGCTTTAGTTTGAAATAAGGAAATTGAGGCACTTCTTCAAATATCCTAAATAAAAAAAGGTAGGGGCTTATTTAATACTATCATATAGGAATGGAAAGCGCCCTGCTTTTGATTATTGTTTCAATAACCCTTTTATCTTTTGAATCAAATAAGTCATTGTATTTCCTAATAGTTAGTATTTGTTGGAACAAAAAAAGACCTATAATCGTGGGCTCGTTCATGAAAAATATTGTGTGATGATACATCATCAATTCCTTGGGATCTACAAATATTTCTAGCAGCACTAAAAAGGATATATTTAACTTGCATCCCTTCCTTTTCCTCAACAAGGCCTATTAACTCAAAATAGTCTCCTCTTATGAAGGTTTTCCCCGTAGGCTTTTAGACCTTGCCCTGTAGCTTTAAAGAGGGTTTCTAATGTTAGTTAATAGATACAAAATCTTCATAGAGTTTCCTATTTAGCCTCAACATCATTAAAGGTGTTTGATCTAGTAGCACATTTGAGATGTATTATATTAACATAAAGATGAGCATATACAATTCTCTTTTCTAACAATTTTCTCATCGATACATATAGGATTTCCAAGATAACTAGCAATCAAGCTTAACCCTTTTTTTGTCCAGTATCCCAATGGAACATTTTATAAATTGACCCATAATGGAATTGCTTGAAAGTTAACTGAATTTGTTTATAATCAAGGTTCTCAGAGTTGAAGAAAAAGAGGAAAGTTTATCACATACCAAGGGCTTTCTTCCATTACCTTGAGACCTTGAGATTTGGATACAAAGGTGAAGATAATGGAATTAATATCAACTAAGAACACATCGAGAAGGCCTTTGGTCTTCCATATAGTGAATGCCCATTTCTAAAGGACATGAAAGGGAGGTCTCTTCTTAAGGAAGAAGCCTATTAAAGAAGCTTCCTAAGATTTCACTCTAGCTTTTAGGATGTCCATCTTAAGAGCTACAATGAGTCTACCTCCATCCTCTCTAGGAAAGGAGTAAAGAAGTGGAGAGGTCTTCATCCTCATTGATGACTTGCTTGTATCTTCTCCTTGTTACTAAGGAAGAAGAAGATGATTTTTCCACTAGAGGGGATTGAATAGTAGGGGTTGGATATGGCTAAGGTGAGAAGTAGGGAGTGGAGATGTTTTGGAGGGTAGGGGAGGACTGTAGAAGAGGTGTCAGCTTGCTTTACAGTTGAAGTAGGGACAATCCTATTAAAAGTAGGAAAAATTACTAAAGGAAAAAAAAAAGATGTTTAAATGTTTGTTTCTAATAACAGGAAGTTAGTCAGAGAGTGAGAAAAATGAAAGACTAGTGGATAGAAATACCCTTAAAGGAAAAGCCAATAGCACTAAGAGACTGGTGGTCAGAATTGCCCTTGAATGAAAAAACAGAAGCACCAAAAGTAGTAAGGAAGGTTTGGGGTTAGCAAAGGAGTGAAGAGAAAGGGAATAAAAGATGCTTGAGTTGATTTACTATTAAGAAAGCTTAGTTGATTGGCTTAAAAGGCACCTAAAGATTTCTCATGCACTATTTAAAGTTTTGAGTTCTGACATGACAGTGGACGGAGATAATTAAATTCATTTCTTTAATTTCCCTTCATGGAGAGGATGAAAGGAAAAGTAGCTAATAAAGTTTAGTAAAAATATTGGAATCTTTTCATATATTTTCTTGCCTTGATGCATAATTTTTTACTTGATGCATTGTTTTTATTCAATAAGCAATGGGTGCTATTAATAACCAAGTGCTCTCTTCCTTCAAATCAATACTAAGACTTACTAACATTTCATAATTTAAAAATTACAATTCATATAAAATTGATTATTTTTAAGAATTTATTTCTAGTAATTAAGTGGAACCTTTGATAACAATTGATTTGAATTGCACTTCTCAAATTAAAGAACCATTAGAAGAGAAATTAATTAAGGACAAAGTGTTTCACAAAATCTTGCTACATTTGATGACTCATTTTAATATGAATATCAAAGTGTTAATAAAATAATTAGACCATAGATTATGTTTTGATAAATGTTTAAGTATGTTTTTAAGTGTTTCTTAGATTATTATCATTTGTATAGGCTTAGAATTATGGTATTGTTAATATTTGTATGTATGCTAAGTGTTTGTTTGGTTTAAAGAAAGAAACGGATCTTAATTTTATGTTTTAAGGGGTGTTTGATGTATTTATGAGTGTTGGAAATTAGGAAATTGAAGAATGAAGAAGATGTGAGATGAATGAAGGATGTCGCAATCTTGCACAAGGAGTACGATCATGACAAACATTGTATGGCTTACATGGCTCTTTGTCACAATTGTGACAGGGAGCACGATCGTGACAAAGAAAGGAGAACAGTATAAGGCATAATCATACCGATGATTCAAGGCTATTTTTGGAATCGAACAAAGTGGAAAAACCCTTGACATAATCATAGAACCCTAAAGCACTATATAAGAAAATGAGAAACACAAAGGAAGCTGTGACCATCAGATTAAAGAAGATTAAGAGGAAGCATCAAGAAGAACTTTAAAAAAAATTCTAGATTTCTATATTAAGACTCCAACTAGTTTTCTTTCTTTTCCCTTTATTTCTTTGATTTTCTTAGATGTTTATTTACATTTCTAAGATGTTTAACATGATTATGGGTTTCTAGATACCTATTAAGGATTGTTTTTGAATTATTTTGTGAATCTTATTTCTTGTTTAATTCAATACATTAATGAATGTTTGTGATAATTGTCATGCATATACATGATAATAAACCGAAAGAGTGAGTCAAAGTAGTGTTAAGGTGTACAACGATAGTTGACATCTTAATATTACTACAATTATCAAATTAATGATTGATCAAAGAGGGATCTTGATTATGACATTAATTATCCAATAGATTGCTTCGGATCTAATTGAACAAGTTAGAAGTAATTTGTGAATCGAGATATCACAATTTTATAATATCAAATTCAATTAGGGTTACTTAATTAAATTTTGGGAGAGAGTAATCAAAACCTTAGGAAGTCTAGTGTAACATCCCATTACTCATGGGAAGGTTAAATTAGTAAATGTGAGTGATTAATGAGAGTTAGAGATGCACTTCCATGTTCATGCTTCCTTATGCTCATGCATATTATGCCTTACACATGTCTGCACATGAAAATAATTGTACATGCATTCATGAATAATTCCGGGTATAATTGGATTGATTTGTGAATTTTTAAGAACTATGAATAGTTTTTACATTGGAAATATTTATGATTGAAGTTAAGAATTTGGTGCAGTATGTTGGTGTATGAATGGGAAATTCGTCTTGGGGCTTTAAGGGAAAATTTGGGATTGATTTAAAGAAATTTAAGCCAAGGTGCCTTCTGGAAAGTTGTAGATCTTTCTTTTATCTTTCCAACGGAATACAGTATGAAAATTTTGGATATCGGAGTCAAAAGTTATGATCCTTATATGTGGAGATGTTCTGGAAGAAAAATGAGATGGAAGGAATGAGACGGAAGAAAATGAGACAGAAGAAAATGAGACGGAAGAAATGAGACGGAAGAAATGAGACGGAAGAAAATGAGACGGAAGAAATGAGACCGAAGAAATGAGATGGAAGAAAATGAGACGGAAGAAATGAGGCAGAAGAAAATGAGACAGAAGAATGAGACGGAAGAAATAAGACGATAGAAATGAGACGATAGAACTGAGACGAAGGAAAGTGAGATGATGCAAAAGTGAGACGATACAGAAGTCAGACGATAGAATTGGCCTTCAAGGTCTTCATAAAAGTTGTAGATATCGAAGTCTTCTTTCCAATAGTCTAAAAATAAAGTCAATCTGACACCTGTAGTGAGAGTTATGGCAATTGTGCCAAGGCTTGTACAATATGAGTAAGGACATGAACATGTTGGATTCTTTTAGCCATAACTTCTTCTCTAGACATCTAAATGATCTGATTCTTAAACCACTTGATCTACATCTCCTCCAAGAATCATAGCTATCTAAAATGAATGGAGAAAGATTGAGTGAAAAGAGTGGGACGGGTACAGTGAGCGTGTTCTTAAAGGATATGAATTGGTGTTAATCCACTGAACTTACTTCAGTATTTCGATGATTTTTGGAGTTTTACTGATCCAAATGAGATTGATTTTATGTCGGATAATACCCATGATTTACATGAACATGCATTGTACATACGTTATTTTATGCATGTGCATTATTGAATACTTAAGATTGTACAAATTGTGATATTGTGTAAATTATTTGTTATAGAGGAGCAACTGGAACGTCAACCCACAGACGTTGCTGGCACTTCTAGGCATTAGCTTCGGGAGCAACTTGTGAGTAACCTAGATGGTCTCACTTAATTACTTGTTTTCTTAATTTATATTTTGAATGATAACTGAATGTGATTGTAGATTGAGATATGGAAGTGCTACTTGAATGTGAATGTGAAGAACTATATGCTCTCTAATGTGAGTTATTGTGGTGCATAAAGTCCTTACATGAATGCATAATCAGATAATGGTAGTTGTGACCAGAGTAGCCACCAATTAGAGCTTAAAGCTCAACGAGTGAAACTGAGCCTTGAGCTCAAAAGTGATACAGAGCCTTAGGCTCAAAGTTTAATGAGCCCTATATGGGACAGTTCAGGCACTGAGTCACAACAACGTAATAATTGGAAAGTGTCTCATGAGCATTTCATATGCACACTGTTATGTATGTTTACTGGAATGAGATGCAAAGATTTGCTTGTGTTTAAGTGAGAATGTGATAATTATGTTAAGCGCAAAGTGGTGAAATCTTATGTTATGTGAAATGATGTGCTGCATGAATTGAGTGAACTATCGATGATGGTTACCTCATTGAGTTCGCAAAACTCACCAAAATTGCAACGTTGTCTTTTCAGGACCAAGAGACGACTCTAGCTACTGAGAAGCTCTACCAGCCGTATAAATAGTGATTGGCAAGAGAAGTCATGGATCAAAGGTCGGTCAGCTGGGATTTTTGGACAAATTAGTTAGATTGTACCTAGTTTCCTCATTCATGTAGTACTATTGTATTAGATTTTTGTTCATGTCCATATGGAAAAAAAAATGTTGAAAGACACAATGTAGACTTTCATTTTTGTGAAATGGAATGAGGAAAAAGTTGTTTTAAAAATATTTTGTACAAATGGTTGGCTTGAACCTTCTGATTCACTGTATATATGATCAAATTAAGAGTTGATATCCATTCACAATTAACACAATTTACCGAATGTAGGTGTAAAACTCTGCTCCAAACCACTTTAGAGTATTTGCATTGAAAGAATAAGTGATCTTGATCTTTTTCAGTCTCTTTACAAAGCACACATATAAGGTCATAAGTTCTAAACCATTTGTTTTTAGTTTGGATCCTGTTCTTTATTACCAACCATGTGAAAATGGATGCTTTATAACTGAGAGAATGTTTCCATAGAATATTGTACCAAGGAACATTCCTACCTCCTTCCTGTAAAGCCCAGTAGCAAGAATTATTAGTAAAAGTACCTGAGGTATCAGTAACCAAGTAACTGCATCTTGCCTGTATGTATAAAGGATCTAGAGTAGATAACCCTCTAAGAAATTGAATCCTCTGAAGTTTCCTTCCCATTTCTTATGATTCATCAAAGAAGATGCTTTAGAGTTAAGTAGAAGTCAATTCATAAGTCGAGATAATTCAGACCTTTATATTAAAGGATTAATTTTGTCCAATTATCGAACCAAACCCAAATATTCTACCTATTTCCTAAAACATGCTTAATCAAAGGAAACACACCTGTCTCAATTTCAACATTTTCTCGAAGAACCAAGAGTATTCCTTAGAGGGAGATAATTGCCAAAAGCATTCAATTCTAAGATATGTTTCATGTTGCCATTTCACCCATATTACATTTTTATCTTCAAAGAGTCTCTAAATTCTTTTACATAGAAGCATTTTTTGCATCAGAGATATTAGGATGATCCCCAAGCCCCCTTGTTGTTTAGGAATAGTTACCTCACTCTATTTGACTTTAGCTTTTTTAGAGTTCTCTAAATTTCCAGTCCATAATAAAGTTTTCAACATGCCATTTATCTCCTTGGTTACTTTCCAAGGTAGAATGAGATGGGAAATCCAATAAACATATAGATTTCTAAGAACAGAAATTATCAGAGTAACCCTAGCTGCAAGTGACAGTAATCGGTTCTGTTATGCATTTATTCTAGCTTTAATCCTTTCTATAAGCGGAATACAATCGAAATACTTTGTCTTTGCATACAAAATAGGGACTACCAAATATGCATGTCTTTGTCGTGATGAGTTTGTTAGTGTTTTAGGACGTTCGAAGGAGTTTTGGAGGAGAACCGAACTAAAACATAGTAAAAGCACCAGCATAGGGGGCCACGATCGTGGGGAATCTACCACGATCATGACAGAGAGTAGATGAACCGGCCACAATCATGCACTAAAGGCCACGATCGTGGCCTGCATGCAGATAGACGTGGAATTACTTTCAGATTCGAGTTTTCAAAGGACATTTTAGACATTTTGTACCCTAGAAAGACACTAGGGTTACTTTAATTGGAAAAGACTATAAAAGGATAATAATAGAACCCTAGAAAGGAGTTTTACATTCTGCCTACATTTGGAAACCCAAAAGAGAGAGAGAACGAAGAGAGAGAGAAAAGAAGAGGAGGGTTCTGATGCCGAAGCTTTCCAGAATAGGTGATCTCCTGATGCCGCCGCTTCCCCGAATCATCCAACCTGAGTTTCATTTCCTCCCTATTTACTTTTTTATTCATTTAATGTGTAAGATTGAGATGGGTTCTATGGTTATAGATTTAAGTTGTTTTTCTAACTTTTCATTCGAGATTTTATTTATCTTTAATATTAATCTAGTTGATTTGTGTTTACTTAATTTGGGTGTTGTGATTGAATAACGTATTTACATATTTCGATAACAAACCGAGAGGGTGAACCGGATAAAAATGATTAAATTGGATTAACGAGAGTTAGGCGATCTAATTGACCACTTAATCAATCTAGTCGGTAATTTCATGGAGAGAGATCCTGTGTGAGACCTGATTATTTATTAGAGAGCTATAGAACTAATTACAATTTAGGGAATGATTATAACTTGAGAGAGAGTAATCAACCATACAATCGTTTAGAACCGACACCTTATAAACACATAAAAGGTTAGATTAACATTAATGATAGGTAAAATCTCCTCTCTCATAACTTGATTAATTCTCTTTACGTATTTCCATTGTTACATTTTTCGATTGTTGCTAGTTTGTTTTGATTTAGTTTACTTTTCACTTTAATATTCGAATTTGAGTCTTAAACAAAGCACAACCTGAATTAAGTGGTGCCTAAGCACAATCTCTATGGGACGATATCTGCTTTTTACTACAAGTAATGACCCGCATACTTGTGATTTTTAGCATAAAACAAGTTATTGGTTTTGCAATCAATAACATTCACTTTCAGACCTGACCATTTAGAGAACTGCATAAGAAGATCCTTTAGCATCCTCACATATTGTCATTATAATCTCGAAAGCAATATGAAATCATCTACAAAATCAAGTGGGTAAGCTTGGAACTACTAAATTTATCATGATAATTAAACTTGCCATTGGTATTAATAACCTTTTTGATGAGTCGAGAGAGGCCTTCCATAACTAGAGTGAATAAATAAGGGAAAAGATGATCCCCTTCTCTAATGCCTCTAGCATAATTTAATGGCTTAGTCAGAATCCCATTCACCAGTATACTGATTGAAGTAGTTTTTAGACACATCAAATTCTAAGCAATGAACTTTTTTGGGAATTAAAGGACTTCTAGGCAAATTTGGATGAACTACCAATTGACCGTGTCAAACGCCTTGAAGAAATCTATCTTACAACAATAACATTTTATTTTTATCCTTAAGTTATAATCTTTTAAGTTCTCTTGTATAAGTAGTATGTTATCCCCCTATAGATCTGCCTTGTATAAATGCACTCTGGGTTCGATTGATCACTAATGATAGTGTCTTCTTCAATCTATTAACAAGGAGTTTTGCAATTAGCTTGTAGACTGTGTTGCAATAAGAGATGGGTCTATAATCTGCCAATATATCTGGAGACAATTGTTCGGGAACTAAGCAAATATATGTGTGATTGATCTTTTTCAACATTTTACAAGAGGATAAACATTTGAGAACATCTTCTGTAAACAAGTTTCCCATAATCTCCCATGTTTTTTTAAAAAGTCTGTTGTGAACTCATCAGGCCTTAGAGATTTAGAGGGATGTAATTTAAATAATGTCTCCTTAACCTCTAAGCATGTAAAGGGAGTAGCAGTGATTCCTTGTATTCCTATGAAAAGGGACTATCAAAGAGTTCCCTAACATTTTAAGTATCATAAGCACTACCTTTAGAGCCCATAAGCTGTAAAAAGAATTCCCTTGTAAACTTGGATAAAGATTCATGATCAATGCCTGAGGATCCCGAGGAGTCTTTTAAATCCACGATCGTATTTCTATTCCTCCAAGCAAGTAAAGAAGCAAGGAATAATTTAGTGTTTAAGTCTTTATCTTTAAGCAAACTTATTCTAGCTTTTTATTTTAAGATAGAATTATGCAAGTTCAAAGAATCCTGATGAGCCTTTAGTCTAGTATACTTAGTATGAGGAGATAGATAGCAAGCTTGTTGAGCCTCCTTTAGTAACTGATGAGTGACTTTAGTCTGCCTGTGATTAGCTTTTGACAAAGTTTTTAGTGCTCATTTAACTCTTTTAAGCTTTTGCATAAACTTAAAGGATTTAAACCCATCCACATTTAAGTTCCAACAAAACTCCACTAGCTCCATAAACCCCTCCTGCAATGAAAGGTCATTAAAGAATTAGAATGGAGCCCTAGGCTTTCTTACCGTTTAAATATTGTGGATACCAATAGATGAATGATCTGAGAAGGGGTTTTTTCCTAATTCAGCATAAGAGTGTGGGTATTGATCTAACTAAAGATGGTTGACCAAAGCTCTATCTAGTTTTTTTTTTTTGAATCAATAATTGGCCTTTTTATTTGTTTGACTAATTAAATATCTTCCTCGAGTATCTCAGATTAGTGACTTTTTCTTTGTAAAACAAATCATCTAACTCACATCTTGTAGCAGTATGAAACCCTCTTCCTCCTTCTACTTCATTATTAGTAAGTATGCAATTATAGTCTCCGATTGAAAGGAAAAAAGCCCAAATTGGGGCCGAACTTTTTAGGGTTTTATCAATTTAAGACCAAACCTTTTAAGCTACTTAACAAAGGTCTAAATGTTCACTAGTTTGCTCAATGTTAGGCTTTTTTGGTGGAAATTGGGAAGTGTCATACATGCGTCGTTATTGACAAGCCAATTGTTCTTTAGATGTCATGTTAAAAACATATGTGGCTTACGTGAATTTTCAGAAAACAAAAAATAAATAAAATCATTTAAATTTTGTAGCAAAAACCCTAAGTTAACTCTTATCCTTGGTATATTCACCCTCTCTCTCTCTCTAAAAAACTTACCTAAATCTTATCTGATCCTGCCTCTTGCCTCCTTTATGCATCATTACTGTCGATCACTCCAATCCCTTCATGTATCATCACCTCACGCATCATTGTCGATCTGCCTTCCAGTAGTGTAAGCTTTCTGCTTAAAAGTTTGAGGTGAATGGGTGCTTGGGTATTTGGATATTTTTGGAGACTCGAAACATAACTGAGTTAGATTATGAAACTTTGTGCAAAATAGGGGGATTCCTAGAATTGACCATAGTAGACCGACATGAGGAATTCCATGCCACATGTTACTGGAACGAATTGACTTGGATGGATAACTTCGACTATAAGAATTCCCATAACAAGATCATTCGCAGTCCCAAATACTTGTTATTACACAAGTTTATATGTCAAACTACGTTTGACAAACTCAAAAGTAACAAATGTTCGGTTAAAGAACTTTTCTTATTGTAGTGCATGGATCATAGAATCCAAGTTTGCGCCTCCACCCACATTCTCAACACTATTATTGTTACTCCAAAAAAAAGAAGCAATAATTTAAGCATGGGATATTTGGTTACGACCATTGCAGATTATTTTGACTTAAATTGTAATGGACTAATTGTCTATCGTCTTGATTTCCTTAACAGTCATCACTTGACAAGAACCGAAATCTTGAAGTCCCATAATATGGAACTTTGAGATATTGGAGCAAAATCTTCTGTGAAGAACAAGGCGGGACAGGCTAGTTCGAGTGTGGCGCCACCATAAAAAGAAAATGAGGAATCAAACTGTGAGGAATCTGGAGAGGAAGAGGGAGCTGGATGGGAAAAGGTGCTCAATGCCATCATAGAGACTTAACAAGGAGGTTTCAAAAAATGTCAAGGTGTTAAAGGAGATAGCTAAAGAATAAAGACGCTAATGCCGAGACATTTGAGGCATCTACAAGTACTTCATTGCTCAATGCATGGAGTTTCCTCCTTTAACACTATCATCATCGCTACCTCAATCACCCTGATAGGTTCTATGCTCTAGCCTTTACCTTTTCATTTCTATCTTTATTTTGTTCTTTCGTATTAGTTTATTTTGATTCCCACCTTGTATGTTATTTGGCCTTCTCACATTGAGGACAATGTATTGTCCAAGTATGGGGAGGGTTGCGTTATGTACATTATATGTTTTATTTTGAGTCTAAATTTTGCATATTATATGTTAGTTTTGTTTAGGTTTGCATGATGTGACTATGTGAATGTGGCAATGGCTAAGACTTAACGGAATCGATTTAGCTTTGAACATAGACTTTTAGGTTACTAAGATTTAGTAGCTTGTGAAATTAGTGTTCGAGGTTGCTTTGGTTAAATATGCATGTTAATTAGGATATGATGTTAGTTCATTCACCTAGGAATTTGACACATTCATTTATAATTTTAGGTCAATCAAATAAGCAGCATCGTTAGTATCTTTTCATGAGAACGATTAACTAGAGAAATGAGGTAGGAAAGAAAATATTTAAAAAATATTATTTTTTTGTTTAATAAATAACTATTCTACTAGCCCTTTTTGAAACAAATCGGGTTATGAATAAAGCTAGTAGCTAGTTGAGAATGTGATGTAGCTGAGTAACTGGGGGACATTCATTACAAATTTTTGCCTTCAGGTCAAAAGGCATAATGACATTCCAACCAAGTCGTTTAATTAAAACATAAACTAGTTGAGTAACCAGGGGACATTCATCACAAATGTTTACCTTTGCATCAAAAGGCTAGGTTCATGTTAATGAAAACTAACAAAAATAGTGCATTGTTTGATAAATCCTACCGATCTTTATGAATAACTTGAATTTTCATGAAAAGCTACTTAGGGATAGTTACAATTTTGATTGACCAAATAATTATCAATATGTGTGTGCAAGTGATGGGAATGAATAAGTTTGACATCAAGGTCTTGATTGGTATGTATATTTAGTCTGAAGTGCCTAGACATAGATTTCATAGCTTAATAAGTTAGAACAACTTGAAGGATTGTGTTTGTAGCTAAATTTATTTCGTAAAGTTCAACACCATTGTACCATTATTGCATATGTGTTTGTTGTAGGTTAGTGTGTTTGTATTTTGATTTAATTTTTTTAGGACAAGCAAAAGTTCAAGTGTGGGGATGTGATAGTTGTAGCTTGTACGATGTTTTAATTATAGTATGTTTTTAGTGGTTAATTAATTGATTCATGTATGTTTAGGTTTAGAATTGTGTTAATTGGTTAGATATGTGTGCTTTGAGTGTTATATGGGTTAAAGCATGCTATTGAGCTTTAATTTTGTGTATTTGAGGTGCTTTGATGTGTTTGTTAGTGTTTGAGATTAGATATTAAAGGACAAAGAAGATTCGGAGGAAGCCTATCAGAAGACTCAGGGCCACGATCGTGACAGAACCATTGTGGGGAAGCCACGATCGTGGCCTGTTCTGCCACGGTCATGACAGAGAGTAGTTTAGTAAGCCACGATCGTGGCCTATGCAACAGCAGATGTGGATCGACTTCGAAAACTCAACTTTACAGGGGTTATTTTGGACTTTTTAGGCTTGGGTAAAACCTATATTTTACCCTAAATAAAAAAGACTACAAAAAGGGTAGAGAACCCTAATTTTTTATGCCTCCATTTTGCTACATTGGGAAAGATCCAAGAAAGAGGAAGAGGGAGAGAAGGAGGAGACAGGAAGATAGAAAAAGAAGGGTTGCTATTGTTGTTGTCTTTCCATGAATTCAATAGTTCGTTATTGTCATGAATGATTGGTATAAGTAGCAAATTGGTTACTTATGAATTTGCATATTTAACTTATGATAAATAGGAAAACTAAGTTGGATGATTGCAGATATCTCAATTATTTAATTTAGGACTTAACCTTTTTCACTAAACTTATTGCTATCATTTATTTGATATGAAATGATATCACACCCAGTCAATGGATGGTAAGTTTTGGTTTAGATGCTTAGTTTGAACCAATTAATTTAGGAAAATTTAAGACTGATTACGGCTATCCTAATATGTTTCAGACTAACTGCTTGAATTCTGAAAAATATTCTTTTTAAATCAATGATTAGTGTTACAATTAGATGAGAATTTTCCCTTGAATCGGAGTTACGTATTCTTGAATTTTCCCCTTTTATATTCAATTGATTTAATTTGACACCCCCCACCCCCAAATTTATTTTAGGGTTAATTACCAAAAAAAACATAAATTTTTCTCAAATTTTCAATTATAACCCAAACTTTACAAAGTAGCATTAAAATATGCAAACTTTCAATTTTTTCCCGACCTTCAAAAAGTAGCAATAAAATGCTCAAACTTTTAAATTTTTTCAATTCTAGCCCGATGTTAATGTTTCCTTCAAGTTTGCTGACATGAATTGCCACGTATTTTAGAAACCTTAACTATTAATATATGTCAACCAAAATTAACAAAACAAATAAGGATTAATGAAACGATGACGTTTAGTCACATAATTAAAATGACGTTGTTGTCTAAAAATGACCTAAATTTGATCACGCAGTTGTGACAACCTTACCCTTTGATTTCAGTTTTTCCCTTCGTTTTCAATTTGTTCTCTCGCCACCCTCACCTTTCGATTTTCATATTATATAATCCCAAGGGCCTCACACTAAGGACATCAAGAGAACGAACTAAAAATAAAGAGCTTGCTCGTGCAGTATGCTATAATATGAGAGTAGTTTGTGGCATCAAAAGAACAACAAAAATAAATGACTGAGGACATCCGAGAAACAACATATAACGTTAGGTTATAATTGAAAAAATTGAAAGTTTGAGCATTTTATTGTCACATTTTGAAGTTTGGGCTATAATTAAAAAAATTGAAAGTTTGAAAATTTTATTGCTACTTTTTAAAGTTCAGGCTATAATTGAAAATTTGTCGAAAGTTTAGGTTTTTTTTGTAATTAATCATTTTATTTTATTATTTAAAATTAAGAAATTAGTGTTTAGTTTTCTAGATATTCGACCTGATTCTACAATAATTACAAAAAATTTGAAGAATCAGGATTATTTTGAAGACTTTGACAACTCGAACAGACGTTAAGTGTTAGTTTTGATATACATTTATATTAACGGAGATTGGAAAAAGAATAATTTCTGACTTAGTTATGGGTCATGGTCTGACTTGTTTATTCGCCAATTTCATGAGCCCATATTGGGCTGGGGTGAGTCATAAGCCTTGGTTCTTCTAGCGCCTAGTGCGCAGAAAAGGCTAAATTTGCACAGTTACAAGGTTACATAGCATATAATGAATTAAGCTGTGAAGATAAGGGTAGGGTGAAAAGAATTGAAAATTTTAGCATCACAAACAAAATGTTTAATTATTCTAAATAGAGGTGGCCTTGCCTTTCGTATGGCTCGGGACAATAATATTGTAATGCTTGGTAAATTGGTTTGGTCTCTGGTTTCCAACGAATCAAAACTTTGGGTGGATATCTTTCATGGAAAATATCCTTGTGGCCCCTCTTTGTTTGCTACCCGTTTGCCTCGTAACTCTTCTCCTTGTTGGAAAGCCATCCACAAATCTCTCCTTTCTTGAAAGATGGCTTCCTATGGCGGGTTGGCTCTGGCCGTCATATCTCAATTTGGTTTGATAGATGGTGCGGTGACTTTCCCCTTACTAGACATGT